>CM068368.1:681769264-682304264 GCA_034769895.1 Magicicada septendecula | reverse complement strand
GAAAGGGGTAGTTTACCTGCAACGTTTTTTTAACAAGGGTATTTTCTATGGCAAACGATAACAGCCGCAAATTCAAACAGAATCAAATAATGTTTTGCATACAGCCCTGATTTGTAGAGTACTCAAGACCTATTGTTTTTGGTGAATATCGGTTAAGGGGAAGGGGTAGTTTACCTGCAACGTTTTTTTGTCAAGCGTATTTTCTATGGCAAACGATAACAGCCGCAAATTCACACAGAATGAAATAATTTTTTGCATACGTCCCTGAATTGTAGAGGTCTCAACGACTTTCGATTTTGGTGAAGATCGGTTAAGGGGAAGGGGTAGTTTACCTGCAACCTTTTACGTTTTAACAAGAGTAAAGTACTTGAAAATTTATTTAAACTTTTTGAAACAATGGTAATTGTTAAAAGTAAAATAATTTTGTTGCCAGGCAATAAAATTATAATTTTTTCATTTTAATGTAATATAATATTTTTCATTTAATACAGCAATAAAAAGGCAGGTAAGACACAGCCTGGTTGTTTGGCTGAAAATGATTTTAAATATAAATCTTAGAATATGGAAGTCATGTATGGTTCTCCATACCGATATTTTTGTCATCACCATACTTCCATTTCCTTAAGGAACATGGAAGTAAAAATATCGGTATGGAGAACCATACATGATTTCCATATTCTAAGATTTATATTTAAAATCATTTTCGAAATGAAATATTACCATAGAAACTACTTCTTTCTACTTACTGCTTCAGCCTTAACCACAGTACTGTGGTCACTAACGTATACCACCTCACGTTATCGCACTCGATTTTCACTGATGATGGAAGTCGATGGCATTGCCGAAATGTCTGGTTTTGTAGAAAACATTGGACTACGGCCAAATATCCCGGGAAGGAATTTTAACAAAAACTACTTCTTTGTTGCCGATAACGTTGTACACATATATATCAGTGGCGAAGCTACATGGAGGCAATTGAGGCAATGCCTACCCTAAAAAATTCTGTAGAATAAAAATTATAAATACGTATGAACTACATAACGTAAAGATTATACATTGTTACTGCGACTGTCAAATTTATTAAACCGAAACGTGCTTTATTGAGCGACCGCTAGATGGTGACAGGTGAGATTCGGCATAGTTCGTTTAAAGCGAATGAGGCAACCTGAACTTGCTTCAGCGTTTTTTGTATACATCGTATGTAAGCAATGTAGTGGTGTGATAGGGAAGTGTAGGGAGTGGGGATTGTCCCGCGCTGTACACATAGAGCGTTGAGGCATGCCTCACTTCTGTGGTCCAAACAGTTAAGTTAAAGCGCCTGTGTTGTTTCTAAGTGTTTATTTTATGCGGTTATTAAAAGTGTCACTGTTATTCCGCTGAACTAACAGATGATCAAGATTGTTATTTGAATTATTTGTAACATTAAACATATATATAGAAACTAATCAAGTTTAAAAATTTGAAGTTCAATCAGTTGTATTATTGTGTATGACTAATACAAGGATTGTTCAATAGACACATGTATAGAGCTGTAAAGCATTTTTTATTCAACGATTTTAAAAGAAGCCTCCAATAACATTAAGCCATGAGTTCCACTGTAGCGCTAACCTGTAGATTCCCTGCTAGTAAAATTCTTACGGCTGTTTGTGGAACCATTCGGTTACAGCAAACTCTACCTCAGCGTCCGATTTGACCCACCGTCCTTTTAGTGATTCCTTAAAAAAAATTTAAGATAAGATTTTTGCCTACCCATTCATTAACTACTAGCTTCGCCAGTAAGCAAATTGATGTCCATTTTTTCGGCTTGCACGCGTTATGTTGGTGTGGGTTTCGGCACTTTCCATTTAAAAAGCGTGCAAACGTAAGAAAATAAACATGAGTGAGGCCAGAAATAACGTGAATTGTGTGTGTTTGTGTCTTACCTGCCTTTTTATTGCCGTATTAAATGAAAAATATTATATTACATTAAAATGAAAAAATTTTAATTTTATTGCCTGGCAACAAAATTATTTTATTTTTAACAATTACCATTGTTTCAAAAAGTTTAAATAAATTTTCAAGTACTTTACTCTTGTTAAAACGTAAAAGGTTGCAGGTAAACTACCCCTTCCCCTTAACCGATCTTCACCAAAATCGGAAGTCCTTGAGACCTCTACAATTCAGAGACGTATGCAAAAAATTATTTGATTCTGTTTGAATTTGCGGCTGTAATCGTTTGCCATAGAAAATACGCTTGATAAAAAACGTTGCAGGTAAACTATCCCTTCCCCTCAACCGATCTTCACCAAAAACAATAGGTCTTGAGTACTCTACAAATCACGGCTGTATGCAGAAAATTATTTGATTCTGTTTGAACTTGCGGCTGTTATCGTTTGCCACAGAAAATACCCTTGTTAAAAAAACGTTGTAGGTAAACTACCCCTTTCCCATAACCGATCTTCACCAAAAACAATAGGTCTTGAGAACTCTCCAATTTAGGGCTGTATGCAAATAATCTTTTGATTCTGTTTGAATTTGCGGCTGTTATCGTTTGCCATAGGAAATACCCTTGTTAAAACATAAAACGTTACAGGTAAACTACCCCTTTCCCTTAACCGATCTTCACCAAAAACAATAGGTCTTGAGAACTCTACAATTCAGGGCTGTATGCGAAACATTATTTGGTTCTGTTTGAATTTGCGGCTGTTATCGTTTGCCAAAAAAAAAAATTTCCCTTGATAAAAAAAACCGTTGCCGGTAAACTACCCCTTTCCCTTAACCGATCTTCACCAAAAACAATAAGTCGTGAGTACTCTACAAATCAGGGCTGTATGCAAAAAATTATTTGATTCTGTTTGAATTTGCGGCAGTTATCGTTTGCCATAGAAAAAATCTACAGACACACAGACACATACACACACACACACAGACACTTGTCGGAAAACGACTTTTTTTCATGTTTTGAGTGTAGTAGAATCTGAATCTGCAATAATCTCGAACACGATTTTTTTTGCCATCACCATACTTCCATTCCTTAAGGAATATGGAAGTAATACCCTTGATAAAAAACCGTTGAAGGTAAACTACCCCTTTCCCTTAACCGATCTTCACCAAAAACGATAGGTCTTGAGAACTCTACAATTCAGGGCTGTATGTAAAATATTATATGATTTTGTTTGAATTTGCGGCTGTTATCGTTTGCCATAAAAAATACCCTTGATAAAACAAGAAACGTGGCAGGTAAACTACCCCTTTCCCTTAAACGATCTTCACCAAAAACAATAGGTCTTTAGTACTCAAGAAATCAGGGCTGCATGCAAAAACTTATTTGATTCTGTTTGAATTTGCGGCTCTTATCGTTTGCGAAAGAAATACCCTTTTAAAACATAAAACGTTGCAGGTAAACTACCCCTTTCCCTTAACCGGTCTTCACCAAAATCAATAGGTCTTGAGAACTCTACAATTTAGGGCTGTATGCAAATAATAATTTGCTTGTGTTTGAATTTGCAGCTGCTATCGTCTGCCATATAAAATACCCTTGTTAAAACATAAAACGTTGCCGGTAAACTACCCCTTTCCCTTAACCGATCTTTACCAAAATCAACAGATCGTGAGAACTCTACAATTCAGGGCTGTATGCGAAACATTATTTGATTCTGTTTGAATTTGCGGCTGTTATCGTTTGCCAAACAAACAAAATTACCCTTGATAAAAAAAACCGTTGCAGGTAAACTACCCCTTTCTTTCCCTTAACCGATCTTCACCAAAAACAATAGGTCGCGAGTACTCTACAAATCAGGGCTGTATGCAGAAAATTATTTGATTCTGTTCGAATTTGCGGCTGTTATCGTTTGCCATAGAAAAAAATCTACAGACACACACACACACACACTTTTCGAAAAATGACTTTTTTTCATGTTTCAAGTGTAGTACAATCAGAATCTGCATTAATCTCGAACACGATTTTTTTTGCCATCACCATACTTCCATTTCCTTAAGGAACATGGAAGTAAAAGTATCCCCACCCCCTTCAACTATCATTTTCATTTATAGAAAATTACCTCCACCCCATTCAACTAGACTCTTCATTTATAGATATTTCATCTACGTTTCTACAGTGGATTATTATGATCTTCTTATCAGGATACTATATTTATCAAAATTAAGTACTTTACTCTTGCTAAAACATAAAATGTTGCAGGTAAACTACCCTTTCCCCGTAACCGATCTTCACCAAAATCAATAGGCCTTGAGTTTTCTACAATTCAAGAACGTACAAAAAAAAAATATTTGATTCTGTTTGAATGTGCGGCAGTTATCGTTCGGCATACAAAAAATTACCGTTGTTAAAACATAAAGTGTTGCTGGTAAACTACCCCTTTCCCTTAACCGATCTTCACCAAAAACAACAGGTCTTGAGTACTTAACAATTCAGGGAGGGATGAAAAAATTATTTGATTCTGTTTGAATTTACGGCAGTTATCGTTCGTCATAGAAAAAATTACCCTTGTTAAAACATAAAGTGTTGTTGGTAAACTACCCCTTTCCCTTAACCGATCTTCACCAAAAACAATAGGTCTTGAGTACTCTACAATTCGGGCCTGTATGCAAAAAATTATTTGATTCTGTGTGAATTTGCGGCTCTTATCGTTTGCCATAAGAAAAATCTACACACATACAGACACACACACACACACACACACACACACACACACTTTTCGAAAAATGACTTTTTTTATGTTTTGATGGTATTACAATCAGAATCTGCCGTTATCTTGAACACGATTTTTTTCGCCATCACCATACTTCCATTTCCTTATGGAACATGGAAGTAACATAGTATCGAACTCACGGAACATTCAATATCGAACTGCGTTAATTCAATATCTGTATGGCGCATGTACCAGCCGTCCTCGCTCTCCTTAAAATTCTTCAACTTTCAGGGTCTGTTCTTTTTATGCCCATGCACGGATATAAATTCTCTCTATGTAGAAGAGAACCCTCAAATATTGTAATTTTACGTACAATAGTTACATATTAATATTTTTTTTTTAGTTTTTAACTATTAATATTAATACGCCCAATGGACATATTTTTACATTTATTAATAAAAGTTACATTTATTTAAATTTAACTAAATGTTAACAATTCTTTTCACCGCAGTCTTATAGAAGACACTTTGACCAATACTTGTTCATAATTTTGTTAAAAAATATTTACAGTATTTTCAAAATTTCTGTAGAAATTTTAAGTTAAGAAAATGATGCATACTTGCGAACTCAAAAAAATTATAAATTTTAAAACTCGCTCATTTTATGCCAATAAATCAATACTAATTTTTATTATTTTTTTCAAAGACCTATATATGTAAAGTTATATTGTGAATTTTTTTTTAATGTAAATACATTTGATAAAAATTTTAATATGTTTATGCATTAGTTGAAAAAAATAAAAAAACAAAACAGTTATTACTTTATTTTAAGTATTTATTAATACTTTAATTATTTTCTTTTCATTTTATGTAAAAGTACAAACATTTAGCTTTAAAATGCTTTTTGATTTTTGTCTCTACGACTATTATAACGGATTTTATTAAAAATTGTATGTTGCAATGTCAGAAAAAATTACCCTTCCCGCTCATTGGGGCGGACTCCGACAATCATTTTTTTTCTAATATTTCAATTCCATTTTTCTCACAAAGTATTGGCCTGACAAAATACATGATAAACAGCTTTTTTGTAGATAATTTAACGCTCTTTAATTTTTGTAATTTGTCTTTTTTCATAAATTTTTTGTACCTTCCCCCTCCCTTTTCTCGAAAACCCGCGACTGAATTTTTGTAAACTTTTTTTAAAATTGTTTCTCATCCTTTTATCTAGCCTTATGCAAAAAATCTCATAGAAGTCACTTACAGAAATTTGAAATTTTTTCCTTCAGTGACTGTACTATAACTCCTTTATGACAAATCTAGAAAATGTCATTCCGGCAGTACATAGAGCGTGATACGTTCAGCAAGATAAGAGTGCACGTGTCTGTTGCTCTGTCAAAGCAAACACTAACTAGTACACTAAACGTCACACTAGTTTCTAATATCATACAGAACTGCACGTGCTGACTAGAATCTCATTATAGCAATGTCTGATTGCAAACAAAAACAAATCATACATTCAGTGATGTACAACTCAGCTCAGCTGGCTTTAAGCAAACGCAATACAGCACATTAAGCAGGTATAATTAGGTGTAATTAGTAGATGTAATCAGCGTATCGCAACTCTACTGTGGAATCTACAAAAAAATTACACATATGTTTGTTGTTTAAAGCCATTTGTTTGAAAGGTATCTTTATGAAAAGATAATTACTTTTAAGCAAGAATTTAAATTATAAATCTTAAATATCTTAATTTATTTCCTACTTTTCTATGTGTTTAGAACTGCCTATGTATTTATTCGGTAATAAAAGTAAAATTATTACCATCGTACAATAAGAATGTATTATTTTATTTTTGTTTAGATTAAATTGTTTTCAAAATAAAATTAATAAAATGAGAAATAAGAATGTTATGGTGTATGTTTCTTATTGAATGAATTGTTCAAAGAGTGTCACAACTGTCCTCAGCATTATTTACTTTAATAAGTACAGGTTTGTATACTTCGGTTTAATGATAGGATGTTGTTTTTTGCTGTCAGCACAAAACGAAAGCTAACACAAAACCATTTTATTAAGTGGAGACCATTACAATCGGTCAACAGCTGGGCGACTTTCTCAGGCAATTGTTCGCTGGATTAAGAGAAGCGCGCGGTAGGTCTGAACTGTTATTTTACTCAGTTTTCATTTTAGCCTTCAATTAGGCCTACTTCTTGCGCTGTGTTTACACTTTATACAGCTCACAGTAACCTGTTTGTCTCTCGAAACTACGCCTCATAAAAAAATTACAATTTGTCGCTTTTAACTCGGCTGACGCAAAAGTTTCTTCTCGCCCGTCGCTGTAGTTGTTTCACGAGATGGTTTTAAATCGTGAAGAAGTTCTATCGTAAAAAGTAACTTTCTCAGTAAATCTGTTGCTAAATGTCACCATGAGTTTTCACAAGACTTTCTAAGGTCGGTCTGGGATATACACGGAAATAACAGATATTGTAACTTAAAAATAAATATTTGCGTTTGGACATAAAATTGTTACAGCTGTCGTAGATTGTTTGAATCCACTATTCTGAGGATAAAAGCACGAAAAATAGCTTTCTAAAAATTAAAATCTCACTGTATGCATAAACACTAGTTATTTCGGACATGTGACGACATATACAGCTGTGCGGTATCGATCAAATCAAGATTGACACGCAACCAGATGTGTAATATTTACTATATTATGTAGGTCGCTACCGGCCGAAATCAATACAATTATTTATAGACGATTCTACAAGCTCACTATAACATCTGAAAAACTCTTTCATAATACCCGTGAATAACATTCTTAGAATACAGGCGCGCATCTCTCTCTCTCTCTCTCTCTCTCTCTCTCTCTCTCTCTCTCTCTCTCTCTCTCTCTCTCTCTCTCTCTCTCTCTCTCTCCCCCCCTCTCGCTCTCCCCTCTAAACGAGATAAAAGGCTTAATTAATCTAAATAGTCTTTGGAAAACATAAGTTTCTTTGGAAAACATAAGTTTAACATTTAAAAGAGCTAATAAGATTAACATTTTTCTAAATAATAAAATGCTTGAAATATAATTTAGACAAACTAGAAATATTGGAAAGGCGAATTATTAGGAAAATATTAGGCCCACGAAAAACTTCAGAAGGTTGGAAATTAAGAAGTAATGATGAAATATATCAAAGTATAGACAATATAACAGAAACAATGAGAAAAAGACTATTATATTTTTGGACATTTTTTATAGAATGGACGACAATAGGTTGACAAAGCAAGTCTTCAAATATCTGTGGCAGAAGAAGTCAACATTAAGTTGGATTAAAGAAGTCCAAAAGGATTTAGGAAAAAATAATATACATGCAGAAGAAGCAACTGAAGGAGAAGTTTTTCGGGCAAAAGTGTTAAAAATGGAGGGTGTCCAGGGCAGGAGAGAGAAAAACTCAGGTTCAAAGTGGACTGAAGACAGAAAGCATAGACACAGTGAGAAGATGAAAGAATTTTGGAAAAAAGGAAAGAACAAAGAGTAAAGAATTGAAATTGGCATGTGGTCCTTAGATGGCCGATACGAAAAAAAGCTTGTTCAGTCATGATTTTCAAACCATAAAATTTCAAGGATGGTATTAGCGTTGATGATATTTTCACATTTCAAATAAAATATCACTCACTGAATAAGAACACAGTGGATAAATAAGATATCCACCTGTATCTTATTTAATAAGATAAATAAGATTTGCTAATGCATTACCTACACAACACGTTAGATATAGAGTAATAAGAAAGTGTCGTAATCAGAATACCATAATTTAAGAATTAAACAAATTTTCTAAATAGCAGAACAGATCTTTCATACAAGAACTATACACACACTGTACACAAGAGTTTTCACTTTGAAATGGCACTGAAATTCTGAATACCCTGCCTAAGGTTTCACATCTTTCCGCACAACTAAATAAAGTCGAAAGCCTGCACAACTAATCACACTACCAATCCTTCACCCACCTTTCGTTCCTCAGTACACCTCGTAACCCCAGCAAAAACGACCACTATTTGTGGCGTGATTATTTGTTAATGTCAATTTGAACAGTCGCCAACACGAACCAGGTGTAATGTAACACCGCAAGGATTTGCGTCACGTCTATGTTATCCATGAAACGTAAAAACCTAAACAATTAATTTTTTACTAGAGCACTTTATTTACGCTCCCAGTATATATCCTAATATAAAAAATCCTGTTACTCAAATTTTGTATGACGTAACGGTGAAGAAGATGGGTAAAATAACTATTTTATAATTTTTTTGTTTGTGAACGGTAATGTCTTGTAGCATAGACTTCGGTTGCTAGTAATCATTAACACCATGAAATAAATTATTTATACTTCTTCTTCATCTTCAACTTATTCTTTTTCCTCTAGTTCCAAACCGCAACTACAGCTTCGTCTACTATTCGCCTCCACTTACTTCTTCCTGCCAGGCGTCTCCAATTTCTGCAGCCATCTTCTTCTCGGTCTCCAACACCACATTATATATACTAACGTACTGAAATATACGTTATTCGTGTCGTAGATGGTAGACATATCAAAACGATTGTCATACACTACTGACAGTACACACATCTCGTGTTGAAATTTCTATAGGGCATAATACAGTCGACTATTATTTCTAATAGTAATATAACTCGTTATTTTTCCACAACTATAAAAAAGAAAGAAATTTATGTTTCCCAAACAAACAATGTCCATAACTTTATTTATTTTTTCACAGATATCGATATCCATATCCACATCGTTCGCTCCAATTTACTTGCAGATTCATTCATAGCCACTTTAATCGGACAGATCCTACAAACGTAAGTTATTAATTAAATAATTCTACGGCGAACGTAACGAACCCGTCAACGAACACTGCTATACAGATACCACGATACTAAAAGACAGAACTAAATAGATACGAAAAGAACTTCTTTAGCAAATAACTCCACATTACCACATTACACCTCCTTACTTTTTCAAATAGTTGTACCATGAAAATATCCATATTACTCAAAATCGATGAAAATTAATTAAAGCGAATGTTTTAGTAAAATTTTCTGAAGTATGGATTTTAGACTCTTACTATAGTTTTAGAAAAGTATAAGTGTAAACATCTATAAAATAATCATCATCGTCCAAGTAGAGGTTCAAATACGAACTTGAGATTTTCAGCGGTGGAAATCGCAAAACGTATGAATCGACAGAGAGACCTATATGAGATGTAATAACATATGAACTTAGAAAATAGAGTACTAATAAATTTCCTTTATAGAATATTTGTAAGAAATTGAAGACCGGCAAAAAATTATGGTGGTAAAATTGAAAAATTGACAGGACAATAAAGGTGTGAGGAATGCAAAAGAAGCAAGGGAGCGTCAGAAATAACTGTTGCCAGAAGAAAAGGAACGACAGCGAGAACAGAAATAAGACGAAGAAGAACAAAAGAGGGATCTATAAGATATTCAGTCAACTGTATTACAGAATGCACATTAAGAGATTTCGAGAATTTTTTCAGTTACGCTATAGTGATGTATTTCGCTACCTGTTTTGTCCTGAGACTGAATCCCATTTTTAAGTAGGCCTATATGAATATCGTTACTACTTCATGACTTTTTTCTAAATCAATTTATATCCGAATTCGGTCAATTTCAGTATCCCAAACTTACCATTGATTTAGTTTTGAATTCAGTCTTAATTAGAGTTCCATAACAATAAATATCGTTTTTTAAAACCTTCTGCTACGATCCCAGAAGTCATACGAATTTACCGTTGTTTACCTTATATTGTCACTTTACAGATCAGTGTAAAGTAGTATGTATTAAAAATTGGTAACTAGAAATGTTTAATGAGCACCAAAACTTACGAATTTATGTACCATACCATAACATTTTTTGTGTTCACTGTGAAGGTCTTTGTAATAAAGTTTTTTGTTCAACTTTATCACTTTATCCGAAATAATTCTTGTCGGTTTTATTCTTTCATTGAATAACAGTGTTCTGTGATGTAATAAAATCACAACGGAAAATAAAAATCAAATTAACATAATTCTCTCCGGAGCATTCTGTACACTCCGGCCAAAAAAAAAAACTTACAGCTCGGAGATATGGCCACTGAAAGATGACATAGAAAAAAAATTAAAAGCAAATGTAATGGATTTTTGGAAACCAACAGCCTTTAGGTCCAGACAACAAAGGATCGGATAAGGGAAGCTGCGATAATTACACGTTCAGTCACAGGTCACATCAGAATTAAATTATTGATTTGACAATTAGGGTATATGAATTAATTCAGATTCCCGAAACAAGTGCAATATCAAAAGAGATCAGTGAGATCGAGAAAAAGCTGAAGACATGGCACAGACACGGATATGGGAGTGAGAGGCCTTGAGAATGGTTAAGGAATGACAGAGAGAGGTGAAGACTAAGTCAGAGAACGTTGTAAACCGAAATGTGATTATTATTCCGTCATTATTATTTTACTGTTACCGACGTACAGTCTGCTGTACTCCAAACAACGGCTCTTTATATATTATTTGTATTCGTCATATCGAACTTTTTGCTTCCAATTATTCTGTAATCCCAGATTTCTTGAGTTTCTCCACTTTTGTTATGGACGGTCTTTTAGGACGTTCTCCTGCTATACACACAACTACCCAATTCTGCAACGGTTTTGTAATAGTCTGCAACATTTTCTGCTGATAATTAATATGCTGATACCATACGCACACGCACACACACACACACACACACACACTCACACATTAATAATAAATGTTATACACACACACGCGCGCGCATGTGTGTGTGTTAATAATAAATTACATTTTACAAACAAGAATACATTTTTTATTACTTTATTACAATGTCTCGATAGTTTTTACTTCCATGTTCCATAAGGAAATGGAAGTATGGTCATGGCGAAAAAAATCGTGTTCGAGATAATGGCAGATTCTGATTGTACTACCATCAAATCATGAAAAAAGTCATTTTTCGAAATGTGTGTGTGTGTGTGTGTGTGTGTGTGTGTGTGTGTGTGTGTGTGTGTGTGTGTGTGTGTGTGTGTGTGTGTGTGTGTGTGTGTGTGTGTGTGTGTGTGGAATTTTTTCTATGGCAAACGATAACAGCCGCAAATTCAAACAGAATCAAATAATTTTTTGCATACAGCCCTGAATTGTAAAGGACTCAAGGCCTATTGATTTTGGTGAAGATCGGTTAAAGGAAAGGGGTAGTTTACCAGCAACGTTTTACGTTTTAACAAGAGTAAAATGCTTAATTTTGATAAATAAAGTATCCTGAAAAGAAGGTCATAATAATCCACTGTAGAAAGGTAGATGAAATATCTATAAATGAAAAGGGTAGTTGAAGGGGGAGGGGTTAATTTTTTTTATAAATTAAAATATTAGTTGATGGAGGAAGTAAATTTTATAAGTTTTATATGTGTAATACGTTATTGACAACAAAGAAGTAGTTTCTATGGAAACATTTCATTTCACTTTAACAAAACTCTATATTTTTTCATTTTAATTTAAATCGTGTGAGAGAATATATCGTTCGTGGCAGACAAGCATATCTCAATTATGTAATGTTTACGTTTCCATTTTATTATTATGATTACCACAATAAAAAGGCAGGCAAGACACACATACACAATTCGTGTTATTTCTGGCCTCACTCATGTTTATTTTCTTACATTTGCATGCTTTTTAAATGGAAAGTGCCGAAACCCACACCAACACAACGCGTGCAAGCCGAAAAACTGTCCAGCATGGATAGCGATTTGCTTCCTGTGGATCGCTGGGCAGTGTAACTGCACGTGTTTACAGAGGAACGGTTCATAGACAGACTTTTCGTCTTTAGGGAATGAACCCTCTGCAAGGTGCTCAGGGTCCATGAGTGACTTCGAAGCGCTTCGTAGGAGGGATGATTATCTGCGTAGTTCGGATTCTTTATAAGAATAAAGTAAGCCTACCTAATTTTTATGGATAAGGTGACTGAAAATAACATTATATTAAACGACTACCCCATAATAACAAAAATATCTATAAATAGTGAAATTAGTTAGAGGGTGGGCGATATTTATTTAGAAATTACCGAACCAAATTCAAGTAAATTATTTTAAACAAATATTACAACATGAAAGTCATGTATGGTTCTCCATACTGATTTTTATATTATTGTCATCTTTAGACATATTGTAATAGAATCTTTGTTTATTACAAATAAAATTTATGTTTGAGAAAATTTACAAGTTATACTTTATAAAAAAAAATCTTTTTTTTTCTTTTCTTTTTTTTATATTATTTATATATTTTAATTGTTCAATTATTTAATTATTATTTAATTACAAGTATTAATACTAATTTATTTCCCTGTGTTAATTTGCTAGACTCGGTAAAGAAATATTTGTTCTATAGTGTTAATCCGATTATGTCAAAGCTGGGTCGAATTGTATTCGCTTCTAACTCAGCTCCTTTTCTTCTTCTTCTTCTCGATTTCTTTAGTTATTACCTTCTAACTTAAATTAGAAATGAAATAAATTAATTTTAATTACTCAAATAATTAGGAAAACTCGTGTTTAGAAACAATAATGACATTTATTTAAGAAGTGATGCGATAATCTTATGTGCATCGACTATTGCTGCGGCTGAGACTCAATTCACAGGTCGATTGTGTTAACTAACAAAATATATAAAATTACAAAATTGATTAACAGAGTTCCTTGAACTGTAGAAATGGTCAGGGAAAGGCAAGTTACAAGATACTATACTTACAATTAATTAATACTTAATTACTATTACGTAAAAGTAAAATATATTTGAAAATAATGTCATTTAAAAAGAAATAATCGAACTAGTCAGCTGTGTATGACGTCGTGTAGCTGTTGATTCATCGTGGCAGTGTACTGCTAGCGAGATAAACTTGAAACATGGCTGCCATTGACTTCGGATTTCGCCAACTACGCCGGCTCCTGGTTTTTTCCTCTCACCCAAATGTAATTGTCGATATCTTCTTCTGCGATGGTGTAGTTCCTCTGGATGCTTCGGTTGTAATAGTTCTTTTTCACTCGTTGAGGTAGTTTGATGCAGGATTACTAGTGTCGTATTCAGTGTTCGAAATCTGGTTAAGTTCGTTATTCAATGGAATAGTATAATTCAATTATTCCAACATGGCGGATGATTCTTGGTGTATTGGTGTTTGATTATATTGTAACTTAAAGTCGTTCTTCACTTCGTTAATTGGTTAAGTTATTTTTATTAATTTTAGGTTTATAACCTCTGCAGTAACTCTTTATATTGTACCTTCAATTCAGTTCAAATTATTTTTTATTTTTTGGATCTCCCTTCTGCACGTTCCCATGCGTTCTGGTTCGCGTTTAACAATCAACTGCTAACTCAAATCGTTGTTTAATATAGTAATTCTAGAAATATTTTGGTATCCTATCCCATTGTCTGAAATCAGCTGTTCGTCTTTGTCCAGATCTGATCTCCTAGAATATATGACATTTTTTCTATTTTATGGCTATAATTTAACTATTTTTTAATTTCATGAAAATTTAAGTACCTAGCAATATTCCTGTTCTAATTTTACATAAATCAATATCAAACATGACATATTTTAGTTTCAATTAAGCTTAAAACTGACATTGTTTTACATTTCTTATAGGCCTTATTATTATTCACATAATTATAAATTAAATGGCTTACAAGTCGTTTTATGTTAACATTGTCCTTAAATAAGATTACTTATTTCATCTTTATTCTTTGTCTTTAACAATTTGTTGTTACAACACACCGATACTGATTAATTTACATTTTATTTGTACTGTGTCCACTGTTAGGCATTATATTATACATTCCCAATAAAGTCAATTTTATCCTCTGATCATTACATTTACTATTATATATTTCTGTGATAATTATAATTAATTATCTTTATTCTAAACTGACTAATCTCTGTTAATTTTATACAGTTTTATTTAATTTATCCTTTTGGATTTGATTACATAGTAAAAGTTGATTTTGGCCTAAAAATCACTTTTGCTTTGCTACTGATATTATAATTAGTTTGCTTCCTTATTATTTCTATGGTTTACAATTTAAAAGATATTATGATTATTTCCTTGCCTTTCCTACCTTAACAAAAGTTTAACACTAATTAACATTATTTAATTATAACAAAACATCTTATAATCTAACATTTTCAATTACATTATTTAATTATAACAAAACATCTTATATCTAACATTTTCAATTACATATAATGAAAGTTCATGTTTCCACATTTATCTTAATATAAAACAATCCTTACATATTATATTTAAATACTCTCTTACAATTAATAACATTTCAGTCATTTTCTGTCTTTCACTATTATAGTTTATATTGGATATCACTTTCCTTCTCACTGAGGCATTCTTTATCACCTACACTAATGGTAGCCTTTAATCCCTTCTACTTAATATTCTACTCTTTACCCTGGAGTTATCTCTATATTTAATTTACAATCTTTAATTTATTTGTAGTGTATCCTGTAACTTGGGTTACTTAGATTTAGGGTTTTGTCATTATTTTGAATTTAATTAAATTGTACATGTTTGTCATGAGATTTTGGAAGTAACCTTCCCTAATACTACTCTCCTTGTACTAAGCTTGAATTAGTCGGTTCTTTATTTCTCCTTCAATGAGTATGTTATTATTTTATGTTTGGATCCTTTGATGTAGTTATTTTAATAAGTTACCCATGATTATTTTTCATTACTGCTCCTTATCCTACTGGGTATACTGATGATGTACTGGGGTTTTAATCATCATGTGGTTGACCGTATATTGTCTTATATAGATTGTTCATTTTATTTGGAACAAGAGTTTTTTTTGTAGAGTCTATTGTCAGCATTTGATTTACTATATTGATCAATTTATTTAATTTATTTTTAACCATTTTGTTATTACTCACTACAAATTGTTTCTTCTTTTTCTTTTCAAGGCTGTATTAAGTTATATTCAAGGTGAAAATTCTGTTATGCTGCAATATAAATCCTTAAATTCGTAGTGACCGTCAATCGATGCATTTTTCAATGGAGAGTTACTGAGGATCGGTCAAAAATAACACAAATTTTTAATTTATTTGTGTCGAAGTTTCGACAATGTTTTTTAAATACATACAACTATATATTAAATATATTACCTATAGCTAAAACCAGATTAGGGGATATTCAACTATGTAATTATTAAAAGTTATTTTTAACATGTTTCACTCACTAGTGGTATTAAAAAAACAACAATCATAATTCAGAAACATACAATTTACACAATAAGTGTAGAACTTTACGACTTACATCAGATAGTTGACATAAGGTTACAAACAAATGTTTATGGTAAATTTATCAAACAAGCAAACTTGGATAATAATTCTAATCATATTGTAAATTATAGTCAAGAGTACTATAGAATATTGTAATTTATGTATATGTCCACAATCACACCTTCTCTCTCACCCATTCTCCCCCTACCACTCCTTCTCAAAGCCTCTCACTCTAACCTGAAATCGATCTATCACTCATTATCCCTCCCACTCACTCTCTCTTACTACATACATACGCACGTACACACACCCGCATACACGAACACGTTCACCCAAATATTTAATTGTTCTGTTGTGTTTGACATTTCTTTTGTATTTCATACACAGGTCTTGATGATGACAATAAACACTGTCGAAACGTCGACACAAATAAATTAAAAATTTGTGTTATTTTTTACCGATCCTCACTAACCCTCCACTGAAAAATTTAGACATATAATTATATAATAATATAAATGTTTACGTCTCAACACTTAAGGGGTAAAATAAGGTTTTTGTAATATATATATATATATATATATTGTAATCTAATTATTACAAAGGGTTATTTAGCCACACGTTGGTTGCGTCAATTTGTAATATAATCCGCTTCGTGCGATTCTCTCTTTTCTTGTCTGCTTTTAAAATTGTATTAATTTTGAAATAGATTTATTATTTATCGTTTACTGGATTATTTTTTATAATTGGTTTATTTTATTAAGTTACTTTAATTAATTAATAAGAATTATCAAGCAAAAACAGGTCGTCGCTGAGTTTACGGTTTTGAAAATGTCGCCAAAAATAACTGTTCTTAATAATTAAAAATAGATTGTGTGGGCTCTTCACAATCGATTGGTGATTCGACTCAGTCTTATAGGTTACCTGGCCTTTTCTATTAATTGCTTGATGATCTTTACTCTCGCCATATTCCTCTTCTTGCTTATCACCTTCAAATCCTTTATCTTAATATACTTTAAAGAAATAATATGCTCTGTAAATTAACAAATCAATTTATTTGATGATTTTTAAACTCAGGGTAAGTTCAACGGTTAGTGAATCGAACGGGATAGTAACCGTATCGACTCGCTCACCAAGCTCGACTCAAAAAAAATACAATGTTTAAAATGAAATACAATATTATTTTTTCTATCAGGTCGTGGATACTTTGAGCTGCTAAGAAAGATCAGAAAATGCTTACGGACAAAATACAATACATCAAAATTAGTTAATTAACATTCTTAATAAATAATAAAATTTAAATAGTATTAATTTAAAAATATTACAATTCTGTGTTCTTTTCCAAGTGTCACTCGAAATGGCGGAGATGTTCAACAAAATGGCCGTCGGCCAGCGTCTATGCGTACCGAAATCTGCTTCACCTGTTTTCTTTAAATTAAATAGTGTTTTAATGGTTTTATGTCCACAATGTTATTAAATAAAGGTTTGTTGAAGTTCACAAGTGTCTCGGTTAACAGTGTTTTTGGTGAATCTCGTGTTGTGTATGTTAAGGTTATGAGTTTATGAAGATATCTCACCCCTCGGCGATACGACTTTCATATCTTTGAACGTTTTAGTTTGAGTAAATCGTCCTCTTGTTATTCGGTCTTCAATTATTTCTGTTAGTATGGTTTGCCTGTGTAATTCTTTAATGTTTTTTCTTAATTTGGTATCGACATCTCTTCATTTTTTACTTTTGGTCATTAATTATTCATCAAAATGTGATTCTCTGTTACATGGAGTTCATCTGTACAGCTTGAGTTTTAAAAATAGACTAATTCGAAAAAACCGTTTACTTAGCGATTATGACCAAGCTTTTGTGAGCTCTGATTGGTTCTTATTCCCGACCCCTGGTCACGTGACGTTAATTATTCGAAATCTGTAAATTTTAAATCTGTCACCTCAAATTACTCCTTATTTATTTTTAGATTAAGTTAAATTTGGGTTATACGATGTTGTTGTTTGGAAAAACAGAATTATTTTGATACCGAATGTGGCCCATTTCGGCCCAGTACCACTTATTTTAACACATTTATAATTTTAAGTTTTTAGGCTTTTACATATTTTTTTCTTAACACTTCTTATTGCCTTCTTTGCTATTTAAATATGTCCTAATAGGGTTGTACTTATTACTAACAATAATGTCTGATACCTCTACCTTATATATAACATTACAGTTTTAAATACCTATTCTTCATTTTCTTATTATAACAATGATATTGACAGCATGTCAGTTCAATGGCTTATCTTATGTGTTAATATTACTTTCCCTATTCATCTGATTATTACAATTATGAGTTTTTACATATAATTTTGTCAATACCTTCCCTGTTTCATTAAGGTCAGGCTTCTATTTGATTTTATTTGGTTTGGTTAAGACTATTTTAGACATTTTACTGTTTAAGTTCAGCTCGCCTCTTTTGGACTATAGGTCTAGCATTTTGCCATTCCTTTACAATGATTTTTTACACAATATGGTGTTTCACCCTGTACCTGATATTGATATTTCTGAACAGCTATTATAACTACTGTTCTTGAAAAATTAGCAAATCTTTTAACAAATAACTCTAACATGATAAACTACTGGGTATACAAAAATCCTTAACTACTTACTTATAAAACAAAATCCTGTGGGTATACATAAAACCTTTAAATAACTAATTCTAACATAATAAATCATGGGTATACAAAAATCCTTCAAACGGTTAACTATAACATAATACATCCTGTGCGTATACAAAAACCCTTTACATAATTAATTATAATGTAATAACTCCTGGGTATATAGAGCCCTTTAAACACATATAACTTTTTATTTACTGGTTCTTAATGTATATTGTCTTATACATAAGACCATTACTTCACTTTCTCCCTCCCCACTGGTTTATAATATGATCTTTGATCATCACTATTTCCTACCTTGTAGACTAATCACTTCACTTCCTTACAATATAAGTTTTTACAATTTTTCTTAAACTAATGCACATTTTTCTTACTTTCATTTATATCATTGTATTGCATTTTCTACAACTCTACCTACTTTCTGATCTTATCTCTTTTAATTAGTATTATTGTTATTAATTTACGTAGTACTTTTTATTTACACTTTACTTGGTTATTAACATGTTTTTAGTTTATTTTCTTTTATTTTTTTTTTTAGTTCTTCATTCCTTTGTGTTGTCTTGTCATAAATGTGGTCCTCACTGTCTTGTTGCTTGTTGCATGTCTTTATTTCAGTTAGTTGTTTCATCGTTGGGTTTGTTTATACCTCTCACTTACCATATCTATTGGATTTATCACGTTATTAAGTTCTATTATTCTAATTTTCATTATAATTACAATATTACCTTGCTTTAACATTTATTTTGCTTCATCCCTTGTTTTGTTTTAGCTTGGAACCAGAATACACTGCTTAATACTCCCTTATTAGTAAGTTTCCTTTCATTTATTATTTATTCTAGTACTTAGTTAACTATGGTTTCTTTATCTGAATAGTTCTTCTATGCATGGTGGTGATATGTATCGCCACAATATATATATAAAATAAAGTATTCTTTTTTATTAATATATAAATGTGTGTACGTGGTTTTTTAAACATAGCGGACGTATAGTGGACTTCCGCTGGAAATGAAGTTATCAGTAAATCTTAGAACCTCTGTTAGAAAAAAATGGACGCTCAACACAATGAGTACAATAATGAAAACTAAACGAGGCATGTATAAATACGATTATAGTTCCAAATTTAAAACATCCGTGTTATAATAATAGACTACGGTACCAGAAAATAAAGACTTCAATACGCCACCGTTGTTTTTATACCGTCTAGGGCAATAACGGACACACGTGTGGCAAACATGTGGTGCCAGCAAACGCGAGAATGATGACGTGCAACCTCCATCGCCAACAGCTACCCGTTATTGGGTTACTGTATCTCGACCGCAAATAATATATTTCTTACTATCTGACCTTCAGTTTTAGTATTTCGTATAGTAAGCATCGGCGGTTTGAACTCTCAGTATCATAATAAAAGCCAATACTCTTCGTATAACAGTATAGCGTCGATTATCCGCAAAGACTAATATCACCATTTCTTCCAGGTAGAATATTGCGAACACTTGACAGTTATTTGAATAATTACATTTTCGTTGATAAAGATACTTCTTTTCAAGTAATCGGCCGTATAAAATCTCCCATAGTAATGCCCCACTAAATCTCTCTTTTAAGAAATCATAAATGCCCAATACCGTCGAGATCGAACTTTCCCGTGTTGTCCGTTGCCTTTTCGGTCACTTGCCCTCCGTCATGTTTCACAGACGAAACGAAACTCGTAACTGTGTTTGGATGTTTCTAACGTCGTAAGGAATTGATACGTGAACGTCGTACACTTTATCACGGTACGTTAAATTCTTTCCTTTTTTATTCTCCCAAGAATAGTAGATTTCTGGTCTAGAAATGCAACACATTTTACGCTTTTATGACACTTTATTACCTGCACTCTCCGTACTGAAAAAATTAAAGTATAACCACTGTCTCCGTTTGAGCTGAATTCGGGAGTAGAGTCTAGAGGAGAGAGCAGAAGAGCGAAACCAATAAGCGTACATTTTTCAAGGAAAACAGAACGAGAATTATTTTGATACATTTCGAAGGACGCTCCAACCACTAGAACTAGATGGTGGTTTGTCTTTTACATGATCCTAGACCGCTCCAACGTTCGCCAAATGTTTTCCTCCCCGACTTTTTTCTTCACGTTTTGGACAAATGTGTTGGATAATCGATGTTCCGGCAGACTGGGGTATTAGCTTTTCTCAGCACTGTTTGCACTCCGTAAACATCGCTGATACGAGATAGTCAATACTAATGAAAGACTAACATCTCACGATGGAGAGTAACGTTTAAACAATTAAAAAATGATGCGGGATATTATGATAAGTATATGCCTCTCGGGAAAGTGGACTATACCGTTTGACGATGTTTCTAACAAATTAACGCAATGATATAGGATATTACTGCCTCTCATTACTATAATGAAGACAATACCATTTGCCAAATCCTTTCATAAGCAAGTGTTTCATACACTTTAAGCTGTCATGCACTTAAGTAACATTTGAATTATACACTTTGTAAGAATAACTAACTTATAGTTTATCCGTCGATGCGTCCCAGTCATATCAAGAGTTTTAACTAGTCTCACGAGACCAAAAATAATTTTCATTACTTTCAGAACACATAATATATAAAATGATCAGCGTGGTTGGTTTCCATTCAATTTAGCCTCTTTGTTCTTTCGTAAGATGGTATTTGCCAGCCTTGACATATTTTCATTATAAAAAAACAAAGAAAATATGCACACATATTTACTGAAAAAAGATTATAAACACTTAATTTATCTGTACGGGTAATATTATTGTACATATTGTAATGAATTAAACCGATAACACAGTTAATGTGTACCAAACCAAAGACTGCAAACAATGGAATTGTGAGAAATTCTTATTAACGTTGACAATTCCGTACGCCGAAAAATGGTATAAACTACATAGGATTTACGCCAGGACTATGAAGTAACAGCTGCAATACAAATGTTACTGAGAACAACACAAATTTATATCCATATCGGCCCGCTAAGTATTCGCTTATATGGGCAGAGTGCGAACACTAAGTTAACAAACGCAGTACTGCTTTTCACAGCGAAAACACGAGAAAAAATGTTACTTTATACAGCTGGTTGTAAAAGTGTTCGCCGCAGCTCTATGTACGCCTACAGGGCTAAACAATACCTCCGGCGTAGCAAGCAACGAATTTCTTTTTCCTTTTTTTTTTTGTTTTATGAATGGATCTCAGAAGATAAAATCTTGTCCGTGTACTAGTATTCACCGCTTGCATTTTATATTTTCCAACTACTTGCAAATTTAAAAAAAAAAAACTTAAAAAGAAAAATGAATTCACATTAAATGTTTTGATAAGCAATCATAAAATAACTGAAATTCTCAGTGAAGAATCAAAATTCTCTTTGCGAACTGACAAGCGTACGAAATTACACAACCAGCGTGGACAAATACTTTTTTACACGTTTTTGCTAATAACAGTTTTATAATAGAACGCCTGTATAGTTCATTGTTTGACAAATTAAGTACATAACGATAATTACAGGAGAGTCTAGATAAGTGAGTACATAGATGACACCTAGAGCGTTACCGCCACCCTCTGGGGTCTGGATTGCGTCGCTAGTCCCGGAAGCGGTAAAAATGCATTGGTCGTCAGATGCATAGCAGGTTGAGTAATAAATTTTATTTTTTACATGTTTAATTGTCTATTTGATGTGCCATTATGTATTTTATTATTTTTTACGATATCACTGGAAATCACGTAACACACATTTAAGAGATTCTCCTTCGATATGCAGTACGGTACCTACATTACAAACGTGTAGCGATAAAGAGCACTCTTTGTAAACAAGGAAACTCTTTCTTCTGCCATATCTTCCTGTTTTGTTGAAATAAACATGAGTTTATTGATAGAGGCAGAGTTATTTCGATTAAACTCATGAATAAAGTTTAAGGGACGCTGGAAATAAATTATCTTTGGCAAGAGAATGATGAAGCAAGAACTTCTGGAATAGGGTAACAATACTCGGCTGTGCACACTGGCTTCATCGATTGCCGTACGATTTACAAAGGAAACCTATTTTTCCTGTCCTAAACCATTTCGACGGTAGAAAAAGACGTTTATCATTATTATAATCACAGGATAAAGTTGGCTAATCAGACACGATTTTAGCAAAATTAAGGCGTAATCTCAAAACATTCAATAAACGTAATCATTCGTATTTTGAAGACGAAATTTGATTAAAAACTTATTAACATGACAATAAATGAAATAAAATACATATTTACATGGTAATTGGACATTTATAGACACGGTGCGAGCCACCAACATATTTACATGGTAATTGGACATTTATAGACACGGTGCGAGCCACCAACGCAGTTACGAATATTGTTAAAGTATACACTGTGTTTATGGTAATGGATGTCTTGTGATGTTTTTACACGTTTTCTAATAAACAGTACATAGTTTCGTGTCATTAGCTGAGCAGTGTGATTCACGAACAATGCCTCGCCGAAACGTAAACAAAGACGCGACGCTCACATGGAAACGAAGCGCATACGATTGGAATTAAAAATAGCTTGTACACCGTCGTCTTTGTCGGGACCGAGCAAACCCTACCGCGTCTGTTTAAAATATCCAGTAAAAATGTTTATACACGCTTCGACCCGTAAGCAACACTCCGTCTGGCTTGCGCGAACCGACGTCGTACAAGGGTTGTCAAAACGAATGACTCGCTTTTGTTATAATAAAACAGTCCACCAAAACATACGTTTCTCATGCCATGCATGTAGCTACTATTGCACAATCCCCCTCGACTTTGAGGACTATCCCATCTGACTTGTAACCGTTTCAAACATGTAATTATAATACAACACAATTCGTTGGCTGATTATGAAATCAAACGATTTTGTACTGCTTCCCAGAAATCGTCAGTACAGGGATGGTATATGTACTCGTAGAGAAGGCACTCCAAACTCGAACAGTTTTAATTCAATTCCAATTTAAATTTCTACGCTTAGGTTGTCAGACTTGTCACCCAACGGGTACAACCATGCCCCCACAAGGGGGGACCAGCGTATGCCATGGCATAGGGGCCCGGGCCAGTGGGAAAAATTCAAAATCAACAACATTTATAGACTGTGACTTTAAAATGTGACCGATTTAAGTAAATTTGTGGTCAAAAATTGTTTTAGAGATTATTATTATTTTCTTTTATATATAAAGAGCAATCTACATAAATCACATCAATCGTTAATGATAAAGCAACAAGTATAGTAAATTGGTTAGTTAAGCACAAAAGATCACGGTATTTTAAGACCAACAAAACAGGAGAGGCGATTGCCAACGAGATTGTTTCCATTTCAGATAACCTTAACAACCCACTGCAAGATTCTCGCTCTCAGAGTTACAATAACGGTGCAAATATGCGGGGAGCACAAAATAGAATATGCGGGAAGCACAAAGGAGTACAAAATAGAATTCTTTAAAAGAACGAATCCGCAATATT
The DNA here is from genome assembly GCA_034769895.1 of Magicicada septendecula. Lineage (NCBI taxonomy): Eukaryota > Metazoa > Arthropoda > Insecta > Hemiptera > Cicadidae > Magicicada > Magicicada septendecula. Next base: position 682,280,159 of record CM068368.1, on the reverse strand, counting down.
TTCACCATGTGGGGCGCATTTCTTGAATCGTGTGGGTGTTAATGCTGCAAAACTCAAAGCAGATGTGATGGCATTTAAGGAAATATTGCAAATCTTTACTCATTTTTCTCTAGCAGCCCTGCATGTTGGGAAGTTTTGAAAAACCACATTCCTTTGTCACTACAGAGCCTCTCTGAAACAAGGTGAAGTGAGAGGATCCAAGCTGTCAAACCTATAGTTAAGCACTACACAGGAGTGCTTAAATTGTTGGATATATTTTTACAAGAGATGTCTTCTAGCCTAACTCCCTCTGCCTACTACATCGTATTAGGGCTTAAGAAATATTTCAATTCCACAAAGGGCTTAATGTTGGCATCTTTTTGGTTCAAAGTGCTTTCATATATTGACCAAAAAAATGTTATTATTCAAATCAAAGGAATCACACTCAATATTGAAATATCTCTAATGGAAGATTTGCTGACAGAATTACAATTGTTGCGTGATAATCCTGACAGCATAATTGAAGAAGCAAAATTAGTTGCAAAAGAACTAGTAAAAGTTCCTCCTGAATCTTCCAAAAGGAGGAAGAAACGTACGGATCAATTCAATAGTGATTTTTCAGTAAACAAAGATCAAGAAAATAAATTTAATACCTCAGTCATGTACTCAGTGTTCAGTGTTAGACTTTATAATGGGCGATATAAAAACAAGATTCACTGCAGTTAGTTTAATTTGTGACTTGTTTGGACCAGTATTGAACTTTACGGAGATAAAAATGAATTAGAATTGAAAATAAAAGTTCTTGTTAGCAAGTTTAAAAAGGACTTGGCAATGAATCTCTTTGAAAAAATATTACACTTGAAGAACATTTATAAAACAGCGTTTGAATCAGAAAAGAATCCACTAAGCCTACTCCAATCTGTTATGACAAAAACCTTCAAGCTGTATTTGTGAACTTCTGTCTTGCCCGTAGGCTTTTCTGTACTTTTCCAGTTACCGTTTCGTCTGCTGAAAGATCTTCAGAAGAATTCACTGAAGCAGAAAGATCTGGTTAGCGAATTCACTGAAAACTTGGCAGAGAAGCACTACCTCCCAAGAAAGACTTAATAATTTGGCAGTTTTAGCTACTGAAAATGAATTGGCTAACAGTATTAATTTTTTATGTGTTATTGACCAGTTCGCTCAAATGGAAGCAAGAAAAGAAACCTTTGCACTACCTAAGCCATTTTAGAAGTTAGGCCTCTCTCTTTCACTTATGATTGGTTATGATCTTAGAGATATTATTGTTTTTTGTTTATTTTTATAACAATTGTAGACCTATCACTTATGTATTGATAAACATAGATTGTGTTTATTTTTTGTCTTATAAAAGTTAATTTTAGTAGATGGTTGAGGTAAAAAATGTGTTAATTATTTGATATAATTAGGAACTTAAAATAATTTGAAACGTACATAGTAGTTCGTTAGTTCTGTTTTACTTCAAAGCGATACGTCTAAAGTTTTCTATCTAACACAACGACTTTTAACCTATTTAGCATTTTTATTATTAGCCTGTTTACAGACAAGTAATATGTTTGTCTAATAAGAAAAAGGCTTTAACACAACAGGGGTTTTTGAACGGTGAAGGGGGAGCCCGGAAGGTGGTCCGGCATAGGGGCCCCAGGGAAGATGTGGGGCCCATGGCTACAACCTGTATTCTTTTAGTTTTATCATGTTGAACTTTAAATCGTACATAGAATTTTAACTAAGTTCTTTAGTAAGACTCTACGACAGTAGAGTAATGCTCTCCCTTTTTATAGGTGCTGAGCATTTGGCTCCACGTGACTATAGCTGCTTCCGTTTTTGCTGACATCGAGCATTCCAAACTTTCTTCTCGCCTGTCCTCTCTTTCCACCACCTTTCCCTTTACCACCCTTATCTTCAAGCAGTTTCTTACGCATTGTATACCCCAACAAAGATTATTTTCTCTTTCTTGTTACTTTCAGTAGTTTTCTTTTCTCTTCTACTCTCGTTAAAACTTCATTCATTTTTCATTCTGTCAGTCCATTTCATCTTAATCATCCTTCGCCACAACCACATACTGAAGCTCTCTAGTAATTCTTCCTTTTTGATGGTCCATATTTCAATGACGTACAAAACCACACTCCAAATAAACATTTATCAAGCGTCTTTCTCATCTCGATCGGAATCCTTCTTGCTGTCAGTAATGCTTTTATCTTTTCAAAAGCTCTCTTCCTCATAGTTACCCAACTTCTGATTTCCTCCATACAGCTTCCACTCCACCGTACTCCCCAAGTATTTAAATTAGATAACGTCTTCTACAGTTTTTCCTTCAATGGATATGTTAACGAAGTCTTCATTCTTCCCAATTCTCACCTCTATAGTTTTACCTACATTAATCTTCATTCCTAACTCTTTCCTCACTCTTATGATATTCACCATCATAAATTGTAGCTCTTTTTCTGATTCTTCCAACACTGCTTGACGTAGAAAGACAATGATGTAACAGAACAACTGTTCTACTTTCTTCGAGTCTTCTCAATTGACATCCATTACGTAATTCGAATACCATGTAACCTTGTTTGTGATTTTGGTTAACACACGTGATTTTTACCTCCACTGCCTCGATGTCAAGATTCCCTTGGATGTTTTCATTTCTTCACACAAAAGGTCACAGTATTCTGTTTTGAAATCTTAGCATCCCGTTTCCATTCGACGATCTAGTGCATCCCCGGAGCTATACACCGTTATGTCCACCGAATTTGGGACCTGCTAGTGAAACAATCAACAATGTTATGTACTATTGGCTTAAATTTAGGAGCTAATGCCATATACATTTTTCTATATTTCAGTCTGAGCACTTCACACACAACAAAAATTTATTTTAATAATATCCGTATCTTTGCTCTCTTTCAAAAAAGTAAAACGACAGTAATCAAAGAATAAATCCATGGAAATAGATCCTCTTCTTGAAAGAATCTGTAATTCAGCACTTCCACAAATTACGTTTCAAGGTCACTAACTTACTAAACGAAATTACCTTACATACAAACTTTTTTAATATATCAAATGGAGCATGCAAAACAATTTATTAACTAATAGGCCTATTTATAAAAGCATTTAGTAAGTATAGCAGCTAACTGCAAAATACGAAACACAACAATAATTAAAATTTATAGTTACATACCAGTTTTAATTTAATTAATAAAGCACTCGGCGTATGTGATGATTAAATTTTAATTTTGTCCAATATATCTGTTTACCGTACAACCGATGTATAACCTACCGGACAGAGTTAAATATAAATGCATTATGAATACAGGCGACAGAAACAAGACAAATCAATGCACGGTATTTGAGGAGGGGAGATTATTTGCGCGCCGCGACGCAGCTCTGGCGTCCCGACGCCGAATAGGCCAGCTGTACATTCCACACCGACATTTGCAGCGTCTAACTTTGCCCGCCTCCCCCATGCAGACGCGCGTTAGGACGCGGCTCGCTCACAAATTAATCGCCAGTGTTTCCTCAAGTTTGACAAGAACGGATAGGTAGCGTATAGACGCGTCAGACACGTGTGAGCTAGAAACAGGAAAATGAAGGCAATACAACCTCGCAATGCGAAACCACAAGTATACGTTAACACGCAGCCTATACCAACCGATTGGAATGACCTGTTAGTGTTCCGTACCAATTACAGAGTATTCAGCAGCGAATCATCACAATATTCAAGACACTGTTAATGTTAAACAATTTTTATTGTCTTTCCTATATCTGTCAACACCTATATCAATTTGAAACCGTGTGAACGGTTTGAATATTCTTTCCAAGACTAACAGAGGAGACAATGATTGTCTCGTATGACGCGGGGCATTCTGGTAAGTTGTAACCGGCAGGAACTATAGTCGTTAACAATGGTAACGTGTACTCCACGAGTGGATATAATTGTAACTAACTGAGAGTTACCTGGTCTACTCAAGATGCCTAGAGCTCTACAGCTTATAAATGATGCGTCTAGCTACTGGAGTACAAACGCACACATTGGTAAACAATCAATTGATACGTGAATTCGAGCACACGATACATATCACTGAAAGCTAAATGCTCTTTACACTCCTTATAAACTATTTCACTAGTTAGTACTCATTTTTTGACAAAAAAATGATACAGACATTACACGTCTTGAAATATTCACTATACTGTTCCTAAATAAGCAGTAGTAATAATGTTTTTTTTTTTATTTAATAGGGTGAAAATGCTTTATGCACCATATGATAGAACAATCTGTCCCGTGGTGTGTGGAACTCTCACCCCCTAAAAACCCACCTCTAATTCACGCACTGATAACCCACCCTGGAACCATTTAAAGTATTATTTATTTCAAGATGGAGCCTAGTGTTTTTTTGAATTTTACAAAAATGATGAAATTTATAAATAAAGATCATCATTTTTTTTTCGGTGAAGGGTTTGTGAGGATCGGTCAAAAATATAACACTGATTCATTCATTGAAATACGAATTTAAGGATTTAAAAATCATAATACTATCTTATTCTTTTTTTATTTGACAATGTTAAATCAACGAGTGTCTAACTTTAAACTCATAAGATATAATGTAATTTTCAGTACACAGCGTAAATCAATTTCGTCCATCAATTTGCTAACTAACATCAGTAAGACAAAACATTTATAAACAAGAGGAAGGCAACAACTCGTTCGACTCTTAAAACGTGCGGGTTGAGAAGTAATCAAGGCAACGGAGAGTAAGAGAGCGAGAGAATCAGACAGACAGAGGTAGCAACTTGCAGTATGTCTACCTAGAGCGTTTTCTTGTTTGGAACATCGTAATATCTACACACAAGGTGGGTAGATGGACGGGGGTCCGAGAAGCAAAATTTCCGTGCGTTTAGATGGGAAAGAAGATAAACTCTTGAGATAACTGGGAGTAGAAGAATGATTGAAGATCGCGGACAGACGGACAAATCATAAGAACGCGAACTGCAGAATTTTGCAAAAGCCTGGACCAAAGGCGCAGGTGAAGCGACGCTCAAAAGGCAGACACTGCGATGTCACAACGGTCGAATAGTAAAAACAAGTTTTTTTTAATTATTACATGTCTGACATACGGTCTCTATAGAGTATAATCTACGATTTTTCATCGACACGCAGAAAAAAGTAGATGATAAACTTAAAAATAATATAAATAATGTTTCGAAAATAAATAATTTGAATATATTTATAATGTGAATGGCGCAGCAAGTGGTTTTAGTGGTTAAACTCCTTTCTCCAGAGTGATAAATATGAAAATAAAAATAACAAAAAGTTGAAATAAAGTGCCGTAAAAAAATAATCAAGTAAACTGAATTAAATAATTAAACTCATTTGTTGTGTGAGTATGAACATTTCCGTTTGAGGTTAGGTTTATGTCTTCTTAGTTAGTAAGAAACAGATAGCGTTCAAATCTTTATTCAATCCGTACTGATTCCAATTTGGTTTACGGTATTTATATTTATTAACAACTTTCTATATTAAACAGTAGTATTTTTGCCCGCTATTCACATAGGTGTGCACGGTTTCGCTACGTATTTAACCATTGCTTATAGTTTTTAATTTACTATTTTATCGCCATTAACAAAAAAAACAACGATTAAAAACTTAAAATATAAGTGACCGATATTTCGTACTGTGTAAACCTAAGCCGAACGCACAGTTCGTTAAGCCGCCCCGTTTACAAACACTCCATAGCCTCTATTGGTGAACTAATTTCTATGACACAGGGGCGTATTTACGGGGGATGACGAACGGGACCCCTCAAAAGTTGACGAATTTTGTTAATCTCTTAATTTTTAGGCTCTTTTATTAGTTTTTCCAGCTAGTAACACTTTTTAAATATACAAACAGGTTTATTATACAGCACTTGCGTACACCTTTGAAATATAGAAAAATAAATTCAGTCCGTATAAAAATGTTTAAGTAACGCGTATTTTTTATGTGTTATTGCCGTTTTTTTTAACGGGAGTGATTTCATGATGTGATCTCACGTTTTCTAAGCCATTAAGCTACTTTAAAGATAGTAATGTTGATTAGTCTTAACTTGTTTTTTCTTTTGTATGAAGCCGACTCGACCGGACCCCGAATTCGACCGCCAAGTCCAAATTCTAAATACGCCACTGTTATGACACATTCAATAAATGTGCGGTCACACTAAGATTTGCGTATCCTATACAGCGATTTTGAAACGTTTGTTTTCGAATGCCTACAAAGCCCCCAGTTTATGAAAATCTTCTATTCTTTTCAGTGACAAAACGAGCTGACAGGTTTAATTAGCGAGCAAACGTTACAGACAGGATCTCACTAAGAAGAAGCTTTAAACAATTCGTACAAAACCTTTAACTTTATCGGCGTTTACAGAAGGTGGGGGAAAATTTGTGCTAATAGATTCCTGATATCGTTCTAATTTGGTATATATTATAATGTCAGACGTCGTCTTTAGTGTTTCATGACTTTGTTAAATTTTAGACGTCTACTAATGTATCCTTTATGTTTCCACACATCCTTCTTGACTACAAGAAAATAAATAGTAAATAAATTGTTCTTTTCTTTTAATTTTTGTAGTTTTATTTATGAAAATCTAACCTCCTCTCCAGAAGGAAATCCTGGTTGTATCCCTGTTATTATAATTACGTTACAAATAGTACCGTCCGTTCGCAGACTAACCGACTCGGGTCCGCCAGTCGCATCGCCCCAGTAACGATGAAATTTTGCGTTGCCAAGCTACGGATATCGGTACAGGAACACAGGGGGAGATAGAAACGGAACGAGTAAATAAGAAATTACACGGTGCGTCGCGGCAGAGTACGCGACAAAACTAATTAACTGTGCATTCAGTAGCAACAAAAGCGGCAGGGGTTGTGTGTTGTATTGACTATTAGTGAGTCACACTGCTCCGTACGTCAGCCGCTCCATACTCATTACGTCAGAATGATACCGCATATCTCAGCGCATTTACGTTTTGCATTCTTAACCGAGGCTGGAGCAGTAATACTCTACTATCTCGTGACTTTATCGGTCTAGCACGCTGAATGACACAAACTGCCACATGCTCCGTATATCATTATCCCACACCCACACACAAACACGCGTGTCTGTGTGTGTGAGGCGGGCCGATCGCAAGAAGGCCTATACGAAATTCAATAAATTTAATTAATTAAACTTGTATTTGATCTACAAAATATATGTTCAATATAATAATACTTATATATAGGCCTAATAATTTATGTACGATAATTATTAAAATTTTTTCATATAAGGGAGTCATCAGTACGTGCGTAAGTACGGGAGAGACTGCAACTTTATTACTTGTACACATTAACTGAAAATTATTATTAGAATAATTACCGTAATTGATTGCAATTTGGGAGTTACAATCAACAAAACACACACACACACACACACACACAGAATCATTGTATCAGCCTATACTATTGTGCTACAGCCTAAATTTGGGCCCTGACCACCTTCAGTCTCTCCGTTTGCTGCTGCTTCATCCAATTCCTCAGCCCCAGTACTGAAAACCCCTCCCCCTCATATTTTTCTAGGTCGACCTCTTGAATTTCCCCCTCCAATTGCCCTGCACTGACCTCTTTGGGTTTCTATGTTCATCTAACGTGACTACACTACCGGCCCATCTCAACCTTCGTAGTATAAATTCTGATACGCGTAATTCCTTACACTTGTCGTACAGTTCATGATTAAACTAGATTTTCAAAAATCCATCGTCATTCTCAGGTCCAAATATTCTTCCAAAGGGTTTCCCTTCAAATATGATTATCTTTTCCTTAGATCTCTCTTAGATCGAAGTCATAACAAACACTTGGTGTTCAAATAGTTTAAAATATCGTTAGTTTGATTTTTTGGTCGACTTCTTTTATCATCGTCACCATACGTAAATATAATCATCCTTAAAAACAATCACTCTAAGTAGCATTTCCGCAGACCTGCTATTGCCTTCCAGACATTCTGTCATTCTCCAGAACCTAACTTACTGTTCATAGCCAGAGCAAATCATGTACAATTCACTGAACCGACATCACGAATACCGGCACTCATCTTGGCCATCCGTCTTGCAAATATCTGTCGTCATTTGTGTGTGTGTGTGTGTGGGGGGGCTTGCGAACAGATCCATGTATATCATAAATATTTACAGATATTATGTACTAACATTTCATCTATGACTTTAGACAAAGTCGGATATGTTGAATTCCAAAACTGCTAAAACGCAATCAGAAAGGAAATCAGGAATGTATACACGTTAAGTGTGTGGACGTAATGACGTCATGTAGAAACAGACCATGACGACATACGACATGTATTATAATGTAAAATAGTATACTGTAAAATTCATTAAACTACTTGGTGAAATATTATTAAGTTGTAATATTCGTCTTGTAAACTTCTATACAATCGGATAATTTAAAATCTAATTAAGATTCTATTCATAACGATCCAGCTGAACGTAATTATTAACATTAGCTCTTCAGAAAGAAATCGCGGTAGTGTTAATTAAATACCTATAAAAATCTTTTATAACGAATTTGAAAGGATTCAGAAATCGATTGTGGCCTCAAAAACAAAACGACGGTGAATAGAAATTATAAACGATAAAAACCAATATTATAAAAAAGTATAAAAGGTAGAAACTGTGGGAAATATCTTTACTGAAGTTCGGATACAAAACACTATAGGCCTGTATGCAAAAAACGTAATGAAAGTTCTTTAATTAACAAAAGAATCTGGAGAAAGAAACTTCAGAAAGAATGCAGTTAATAAGCAAATGCAAACATTGTTATTTTATACATATTATTATAATTATTCTGAATTAAATGTTAAAATATATACAGTATATATGTGTGTGTGTGTGTGTGTGTGTATATATATATATGGTACATAGCCTTCAAATGTTTATTCAGTCCGCAGTGATTCCAATTCGAACATGGTACATGCTTACATATAGGCTATAAATAGACTATTACAGTTTATTACTCTGCATTAAGGCGTGCCTTTCATTCAAGATTTCTAACTTTACGCCATTAATCTAATATCAAAACTTAGATTAATAAAGTGTGTAAACACTCGCACACACACTATATATACGTGGGCTTGTAAGTACACAAGAATATTTCACACTTGAATTTTCTTTTACATTTAGTGTTCAGAATACTAAGCACAGAGGTGTTTAATATGCTGATTACATTCACGGACATGTATTATTGGCAAATTGCAAAGTATAATATTTAAAATACTGAGAAACAGTTGTTGGGTGTAAAATTAATTAAAAAATACAATAATAACAGAATAGAAAACCACGTCTTTACGGTAGTGATGCAGTGGAACTACAGAGCAAACCGAGATGGAGATACCGGAATGTAACAGTTAGTTACTCAATCATTAGACGTGTTGTTTAAAATATTTTTCTCATTTCCTAACGCCCTTTAAGATGCAGTATTCTCAGTTAATTCAATTCTCTCATCTATTTCCTGAACCCCTTTCTCTTTCCAATTTCTTAAATTCCCTACTGTTTTCTCTAGTGTTTTTTTACTAATCTCTTCTAACCTTAGTAGCTATCGTTTCCTTGGTCTATCTCCCTTACATTTACAATGTCATTCCATTTATAGCATGCATATTATGCGCTCTATCTTGATAACATTACCATATTACTACAGTTACCTAATTTATCATTTATATAATATTACTAATCTCTAAAATGATTTCAAACATGAAAATAATTTTGAAGACATAGAAAGTAAAGTAACACAGTACAATGAAGTTGTCACAGGCATTACACAATTCTAGGTAATTAATTTGTTTTTTAAGCAGTTAATAATTGTAAAATGTCATAAAAAGTGTAAATTATGTAAAAAATGTGTTCAGGCAGTTGACATATTGGGCATAAAAGACTAAGAGATTGACTAAAATTTAAAAAAAACAAAGATTAAGGGAGTGACCAAAATTAAAAAAAAAAGAAACAAATTTTTATAGTGTATAAAAGCTACAACTATAAAGAGTCGACATCAGGTTAAGTACAACAAATTAAGTAGAATTCATAAAGGAGAGCAAGTTACTATAGACCAGGTAAATACTTGAAAAATGCAACTTAAAATACCAAAAGTGTGTGAAATAACAAAATGACAACTATGTGTATTTCATACCGTGAATAAAGAAATATGATTAGTGTTAAACCAAATATACCACTGAATGATTTAAAACGAATAATTTTTTTAATAAAACATAGTGATTACAGTCGCCATCTTAGTTAATACTGCTTCATAGCTTTGTGATGGTAATTGGAACTACTAATATATTCTGGTAGACTTAAAATTAATGTTTATTACTTCCATATTCCTTAAGGAATGGAAGTATGGTGATGGCAAAAAAAATCGTGTTCGAGATTATTGCAGATTCTGATTCTACTACACTCAAAACATGAAAAAAAGTCGTTTTCCGAAAAGTGTCTGTGTGTGTGTCTGTCTGTCTGTGTGTCTGTAGATTTTTTTTCTATAGCAAACGATAACTGCCGCAAATTCAAACAGAATCAAATAATTTTTTCCATACAGACCTGATTTGTAGAGTACTCACGACCTATTGTTTTTGGTGAAGATCGGTTGAGGGGAAGGGGTAGTTTACCTGCAACGGTTTTTCTTTATCAAGGGAAATTTTTTTTTTGGCAAACGATAACAGCCGCAAATTCAAACAGAACCAAATAATGTTTCACATACAGCCCTGAATTGTAGAGTTCTCAAGACCTATTGTTTTTGGTGAAGATCGGTTAAGGGAAAGGGGTAGTTTACCTGTAACGTTTTATGTTTTAACAAGGGTATTTTCTATGGCAAACGATAACAGCTGCAAATTCAAACAGAATCAAAAGATTATTTGCATACAGCCCTAAATTGTAGAGTTCTCAAGACCTATTGTTTTTGGTGAAGATCGGTTATGGGAAAGGGGTAGTTTACCTACAACGTTTTTTTAACAAGGGTATTTTTTATGGCAAACGATAACAGCCGCAAATTCAAACAGAATCAAATAATTTTCTGCATACAGCCCTGATTTGTAGAGTACTCAAGACCTATTGTTTTTGGTGAAGATCGGTTAAGGGTAAGGGGTAGTTTACCTGCAACGTTTTTTTATCAAGCGTATTTTCTATGGCAAACGATAACAGCCGCAAATTCAAACAGAATCAAATAATTTTTTGTATACGTCCCTGAATTGTAGAGATCTCGAGGATTTTCGATTTTGGTGAAGATCGGTTAAGGGGAATGGGTAGTTTACCTGCAACCTTTTACGTTTTAACAAGAGTACAGTACTTGAAAATTTATTTAAACTTTTTGAAACAATGGTAATTGTTAAAAATAAAATAATTTTGTTGCCAGGCAATAAAATTATAATTTTTTCATTTTAATGTAATATAATATTTTTCATTTAATACAGCAATAAAAAGGCAGGTAAGACACACACACACACACACAATTCACGTTATTTCTGGCCTCACTCATGTTTATTTTCTTACGTTTGCACGCTTTTTAAATGGAAAGTGCCGAAACCCACACCAACATAACGCGTGCAAGCCGAAAAAATGTCCATCAATTTGCTTACTGGCGAAGCTTGTAGTTAATGAATGGGTACGCAAAAATCTTATCTTAAATTTTTTTTAAGGAATCACTAAAAGGACGGTGGGTCAAATCGGACGCTGAGGTAGAGTTTGCTGTAACCGAATGGTTCCACAAACAGCCGTAAGAATTTTACTAGCAGGGAATCTACAGGTTAGCGCAACAGTGGAACTCATGTCTTAATGTTATTGGAGACTTCTTTTAAAATCGTTGAATAAAAAATGCTTTACAGCTCTGTACGTGTTTCTATTGAACATTCCTTGTATTAGTCATACACAATAATACAACTGATTGAACTTCAAATTTTTAAACTTGATTAGTTTCTATATATATGTTTAATGTTACAAATAATTCAAATAACAATCTTGATCATCTGTTAGTTCAGCGGAATAACAGTGACACTTTTAATAACCGCATAAAATAAACACTTAGAAACAACACAGGCGCTTTAACTTAACTGTTTGGACCACACAAGTGAGGCATGCCTCAACGCTCTATGTGTACAGCGCGGGACAATCCCCACTCCCTACACTTCCCTATCACACCACTACATTGCTTACATACGATGTATACAAAAAACGCTGAGGCAAGTTCAGGTTGCCTCATTCGCTTTAAACGAACTATGCCGAATCACACCTGTCACCATCTAGCGGTCGCTCAATAAAGCACGTTTCGGTTTAATAAATTTGACAGTCGCAGTAACAATGTATAATCTTTACGTTATGTAGTTCATACGTATTTATAATTTTTATTCTACAGAATTTTTTAGGGTAGGCATTGCTTCAATTGCCTCCATGTAACTTCGCCACTGATATATATGTGTACAACGTTATCGGCAACAAAGAAGTAGTTTTTGTTAAAATTCCTTCCCGGGATATTTGGCCGTAGTCCAATGTTTTCTACAAAACCAGACATTTCGGCAATGCCATCGACTTCCATCATCAGTGAAAATCGAGTGCGATAACGTGAGGTGGTATACGTTAGTGACCACAGTACTGTGGTTAAGGCTGAAGCAGTAAGTAGAAAGAAGTAGTTTCTATGGTAATATTTCATTTCGAAAATGATTTTAAATATAAATCTTAGAATATGGAAGTCATGTATGGTTCTCCATACCGATATTTTTTAGATTGTAACAAAATTGTTTTGAATTATAATAATTGTAAAAAGGTTTTGTATTATTATTATTACACTGATTATAACAAAGGAACCCTGACTACTATCTGCCGTGAGATAGAGAGTTTATGTATCATGCTTAAGCAATAAAGCTTTAATTTTAAAACATAAAATTTTGTTTGGATAACAAATATTACTCGTCACTAAAAATTACTTCTCTCCTTCTTTCGTAAAGTCGTCTTGCAACTGGTTTCAACTGGATACTCAATCCATTTTCTCAGTCCTGTGCAACTGTTTTCATCATACCTACAGCTCCTTTCGTTTCTGATATCACCAAACATTCAACCGGTTGGTCGAATATTGAACAGTTGGTGACAAACAGCGTACTTGTCTAATGCCTCCGTTTCATCCTCAACTCTTACTAATATTTTCTCTTTTGTTTATAGCTCCTTTATTAGTCTTCCGTCCTTCCAGTGTCTACCAGTATCCTTCACAATGTTCAGTAGAATATTCGAGTCAAGTCTGCTAAAGCTTTCTCCCAATCGATAAAACAAATATATATCTCGCTGTTCACTTCTCATATTCTTTCTCCCAACATCCTCAGGCATTCAGTTGCATCTATCGTGACTTTACCTTGTCCTTCCTCCTTACAGACCTCACTTTTTCTCTCTATTGTCATCTGATGTGAGTGCTCTCATAAAATTAGTTAGCTCAAGATAAATATACTATGTCGATTAACATTTGTACACAGATATCAGTTTATTTCTTTGAATATACTTATTATTCTGTCTCCATAATTCCTTTAAAAAATTAAACACATAAATTACTGTTTTCTATTTCTAAGTACTTCCTTGATTACATACTTCCTATTTTATCTAATCTAATAACTGAGTGTGTCTAAGGTTACTTGAAAGTGGCGTAGCTGCCGAAACTCGTCGAGTGGGTGTACATTACCACACCTACTACGTTCCAGTTATCATTAGGCACAAGCGCGCACAAAACATGAGGAAAATAACACATCACATAAAAATCGAATTGCAATAGGTCATTTGAATTGTACCGCGCGTGTGGGCGTGTTATTACATAACTACGACACTATACTGCATGAAAGTTTATTAACTCGCCCCGACGTACATTTCATCGACATTGACGTATATTAACAGTCAGTGCCACCGCGATAAGCAACACGTGAGCGTAACGCTGGATGCGTCAGTAAAAATTAATTAAAATTCTTTTGTTGTGTATTATGTGCTGCTTGTCTGCAACGTCCTGCAGTCTACAATAAAACATTAGTTGCAGTGTACTGAAGGCCCCCTGCGCACTTGTGTGTGTGTGGGAGGAGGCGTGTTTTCATGTTTCCGATCACAGAGTGAATGAAATATTGTTGTTATTGTTTATATGGATCATAATAGACCTACTTGTGAATGTAAAATGTATGTATGCAACAATTTATATTTCATTTACCGAGAGCTGAGAACAGATGTACGGTATACAAAGAAAAGTAATTGTGGCTGGCTGAGATTAATGTGATTGAAGTAGCGGAATTTCTGATTTAATAATTCGTGAAAATATTGTGAAGGGATATTAGTCTCGAAAACTTCTACTGGAAGACTTAAACTGTAAATAATTGATTCTATTGATACCAAGTCTGTTCTTTCATTAAATAATTAATTTCGTTTTCAATTTTTTCCTATGTGTATATAATATAAACAACGATGGCAAACAAAAACTGATCAGAGACAAGAAATATTGTAGGCGCTGAAAATCTTGTAATCCTACTTAGAAAGTTTCCACACGAAGGCGGAACAAGAATTGTTACCGCTAATATAAATACCGACCAATATGTCAATTTGTGTGACTCAAAAGCCGCACAACCCTATAAAGCTTCAAAAAAAGTTACTTACAAAAATTTTGCAGAATTTAAATTAAACGAGAATAAAACAAACTAATAGAAAAAATATACAAACACATTTAAGATGTAGAAAATCCACGAAACATTGACGCCACATAATAGATAAGTAATTGTTATTTTAACATTTTGATTTCTATTGACGTATAGAGAAAACAACTTAAAAAAGGCAAACAGTAAATGACACTAAAATGATACGCGTAAGAAACATAAGAAGAAAACACGAGACAAAAGTTATATCAAAACAAACACAACAAAAAGAGCAAACGGTAAATGGAATTAAAAAATACGGTAACAAATGTAAAAGAAAGCAACGAAACAGGAACGTCGCCCTACAGATAGCTTACGAGTTACTGTAATCAATCCGAAGCAAAATCAACAATTATCATGGTAGCACTGTCTACATATATCACTAGAAATGCAATAAACGTCGCTTCTAAGTTTTACTGAACAAAAAAAGCACTATAAATTTTGAACACAGAAATTATAAATTGGGGAAAATAATTTTAAAATTGGAGAATAAATCAAAACATTATAGGGCAGGCCTAAACATCTTAAACAACATAAAATTATAATGCATTATCACTACTAACGGTAGTTAAGAAAAGGATGTTTCTTACGATTTACCGTAATGAAAAAATGCGTGTGTAGACAAAAAAATAATGTTACACGATAATCTTTAACAAACCAACACAACATTAGCGTACTCAAAATTGTCTGTTGCTCGGTTGTTTGTAAGTAATTTTTCACGTGGTTACTTGTAAGCCTTGTTCAGTGACGTATTCGGTCCAAGTGTACATAAAATCTACGTATAAACCGTTAAATGCATAACTGGACGATTAGTTACAATACCGGACACTAACACAGACTATAAATAAAAACACAGTCTCCTCCATTAACTAACTCAAGGCCTATACACGAAAAGTTGAGACTAGTCACAAACAACTGAGCAGCAATTCGAGTAGAGAAGTTTAAGTTTAGCCTTAGGGTGTAACTCGTTTATCGTCTACAGACGATACCATGATCATGGTAAAAAGTAAGAAACACGCTTTTTTTAAGACATTTACTCCAGTATTATTCAATTTAACGGGCTCAGTAGACCGGTGTGGGAACCAGTGGATCTGGCTACTAACCTACAGGATCCCAGCGTACCACTAAATCAAGCCATCCGTTCTTCAACTCAATCCGGGATAACATCTTGGGGAAGTAAGGGGCGGCTGCTAGCCACACTACCTACCTTGTATACGGAACATAAGACACCAAATACTGTCTAAGTCCTGAACTATTTAGGCGGTAAAAAAAGCGTGACTGTTATTACTTTCTTCGTGTACTTTTCAGTTATTTATAAAACAACTTGATTTTCCTATCTTCCATTTACGGTTTATGTGATCACATGATACAAAATGTGTTTTGGTCTCGTTCACGTTACCTTTTGCCAATCAGAATCATTTTTCGTCTGTCGATAAGTAGAATACAGTCCAAAACACTTGTTTAGTAGTCCACGGTATACCAAATGAGCAGAACGTGCAAAACCGTTATTGAGTTACTACTACATTATACGGAAAACAATTTCAAAGGGAAATAACAAAAGTTGGATCACACACGTATTAGAACTATGTGACGAGTTCTGTGTAATACTGTGGAAGGGAAGACGACGCAGAAGTGTACTGTATTAAGTTTGCAAAGTTTATATCGAGCTGACATTTTAAAAGGCTAACGCCCTGCAGCGAACCAATCTCGGTCCCTTCAGTCTTTCGCATAATACAGGTTTCACAAAACAAAAGACGTCTGGTTAATTAATTTATTCGCTTCGTTATAAAATATTTATTTTACTTAATTATACTGGAGACAGCAAAGATAAGGACGGGGGGGGGACGGTGCGATAGCGCTGTACACACTCCTACGGATGAGAATTCAGTTCCGTTTGTGTAATATTTCATTGTATTGATTATTCAATTAAACGCAAACAGGCGCGCTCACACACACACTTAGTTTAAACAAAAATAATTAGCGTCTACAGAAAGATGATCACGATCGTGTTTAACGACACCGCTGGGAATTGTGCAGTAGAATTTTGGCATTCGTGTGACGCAAATCTGCGATCCTTATGGCCAACAAATGTGTCTAATGGCATTGACCTTCCGCACGATTTGCGGAGGACACAGCGTGCGCCACATCCTGCATTACATCCTATCAACAAGTGTCTCCTATCGTTAGTCGCTAGCGTCACTGAGACACTGAGCTTACTGAGCCGACGTCCTGCTCAAACTCACTTTTTTATTCTGGACATTTTGTGATGAAGGTTATACGTTCAAGTAATACGAATGCGCGCGCTTAAAGGACCACAATCTTTATTAATATTTAAAAAATAATTGTTCGACTTGCAAGTATAGCAATTACAGTTTAAGTATTATTATGAAGTATAAGACGCACTTACACCCACGAAAACACTTGCATACCCCCATTCGACCAATAAAGTAATTTTGTATAAATGCTAGAAAAAATAGAAACGCAAATAAACGAAACGTACTATAGAGGACTATCTGCCCATTATAATCTTCTCATTTGTAATTCCTTCAATTTACGTTACCCCATACTTGTTTGTTGACACAGATTTTATAAAACTCTCTTCAACCTTTTGCTCTTGTTACGCTAAGTATGAGATTTAACAGCCTGAAGAACAGTTAGTTAGATAACTGTCAATTATTACAAACAATATTCCAGATTGTACTAAACTGTCAAGTCTAGTCTAAGTTTATTTTATTTTATTTATCACACATTTACAATCTGCTCGCAAGGAGCAGTAAGTAAATCTGATAAGAGTAGAGCACAGTATAAAGGGATATGACAAGCCACCCTCAAATAATGGCTCTCCCTTAGTTAACAATACTTAATGATGTAAGGGAAAAATTTTAGGTAATCAGGTCTAAAGGCCATTGTTTCTTCAGTCTTCTTGGGGTTTTTGGTGAATGGTGTAGACTATTGACTGTGTAAGCAAAGCTTGCCGAAGTAGGTTTTGACTTCATCAATTTGCTTGGATTCGCGTATCGTACGTGCATGGCATGTCACGGGGCGTTCAAAAGAATTCGCAGCAAATGCAACTGGAGACACTGGATAATCTTGGTTTTGGATAGATGTGCGCAACACACAGCTAGGCTATGTATGATCAAACAGATTTGATGCCTGTCTCTTATAAAATTAGTTTATTCTCAACAGACAATTCAGAATTTCTACCAAGAAGCCGGTAAAGTTGATGGAGTTTGAGTTTGATCTGTAGCTTTGTTGGATGTAGCGTATGGCGTCCAGGTAAGTTTTTTATTAGTATTAGGCCCAGGTACTTGGATCTCATGTTTTATTGGAAGCGGAACGTCTTTTACTTTTAAGATAGGTAATTGGTTAAAACTTATTACAACTTTAATGTATAGGCTATATCTTCATGTGAGCAATATCCTATTCATAGACTGGATGTGGTCTTCAACCTATGGTTCGTGTACCACTGAGAAAAAATTAGTTACGACGGATACACAACGTGGTGTAAAGAAAAAAATCAGGATACATTCATGGGGTCCACTATAAGGCCGAACAGAATGTTTGAATTTATAGACTAAATCAAGTTATAAATTGCAATATCACAAATGGAAATATTATCAGCTCCAGTTTTTTAATTAAATGGAATACTTTTTTATATTCTATCGCACTTTTTTAACGTGTTTTCACACAGTCTAATTTTTGTTCTTCATCAACAGATGGATGTGCGTGAATGGCATACCGCAGGACGTCCAAAAGAATTCGTAGCATATTCGATTGGAGACTCCGGATAATCTCGGCATTGGATGGATGTGCGCAACCCCACAGCTAGGTTCCGTATTCTGGACAGCCAAAAATACCAAGTATATTTTTAAGAAGTTGGGTAAGTAAAAGTACCAATAAAAACGTTTCTTGATGTTTAACATTTATTTAAAATAGGCCAATAACAGTCGCGCACGTTTTCGCCTTATTACGACTTACAGCTCTACTACACCTATTGAAGCGTCTTGTGGTAACTCAGGATAATACAATTAAAGCGCATACAGATTCTTCCTCAAGACCAGTAAAGAAAGAAAACAGTGTAAAAAGAAAACACTACAAGGTAAAAATATACTACCATTTGATAGGTATCAATTATAACTTAGATGCTGTATTCCCTATTTAACTCTCTGAGCGACTAATTAGGTCGTTACTTCCTCAGACATTCTGACCGCAGAGAGACGGCAGGCAGAGAGTTTTGTGACACGATAAATTAAAGTAATGACAATTTCGAATTGGCAGGACTTACCAAAGTACGGACACACCTTGTTACACGTGGATTACGATTCTGTTTTATTGAACGGTCTGGAGAACAATTCCAAATCCGTGCGTTTCAGTATTAAAAACAATGTGCTTTACTTCTGAGGCCGGACTTTCATGTGTAAAGCCTCTAACAATCACCTAGTTAGGTAGAGCTCACATCAGGGTGAAAAGTTTTCCATTAGGTTAATGAACAATACCTAATTCGACTACACTAGTCGGCTATACTACCTCGTATGCTAAAAGGATAACAGTCGTAAGCCTCCGATGTAGTAATTTGTTCTTAAAAGTGCGGTACTTCCCGACACTGTCTCTGTGCACCAATCAGATTGCAGTATCAGAAAGATGAGATTACCATTTTGAGATTCACGATGACGCCCCGTTGCCACAATCATTTGTCGACCACCTTCTGTGGTACCGATCCGTCGTGTCGTCTTCATTCTGCTGTCGGTGTAGCCGTTGTTTAGTGGTGTGCAGAGACTCGTCAACAACGTTACTACACTAAGATAAAAATCGTACTACACGTAAATAGCATACTATACGTACAAACGTACTGTCAATATAAAAGTTAATTACGATTGATAACAGTCGCTTTTACAGCGACGTATAATGGTTTAAACGACGGAGCTGTATTTGGTATCATCAACTCAGGGCAGTAACTTCCATGAAAACAATGTATTCCAGTCGGAAAGAGTAATTTTTTAAGGTAATAAACTAGCCGCTACTCTTTGTTTGTCTTATACGCATAAGTACGGAGTGTTTGTTTTCTACGAAAGGTTATGTTATTTGGTAAGTTTGTAAACGTATAACATTTTGCGCAGGTGGCAGCAAGTACGTCCATGTTTGCAAAATGGAACGATACGTAACAGCATATGAAAAGAAAACAAAGCAAACGCCATTACATTTTCTTTCACGTCCGTACGAACGTAGTTCAGGTGTACATGTTACACGCATGCAACCATAATTATTGCACAGCAATATGTAGTGCACAGACAGATGACGTGTACGAGGAACTGAGTGGCTCTGCAACGGTTTGCTATATAAAGCGTAACCCCCATCAACACAATACGGTAGATAAGGGGTAGTGTATTCCAGACGTGTCTTCATACTGTCGCCGTATTTGTTGTGTTCTACACAGAATGAACAACGTGCATCTCGCTACTGTACACTCCTCCTATTGTCACAGGCACACAGAGAGAACAACAAAACGTTATAAATATGTACATGCACATGGTGTGATAAACTCGACTTCACTTGGGCACAACAAAAGCAAAAAAAGTCTTCACTTCGTCACAGACTAATTATTGCGTAAAGAACTGGTAATTAAGGGGCAGGCAAATCTCTGGAGAGCGTCTGTAATACGAAAAAATCTGTTGTAAACAGAACACACTTTTAGAAGCCAGTTTTTACTACATCGCAATATATCGAGTGACTGCCATTAGTAGAAATGAATAAAATAAATTCTGTTACTGTTTGAATAGCGCGATTTCGATCCTTGAAAAACATTATTTTTTAATTTAATACGAATAATATATATAATATTTCTAAAATAAATAAACCTTTATGGGGAAGCGGACATAGTTGCGACAGTGAAAGCGCAAAGGTTTAAATTTGTGGGGGAACGTGGTGAGAATGAGAAGTGATCGAGGCCCAAAAATGGCATTGGAAAGGAAGGCAGAGGGAGTAAGGATGAGAGGACGACCGAGGAGGAGGTGATGTGAAGATGTGGAAGGGGATTTGAGGGAGATGCGAGTGGCAGGTTGGAGTAGTAAAGGCCCGTTTTCCTAGGAGCAGGTTTTTTGCGTCCCGCGAACCGGGTAGGGCTCTATCACGTCGGCAGGAACGTATTCAATTATCACGCTGCGCGTTTGTGTTTTCCTAGCCGGACACATTTCAGCTATTCAGTCGACGTAGGTAGTACTAGATGGTAGTGGTTATAATTCGGAGTGTTAGTGTTCTCTGTCTAAATGAATCGTTTGGAGCAAAATAAAAAGAGACTTGTTGTTTTGCTTATTCTCAAGCACATCCATATGGATGATGAAGATGAGGATTATCTCTTGTCTACGGCAAAGAGCACAAAATTAAGCAACAAAATGTTCTTAAAACGCGAAGATGAAGGTGTTTTCAAAATATTGGTTAGCAAACATTTACACGACGAAGAAGAGAGATTCAAGAAATATTTTCGATTCACCCGTGAGCAGTTTGCTTCGATTTTACAGTGCATTGAAGACGACCTAAGAGGTCCCAGTTACAATAATGTGAAGTCACCTACAACACCTATATGTTGAGCATTTTCCCAATTTCTGCCCAAGTTTCGTCGTTTTTTGTATCATTTTTGAAGTTCCATAAGTATGCGTGATCACCCTATGCTTCAATTAACTGATCGTCATCCGAAGCACTGACACGCACTTGAGGCATTTTGATACACAATTTTTGAAAAATAAAATCCAGAAGTCAGCTAAAACGCGACGTAGAACGCAATAGACTGCTCCAGAACCAGTCGGCCTATCACGCCGAACGCACTACGCTGACGCACTACGTGATGCGCTCTGGAGGAAAACAGAACCATTATTTTTCTAGTGTGTGGAGAACGGCGTGTTGAGTTCGGCGTATTGTGTCGTACGCGGCGCAAAAAACCTGCTCCTAGGAAAACGGGCCTTAAGGCTCTGGACAGAGAAGAATAGAGGAGAATCACTGAGCAGGCCAGGGTTCTACAGGGGAATTATTATAAAATAATACTGATATTACTGATATTTCCACGTGAGTATAATTCGATATAACTCGGTCCATGTAATTAGTATTCGGATTAAATCTCTTTAAAAAAAACTACGTTTATACCTCAATTACTTCAGTTCATAATTCTATTCTTAAAAATTGTTTAAAAAAAAATTTATTACAGTGGAAATTACAATTAAAATTTGCATTTTATAACTTCTATTTTCATGCCAACAACACGTAATAAAATCAATCTAATACGGATACTAAACGTATCAAAAGTTCCGGAATTTCACTTACTTGTTGCTTACCAACCACTGCAATGCTTAAGGAGAAATATTCTCATATTTGTAAGAAAATATGCGAAGATTCTAAGACAAAATTTAAATCACAAAGCTGAAGTAAGTGTAGGACACACTCGTTGTTTATTGTCAGTCCATTACCTTGGATTGGCTTGCAGGATAATAAGACACAAAGGCGCGCGTGCGCACAGAGTCGCACTCAAGGCGTTTCCTTTTGTTTATTAAAGTATTGATACATAAGCCTGGGCTCCATTATATTTACAGCAAGATATAATATTACTTTTTGCATTATACATATTATACAGTCTATTATATTATATAATACAATACACAAATGTGCTTATTGTACTGACG
The DNA here is from genome assembly GCA_034769895.1 of Magicicada septendecula. Lineage (NCBI taxonomy): Eukaryota > Metazoa > Arthropoda > Insecta > Hemiptera > Cicadidae > Magicicada > Magicicada septendecula. Next base: position 682,257,803 of record CM068368.1, on the reverse strand, counting down.
CATAAAGAGCAACACTGATCTCAATCTACGTATACATCTTCAGTTCATCCTAATAAAATGGAAAGCAACAAGGAACTTGGGGTGTACTACCTAAAGCGTCAGTAGTCGACACAAAAGATAACATATATGGATGTTGAAAAACAGATTTCACAGGCCAGGCAACAGACTGAAGGGCCGCCATCTGACAAAACGCTTTAACGTGGTCACACAACGTCAGTATCAGAAACAATAAACCTGATATACTGAACTGAACGTGTCCATTCAATCGGACGAGAAACAGGAACAAACCACAAGTGTGGATACGGATACAGTGTACAACAAAGAGTCGTTCGCAAACCGCGCTATTAAATATGTCCAAAACAGATGTAGACAAAAACAGAAACGCAGATTTACAGTGAACAATCAATATTGCCGTTGGGTAGGGTGGAGAGAGAGAGAGAGAGAGAGAGAGAGAGAGAGAGAGAGAGAGAGAGAGAGAGAGAGAGAGAGAGAGAGTCGTTTGTAAGGAAACTGGATGTACACATAATGGATGAAACGTTTTATGAGCGAACCCCAGCCTCATTTCCAACGGCGATCCATCAAACTGCCCCTTGCAGCGCCTTCTACAGCATTAGGTTCATACAAACGGGCTAAAATAAATTTACAAACCGTTTATTTTGTATTTTATTTATTCTCGTACACACCCCAATTTGTAGGTCTAACAAACAAGAGGATTGCATTATATTGCCTTTCCTCGACAGATTCTCTTTCTCCTCCTTTTCCCATCTTGTCTGTCTTTCTGTCTGACTTCCCATACAACACGTCCCGTCAATATTCGGACAATCGTAAATTAACACTACTAATTACATAAATAGCTAATCAAGTTGTGAGAACTGTTGCTCTCTGAGTGTGTGCGTTCGTTTTGCAAACGTTACTACATGCGACTATTCCTCTACCCATCTGACAATATAATCATTCACGGGCGTGGGATCAAAGTGAACAGATTCCCCTTCTTTCACACGTACATTCACAAGCGGACGCACCATTTAACAAATAAGTTACCGTCCTATAATCAGAAATGTCCACAGATATTGTAATAACATATTACAAAACAAAAGTGAAATACTCCAGAATTAGGAGGGAAATACTAAAGAGTCTTCAAGTGTAGGCTTACAACCAAACTTTTCTGACACGTGCATTAGTACGTGGTATGTAGAAAGCGAATCGGTTCCGTAGCTGTGATGTGGACACCAAGTTCGGCACTACGGAACTCAACTACGGAATTCTCTCCGAATCACCAGTTCTGAGCTGTAATAGCCATTCTATTCCCCACTATAATTGCGAAACTATTCATGTGTCATATATCAAGTCAACGTTACGAAACTCAATAGAAAAGTAACAGTTTTGCAGACTTCGAAGACCTGAATTAATAATTAATGAATGTATTTATGAAACTGTATTAATGTATCAATGACTTATGAATGTATTAATAAATAATTGTATTTATTATTATTTATTATTGTGGTTACAAAACCACAGTATAAATCGGTTTCGTGGTAGTTGTACATTCCCGTAATGGCCTACATTTCAACGCGCCTCTTGTAACGACCAAACTTTACTCGTTTTCAAGTAACACGTTTCCCTGGCCAATAAATATACCCTATGTCACTCGCATGATCACGCCGCACATACAGAACTAGGCGTAAAACTGCCACTTTGGTGCCCGTAGGTGCGAATGGGTTGTCGTAAAACATGTAACTCGCGTAAAGATAACGTAGCGCCCCCTTTAATCTCGTGCCGCATTTTAACTGTCCGATGAAAAGCTTCTGCAAACGTTACTAGTTTAGTTCACGGCCCAATTCCCTAAACTGGAATAACCGGACTACAACGCTGCTTATTATAACGATTACATGTGTCAGTCATTATATAGGATACCACTTCCTACAGGTTTTCTTACTGTCATCAAAACGGCAGTGGAAAAAGCATTGATGAATCTGAATGAAGAAATCGGTTCCGCTGCTCTTATGTTTTGTTAAAAAACAAAAAAAAAAAACTAGAGATAAAAATACGCCTATTTGTTGTCACAACAAATTTGTTTGCACTAAAATTAATGAAATGAACGATTTACACGAAACTCAGAGTCAACCCTTTAATGGTGAACATTCAAATATTTATTCAGATGAATAAATAATAAGCTGAAAAACAATTATTCACGTCTCATTGTGACAATTCACTGATAATTAAAGTGAAATGTTTATTATTTATACAGATATGTTTTTAACCAATTTAATGAATGTGTGTGTCAGTGCACGACTAGCAGAACATCTCATATGGCACGTTTATAAATTAATTTTGAAACTGTATATTCAAATACTACAGTTAGTCACGATCTTCAGTCCTGGGACTCGTTGTGTGCGCGTGGGAGGAGGGAATGCGTGCGTGTTTACATATTCTCTTACGAACAGATTAACAGTTCAACGCCGGCTCCGAACAGTCAAATAGGCAGGTACTGTAGCAGTGCCGGCTTTAAGATTTTTGAGGCCTAGGTCATGTTTTCTGAGCGGCCCCCCTCCGGCTGTGACTTTGAACTAATATATGTACTGCAGAAGTAATCTGATGTCAGATTAATACTATCAAATTAATAATATCAATATTACCAGTAGGCTACTATAAAAAAGCGTGGTTTCATTTAAAAAACTTTTTCGAAATATTAAGAACCATGCAAAAGAATTGAGCAAATTTATTTATTTTTAAGTAGAGTAACTTAACTGAGCTTATTCTCAAATTTAACATAAAAAATTCTTTTTTTTTATTGTCTAGGTATAACACATTGAGCTTCCTCTTTAATTTTATTTACGTTTGTAGGCTCCACTAGCTGTATGAATGTTTATGTTCATGTTCATGATGAATACGTTTAGTGTACGGATTCAGTTCCATGTTTATAAAGTTTTGACACTAATAAATATCAACGAAACAAAACGCTGCCCACCACACAAAGCTAAAAACGTTCTTTACATTCAAAACAAAATAAAAACAACCTCAAATCGCAAACCGTTCAGTCACAACACAGATAAACAATGGTAACAAACAAGGGTGGTACCACGGTCGTGTAAATTCGGGGGGCAATAGAGCGGACGTTCAAAATTCGCATGCGCAGATTAGTTTTCAAGGATGCCAACGTCTTAAAAATAAGCGCGCAATATTTAAGTAAGAACGGACTTCCATTTGTATTATTAACAAAAATTGATAATTTAATTTCCAATTAATCAAAGTGCCTCCTACTTTTATAAAAATACTTCTGTTAAAAAAAAATTGTAGCTTGCGGCCCCCTCTGAGCCCGCGGCTTAGTCGGCCTAGTGGTAAATCCAGCACTGTACTGTAGGCAGCGATACCACTGGCTGATTTGACACGTTCCAAGGTAGAGTGACCCTATAAAAAGCAGTTATTTTGTTGGTTGCGTCAATAAACCCAAGCCGCATGATGTAGCGAGTGAACGTACTAGTGATTACCCCACAGCTACTACTACATGCAGTCAGTAAACATAAAAGTATTAGAATTCATAATATTTTAGTCGCAAAAACAAATACAAAAAAACATTCAGTAAATTACAAATACGAAACCACAAGCAAGAATAATATTCGTAAATGTAAGTAATATTGATGATTCTCCTTCGAAAAGCAATCGGTGCCACAAAACTCTTTTGTGCTTTAATGACTGGTCAACAGTTCGGAAAACACGTCTAGAAACGTCTGTATGTATACGTCTGTACGAACTAGATGAGAGAAGGAGGAGAGAGAGAGAGAGAGAGAGAGAGAGAGAGAGAGAGAGAGAGAGAGAGAGAGAGAGACAGACAGACAGACAGATGTGGGTTGTCACTTTCAGCTTGTCTCAATACGAGGTGGGAGTAAAACAACTAAAAACGTTAGAAGTTTTGACACAAGGTAGTGGGATGCACAATGGAATTAACATGGACAGAAGTAACATGGATAGCGAAGAATAAGCACGGAAAGATCGATAATAAAGATTCTTAACAGCGCCACCAATCAGGTCACATACTGTAACTAAAACATTGGATACTATACGTATGAGTATACTCATCAGAAGGCGGGCGCAGTGCAGGATAAAAACTATTTAGACGACCCCGGGTTATTACGAAACACATTACGAATGACTCTGTTACAAGAGTAACAAAAAACTGAGAAATGAAGTAACTGACTTGTAACGAAACAACCGGCCAATCAATGAGAAGCAGCTTATAACTCTCCAGGCTCATCATAATTGGTAAATTCAAGTCACACATCGTAGGAATTATCGTGGTTGTTAAACTCTGAATCCATCAGAGTTGCATCATTTACTGTTGCGTGGGAATGTAATAGACTACAGAGAATTAATTACAGGGTGTTCGAGCGCGCACGCTCTGGCTGGGAACAATTTCATTATGTACGCGTTAATTTGTCAGTTAAATTCGCTAATGTCAATTGAATTGAATTCAATTCAATCCTATATTTAGTGCGATACCTCGTATCGATGACCCAGATGTTATGTAGGCCTACAACGCTGTGGTACCGTTTGGAACGGTCCCTGCAAAGGGAATGCTCATTGCAACTGTTATGTGGTGTCCATTTTGAGAATTATTTTTATGGAGTGAAAGCTCAACGTACAGTCGTGAAACAGACAACTGGCTGACTACTGACTAGCTGGATTGGTATGAAACTAGAAAACATACACATTGTACGATCACATAAAGCACACTCCAGCCTGAGTAATAAGGTGAAGGTGAATGAATAGACGGATTTATTAACACTGCTAACGTTTGACAGTTCTCTATACCGAAGTCGCACGACGTCAGTATCCACATTACTACCTGTGATTGAAGTGTTTGTAAAAAAAAAAGGTCTAGCACCAATAGAAACTCACAAGGAAATAGTAGCCTATATGTGTTAGAAGATACAGCGCCTTCAGAAATAATGGTTCGTAAGTGGGTACTCGAGTTTATGTGATCGTACAAGCATTGAAGATGATTCCCGTAGTGAACGCCCAAAAACATAACAACTACGAATACTATTTAAGAAATATCATACAGGTGTTGGAAGACCGACGACTGAGAGTGGACAACATAGATGAGATCACATATATCTCACATGAGCGTGTGTATCATATTTGAACTCAAGAACATAGTATGCAAACTGTTGTAGTTTCAGCGTCCTATGCGGGCATCATCTGTAATACTAGTACGGCAATGTTTAAACCGAGAGCCCACTTGCAAACCATTGTTCTTGAAGGCGCGGCATCTCCTAACACATCTGGAGTTGTCGTAGTTTCAGCGTCCTCTGCGGGAATCATCTTCAATACTAGTACGGCAACGTTTAAACCGAGAGCCCACTTGCAAACCATTGTTCTTGAAGCCGCAGCATCTCCTAACACATTTGGAGTTGTCGTAGTTTCAGCGTCCTCTGCGGGCATCATCTTCAATACTAGTACGGCAACGTTTAAACCGAGAGCCCTCTAGCAAACCATTGTTCTTGAAGCCGCAGCATCTCCTAACACATTTGGAGTTGTCGTGGTTTCAGCGTCCTCTGCGGGCATCATCTTCAATACTAGTACGGCAACGTTTAAACCGAGAGCCCTCTAGCAAACCATTGTTCTTGAAGCCGCAGCATCTCCTAACACATTTGGAGTTGTCGTGGTTTCAGCGTCCTCTGCGGGCATCATCTTCAATACTAGTACGGCAACGTTTAAACCGAGAGCCCACTTGCAAACCATTGTTCTTGAAGCCGCAGCATCTCCTAACACATTTGGAGTTGTCGTAGTTTCAGCGTCCTCTGCGGGCATCATCTTCAATACTAGTACGGCAACGTTTAAACCGAGAGCCCACTTGCAAACCATTGTTCTTGAAGCCGCAGCATCTCCTAACACATCTGGAGTTGTCGTAGTTTCAGCGTCCTCTGCGGGAATCATCTTCAATACTAGTACGGCAACGTTTAAACCGAGAGCCCACTTGCAAACCATTGTTCTTGAAGCCGCAGCATCTCCTAACACATTTGGAGTTGTCGTAGTTTCAGCGTCCTCTGCGGGCATCATCTTCAATACTAGTACGGCAACGTTTAAACCGAGAGCCCTCTAGCAAACCATTGTTCTTGAAGCCGCAGCATCTCCTAACACATTTGGAGTTGTCGTGGTTTCAGCGTCCTCTGCGGGCATCATCTTCAATACTAGTACGGCAACGTTTAAACCGAGAGCCCACTTGCATACCATTGTTCTTGAAGCCGCAGCATCTCCTAACACATTTGGAGTTGTCGTAGTTTCAGCGTCCTCTGCGGGCATCATCTTCAATGCTAGTACGGCAACGTTTAAACCGAGTGCCCACTTGCAAACCATCGTTCTTGAAGCCGCAGCATCTCCTAACAAATCTAGAGTTGTAGTTTCAGCGTCCTCTCCGGGCATCATCTTCAATACTAGTACGACAACGTTTAAACCGAGTGTCCACTTGCAAACCATTGTTCTTGAAGCCGCAGCATCTCCTAACACATTTGGAGTTGTCGTAGTTTCAGCGTCCTCTGCGGGCATCATCTTAAATACTAGTACGGCAACGTTTAAACCGAGAGCCCACTTGCAAACCATTGTTCTTGAAGGCGCAGCATCTCCTAACACATAAGTGAATTGAATTTAAATTAGAATTGAAATGAATTTTAAAGACTACGAAATTCTTTAAACACTACAAAATTAACAAACTTCTCAGTTCTTTAAAACAATTGAATTTATTAAATTTTGAACTACTTAAACTTTCAATATGAATACTATCCTGGACCAAAATTATTAAAAACGAAATGTAAATTTACTACATTTTTCTCTTGTGATGTAAGTTGTGTTAAAACTGGGGTCTTTAAAAATGTTCCCAGATTTTTTACAAATGTTTAAATCGTTTTTAAAAGTGTTTTATATCTAATGTTAATACGCGTATACTATAATTATATTTCCACTCCTCTACTGTCGGAGAAAACAAATGACTACGATTCCGTCACACGTAGATTTCAGTTTGCCGTGTTCGTTCTCTTCCAGCGTGTTGTTGGGTGGGTCTCAGTAAACTTGAGGCTGCACCCAATTCCATCTACTACAGCTGCGTAGCTCGACACGTTGGCCATCAGAGCGATAGTGTGCTTAGGAACTGCTGCCACTAAAATTTCAGTACATCATAACAGCAGTGCAGTAAACCGTATTCTTATAGCTTAACTGGTTTGTAAACAGACGCTTGAGAAGTGTCGAACCCCGGCTTGTGGAAGGTCGTCTCTTAATACGTCGATCACGTGCAAAAAACTATAACATCCGCTTCAACCGGAATGCTCATAATCGCACAGTTTTAATAGAACTTTAATTCGTATCAATTATAATAATATTGGGATGGATTAATGTCATTTTATTTAATTAATGTTTAAATTAATTATTTATAATTCTTTTACTCGTTCCGCACGCTAATGTAACGTAACAGAGTGAACTTTTGTCACTTTTCACTCTTCAGTCACATGTTCACTTGCAATACCACACTGAAATGTTTCCGCTGACAGTACTGTACTGCAGTTTACTGTTGTAAATGTTTTAACCCTACTTTGAGTTACGTTCTTAAATCTAATAGCAACATGGTCTTAATACACTCACATCTCCGTCTTGGTCAATTGTCATCGCCGGTAGTAAATAAGGTATCTTCTGTACAGATAGTATGGAACGTTCATCACATTGTAACTCACAATACATTTTGTGTGTGTGTGTGTGTGTGTGTGTGTGTGTGTGTGTGTGTGTGTGTGTGTGTGTGTGTGTGTGTGTGTGAAGATTTCAGGGTTTGAATATGTGTATACTTATTGACAAATTAATCCTATGCTTTTGCTACAAAGGTTCAGAATAATTATTAGATTCAAATATAAGTATTACAAAGGAATTTTGTTTTAATTCGTTACGCTACAGCGTCCAAAAAATACAAAAGTGTGTCCTCCTCCGTTTTATGTATACCACACACACCATAACATTCCAATTTTATGCTAAACTTTCAATATAAAAAAGTAAAAACAACAATATAATAAAAAAAGCAACAACTCCATAATATCAAGGTAAGTGTTGAAACAGACGGCTTGTGTCAAGGTAATCCTGTGAAATTTGAATCTACAGAACTAACAAACAATACGTACACGCACAGAGCGCGGTTTCCTTCCGCAGCTACAGCGTCCGGGACAGCCGACCAGGACGGTCAAGGTAGCATGTAGCATACGCTATACGCTACTACACACGCTGTCGTGCACGACTTCTTTCTCTTTTTGTTCCTTTCAAAACATACAGTCGATGATTTGGCAGTCATTTCTATACAGTTTATCGTTCTGCCCATCGCGTGTTTTTATTTTGTCGATAACTTCAAGGCTACCGTCCATCCTCGGAATACAATAAAGCAGATTTTCACCTAACTTAAAACATACTCATAAAGAATCGTTAAAACAATTAAATGAGGTAATGTATTATTATTGAAAGAAGGTCGTTCCTGCACGGAGAAGCAGTTTCCCCAGAAAATGACAGTGGTACGTCGGACACTCGCCTAGAACGCCATAGTAGTTATCTCTTTGCCTTTCGAAGACACGATACTGTCGATTTAGCTGTGTTTAATTGGTCCTGATTCTTGTGATGTGACACCGAGCCTTCCGGAATGGAACGTGTTTACAAACTAATACTGTTGTTCACCGTTTATTCGTTCTTCGTGTTTGCTCAATTCTATTCAAATCTGTTCCACCACATCCGGTTTCTTGCTACAACGGAAATTAATCGAAACGGTTTTACCAAATATTTCAATCTTAATAGTTTCATTATTATTGTTTTTATAGTTTGCTTTTTTTCTTGATTTAATTAGAACTACACTCAACCTCTGTAGTACATGCAGACTAAATATTCCTGATGCGCTACTGTCGCACATATCTATTGTAAGATATACGGCACAGCTTAACATGTCATTTCCGTCAGTTCGATGACAAACAATATTCACAGCCGAACAATTAAACTTGATTTCGTGTACGTACACTTCCACTGGTATGGCCGATGCCAAGATAATTGTGTAATCACCATACTAGATCACGTCAGTGTTCGGAAATATTATCAACTATTAAACGATACTGTTTAGCACACAATGCCGGCACAGAGCTAGCGCCTTTCACCCGTCTTGTCGGTTCTATATGTAGAAAGTGTGCCATTCGAGCCACGCACATCAACATTACGTAAATGGTCAGTTGAGGACATACAGCACACAACACACATCCTGTCAAAATTTCACGAACCCCATGAACAACAAGACATTACATTTGGGGGCACGGAAAGTAAAGTATGCCTGTGAAAATGTGACGGTAACACAACTGTACACAGGTAGGCCTATATCGGTTTGGTCAGACCGAACAGTGGTTAGCGCAAAGTAAACTGTACTGTGAACCTAATCGACCGCGTACACGTCACTGACGAATTATCGAGAGTCGTACAATATTAAAATGTGGGTTTCTGTATCGTTTAATAGTCGGCTTTCTGTATCTTTTAACGTAGGGTATCTAAAACTAAGTATGTTTCTGTAAACATAATGAAGCAGAGGCGAATTGTGAAGTGGAAAACAGGGAAATATGTGCCTCCTCAAATCTTGAAAATTTTTTACCCACTATTAAAGCAAATATTTTTTACTTTCGTCTAAAGATCAGTCTCATTTTTAAAATAATAGAAAATGACATTCATGAAACGCATTTCAAATGATAAAATTGATACATTTTGAAAAAACAAACCTGAAAAAAGGAAAGATTTTCTATTTCTATATTTGTTTCCCTCCACTCACCAAATTATCTGTCTGGATCCGTCACTATGTTAAAAAAGCTTTGTGTAATCGAGTGTTTGCAATTTTGTTACAGAAATACAAGGAACGTTAAGGACGCGGCTACAGGTGCAATATGGAATCGATCGAGACGATCACACCGTGGTGTAGTCCTACAAGACAAATACACAAGTGTAGTTTATAATAAGGCGGAGTGCAAAACGCCTCAACAACCTCGAACGCTCCTCCAAATCTTTTACGTAGCGTATTCACGTACGCAAACAATATTCGTTCACTACTCTAGTCTAAAGTGTTAACTCGCTTTAGAGCAAAGAAACAGATTAAACGACAATATGTTACGGCACTACTTGTAAAGAGGTAGGTTTTGTAACTTAATATAAACATCAAATAGCGTAGACCGTCACTCCACTATAAAGCACTGCCTAGACTACTGAAGCTTCTCTCTACCTATTACAATCCGCAGTATCATTAAAAACCACCTTGTCAGGTGTTAAAACACTCCTTCGACGTTAAGGGGGATTCAAAGTTTCTACACGATGTTTTTCACTTGTAATTAAGTATGAAAGTTCATTATATTGTCATACTTCATCGTTTAAAATCTACAGCCGATGTAAATTCACAAGCTCGCACTGCTTGTAAGTAACGGCAATGTAAAAAGTTCCCCTACAAAAATTATTTTTAAAAATGTAAGTAATAAAAATCACGAAGAGGGGGGAAGAAAGTGCGTTGTACGAAACATGACACCCTAACAACGCGCAAGTATACACCCTACTGATTACAGCTATAAACCATGTGACACAACCCTGAGAGTAAACCTTTATCACGACACTGAAATATTCATACAATTCGCAGTGCAAAGGTGATTTATATAAGAGTAAACGCCGAGGGGCTAATCGATTACCCGGAAAGTGAATGACACGACGGGTAATATCCAGCCCGTAGCCAACTCTGTGACAACGCAGTTTGTATAGCTTTCAAAAAATACTGATGCATAAAATTGCTGCATGTCTGTATTAGGCAAACTGCGTCAGTTAGTCGTACAAAAAGAAATAATGTAAATTAAACAGCCTTTGATAGTAATTTAGAGGAAGTCTCGATACTGGGGGGGGGGGTATTTATGAGGAGGGAGAACTGAATTGGACCCCCCTCCCCAGAGGGTCGAAAAAGTTGACGAATTTTGTCACTCCCTTAATTTTTAGGCTGATTTATTATTCTTTCAGCTATGTACGTTAATATAGCAGTAACTCTTTTTTAAATATACAAACGGATAAATTACACAGCATTAGTGTATACGTTTGAAATATGTACTATAGGAAAACCGATTCAGTCAAAACGTATCTTGTAAACAATGTTTCAATAAAGCGTACTGTGTTGTTACCGTTTACTTTAATGGGACTGATTTCAGCCACTTTAAAGATAGTAATGTTGATTAGTCTTAACTTGTTTTTTCGTTTGTATGATACCGATCCGACCCCGGATCCGCCCAAAGCCAAATTCTAGATACGCCACTGAATAAATAACTCGAAGACGATTTAAGCGTTAGGGCAAAACGATCTAGGTCAGAGAAACTCCAAAGGCAATTCGGTGAATCAAGCAGGTGATTACACAAAAATTTTTTTCATTCAAGAAAATTGGTTTTGTATACATATAAATTTTTTCAGAAGAAAACACAAGGTAATTCATAGACAAGGCTAATTACGTAATGTTTTGGGGTAAATGTTTAGTATATCGCGCAGGAACACTTACTCCTATAAATGTATTTAGCTACGCCAGCATAAAGCGAACGAAGCAGCTTAACAGTGTAAGCAGCTTTTAGTTTTAAGGAAAGGCGAAACAATGTTAAGGGAAGACGAAACATTTTGGTTCAAATAAAGCTTCTGCAAATGAGCTACGCGGAACATTAGGACAGATGTGTGCTGAAAAGCGTACGGAGATACAAATGTGAAGTTAATCGAGCGGGACACACGAACTGGTGACCTGAACTCAATAATAATGTAGGCCTACTTGTTGCACCAAAGTAGACTCGTTGTTTACAAAAAACAACAATGCCGTGTTTACAGCGTGTCAACTAATTTTCACTATTACGACAAATGCATGCACATCTTCCGGTACAATTCAAGAACTAGCACATACGTTGAACAGACAAGCATGGGCGACGCACACTCAACACCAGCGAATCAACACCATAGAGCCGCTGCTTCAAATGATTTTAAACAACTGAATTAAATATGAAGGTATGAACCGATCACATCAAACGAAAATAATCTGTCGGGATTTTCAGGAGGGATCTCTGAAAGTTATGCGGAGACACATCGCGTCTTGGACTTCACCGGGACACCTTGATATAACGTAACTAAACAAGTTACACACAAATTAAACACTTTGGTTTCTTTCTGCTTAAACAACCATGTGCGTTAGATCTGGCATTTTGTACATGAAGAGTTTACACTTAACAAGTTTAATAAAACGAAAAACTGGCTAAGAAAAGTATCATCGTTGCTAACAAATATACCGGATTAACTGCCACATTACTTACAACTTACTGGTCACGTAAGAGTTGCAGACACTTAAATAATAGTCATTGCATGCTTAAATTTTTGTAGCATATGTATTGCTCTAGCTGTCAAAAGCTTTACGCTTTGGTGGTAATATACCCTTAGAATGGTAGGACCATTTGTCTAAGCGCATATACGAAGAGTGCGGACAACAGGAATGTTACGAAGAGTCCGGACAGATATACAGTCTGATACCTGAGGAGCGTAGACTGCGATTACACAAACACTTGACATGCGAAGAGTGCGGACACGACCTCGGAGTATTGGGGGGGGGGGGGCGAGTAGATACACTGAATATTTTTAGTTTAGATTCTTCTGGCGATACATCAGTGCTTCTTCACTTCAAGCGCTCCACACTAATGGTTAGTAACTTCTAATACGACTTCGTTTTTACTATTCATTCTTCCTTTACACTTTCTTGATTTTTCTTTAAGATATGCCCACGTTATAGTTCCTTCAACATTTCCTCTATGCTTTCGATTAGCATACCCGAGACAGCGCGCCGACAGCTTCCCTTTAATGGTACTAATCACTTCCACAACTAGAAACAAAAGGTGTCGTGAGGTCGGTAACCTGGCTATAGATACGTCCTGCCTACAGTCTAAATTTTGTCATTCTACTACATTTCACGCTTAACCGGACGTGAGTCAACCCAAATTAGTCCAGCTAAATGAGGTATGACCTATTCAATTCGACCGCCCTCTCTTACACGACTAGAAGTTTCCTCTCCCAAACCTCCGTGTCTCCGGGACTGCGTCCACCTGGCAGTTGTGGTGTACGCGGGTCCATATCTCCGCCCCTGGCAGTTAGAAAATTCTGCAATACTGTTCCCTCCTGATATGGTTATAGCAGAATTTTATGAAACTGAAAAAAGATATACCAATATTTAAAACATACTTAACTGATATGTTTATTTTCTGAAAAGTAAAGGACGTTTAGTTTTAAGTACCCCCTCTTTCCACCCAGAATTATATCCTATAGGGGTGACGTGGTCAGACATTAAGAGGCATGTTGCGGACAAACGTAACGTTAATGTAAACGACGTCCAATCTTATGCGAAAAATTTTGAACAGTAACAGTTAACAATTGGGAAAAAACATGTAACATGTAAACACGTAGAAAGAAATGAAGAAGGATATCTGGGAAGAGAAACTATTGTGGTTGATATAGTAGATCCCTTCATAATTAATCTTAGAGAAGGGAGTAGTTTTGACAGTTCGGATGATTTTGCCGAAGGAGAAGAAGAAGAAGAGAGCCTATCTGGAACAGAGGAATTGTCTGGTAGCGACTGAAACCTCGTGTCAAACGTAGATACTGTGGAATCATTTTTTATGTTAGATAACTCCAGTTTTACGTTTTTAAATGTAGGAGACTACTACAAATTTTTATTTAAGGTAAATATGAATAATTTAGAATTATTTTCTAATATGAAATTTTCAAAATAAAAGGTTACGTAAATTAAAAGGTTACGTAAATTAAATACCGTACTTAATACACAAACTATAAATAAGTTTTTTCTAAGCAAGGAGTAGACATATTACTACGTTACGCGTAATATGTGACATAATAAATAAAGATAACATGTCAATTGATTTCTTACAAGACCATCAGAAGCGTGCAAGTTTAGGTGGTGTCCGCACTCTTCGCAACATTCCTGTTGTCCGCACTCTTCGCAACATTCCTGTTGTCCGCATTCTTCGCTGTCTGCACTCGTCGTGCCACCGTCTACGCCCGTCAGTAAAATGATATGAACACTATCGGACCACGTGGCCGCGGCTTTGTCAGAATCACCAAGTACAGCTTATCACCTTCAATGATGCCGACAAGCAGTGTCGTCGACATTCTGCTGTCGGTATAATGCTTTTGTCTGAGTGACGTACAGAAACACGTAAACAATGAACAACTACCGTACACGAATGGAGCTAAAAATTAATTATGACTGACAACGATCGCGTTGATACCCGACGTTAACGGTTAAACCAAAGCAGTAACAGTAACGTTTTAGATACGAAAATCTGATTAGCAAAATGTGTGAAGAGGCTGGTGTTCACGGTTTTAAGTACTGTAAATATTACAGTTTCAAAGGAACATCAATTATTTAACTTACGGTAAACCCAAACAATACCAAATTATCTTATTTGACGGTTCCTGTTTACACAAGCTGTCCGTTTTGGCGTCGGCACGAATTAAATAAGATACTCTCAATTCCCCGTGACCCCGGCATATGCAACAAACGAACAAATATCAAAACGTCAACGTAAGGAATAAACAAACAGACAAAGAAGCGACAAACAACAAGTCATTTTTTATGACAAACCAGATCGGGGTCTTGTAGAGTTCTCCAGTACTCATTGTAATTACCTAGTGTACTTAATTCTGTAATAGAAAAATAACCACATGGTCGATTAAATATGTTTCAGAACATAATTACAGGTATTTATGGATGCGTTGTATAAAAATGAGAGATTACCACAGTAACTTTTGTCCTTACGTCACTCGGCGTTGTTGCGTTTGACACACACACACACACACCCACAAAACGATCTGTGTATATTGGGCAAAAAGTCATTTCATCGTGTGTAAGATGCGAGTTGCCCCACCTGTAGGCGTGGTCAGTGGTACATTTCCGCTGCACAGAACAATCCTCTCTTTACGTCTTGGAGTCGACGCTGTAACTCAGTAATTACCAACGCAACCAACCGTAGAATTATAATCGACTAGTAACACCATACATACGTCAGAATTGTACAAGCCGACACCTGTCACACGTTCACAGATTGTAGTTCACGTGTACACACTGAATACTGTATACACGTATTCTGTCGCCTCTCCACCCTCATCGTCAAGGCTAAATCCTATTTCCGCCAGAGTAAATTCTATTCTTTATTTAATAATCATATATAACATTTAATTTTATTATCTAACTGTTTCAACTGTCTTGCATTAACTGTTTATAGATTCAGTGTGGAGAACACAGCGTCTTACGGTCCATTGTATGACACTAAACCGTAACTATTCACAAACAGAACGCACTGTTTTTGCCGTCTTTGAACTGAAGTTGTGAAATAATTAATGAGAATTCCTGGGGTGGCGCGGCCGCGTGTACGAATCTCAACATCATTATCCTCGGTTTTTGCCGCAAACCTTACACCCGGCTTGCTATCAATTTATCTTCCAGCTTTCTTTTCACTAACGCCGTTTCTGAAATCATCAACTCCCCGAGTACACATAAGAAGCTTATGTCTAGAAGAACGCTACTAGTAGAAATGTATGGAAACACAAGTTCACAGTTCCACGGTAAAATGTTTCCATATTTTTCCATTCCCAAAGCCATCGTGCGGGTGTTCTTCCACTATAGGTCCGTCTCACAGATGAAGCGATCGAGTAGGCCTACGTGTGGAAGTTTTTCATTTGAAACACTCTGCTCCTTGTAATCTTACACAATAATCGGTGGAGAATCTACAACGATGCCGCAACATAAGAAGCAAGCCTATTACTGAGCAAACGAATCTTGTTCTGGTTTTACTAACAACCGCACATTTCGTTTTACGATTCTTACTCCCTTACAGCCAGTATTGGAAACAACTGGCAGTCAAAACGACCTATCTGTTTTTACGATGACAATACGATTTCACATTTATAGACGATTTTCTCTCAGGTCTGTACGACACATATATTATTATACTATTATGTGTTTCAATTAGGCAAGTCTGTACAGAAAATAGTACTGAGACCTCATGTCGCAGGGAACGCGTAATTGCCGCAACTACACATATTAATGTAATACATTTTTTATACGGTATTATGTATTTGTATAAACTTAAATGTGTTATGTATATGTTACTGTAAAAGTGCGAAGTAAGGTAAATCTTGAGATTTACCGGTATATCCTAAGATTTACCGCGTTCTATGATGGTAAATGTCTGAAGATCCTTTTAAAATGTTTGCATTTAGGACTTTTACCAACAGTTAGTCGTACATGTCAAGATTTACCGCTACGTTGTGGTAAAATCTGTACTCGGAGGTTTTCGTTGGCTTGCCGACCTGTTCAGACATTTTCCAACATGTTTGTTAGTTACATTCATTGTCAATGTGTTTTATATTGCAAAGGCTCAGTTTCTATCTTACTTTCATTACTTTATTACTTTTTCATTTATTTGTAGAATATCAATTAATTATTGGATTAAGAAAACAGTAAAAAGGACTCGTATTTGTTGTCGTCAGTAAGATTACATTCTCACAAAATGGTTAAAAAGTTTTTAAATGTTCTTATATTTTTGGCTGTAGGTCTTTTAGTAGTTTTAAAATAATTCATTGTACTTCGCTAAATAAAAATTATTTCAGAAACAAGCACTAGTGTAATGCGTTATTTTTGTCTCCTTTCTTCATGCGTTTTTATGGAAATGATTAATTTTTTTTAAATTATTAACTTTAAATTTCTTTAAAATCAAAAAGATTACGCTTTTACCACAATGCAGCGGTAAATCTTGCCATTTACCACTAACTGTTGGTAAAAGTCCGAAATGCAGACATTTTAAAAGGATCTTCGGACATTTACAATCATAAAACGGTAAAGCTCAGGACATAGGCCTACCGGTAAATCTTAAGATTTATCTTACTTCGCAATTTTACAGTAACATATATAGGCCTACTATAACCCATCATTTATACGCCTATATCATGTATGCGGTATGTATTTATTATATTGTACATTACATTAACACCACGCCCAGTCCTAATATTTGAATATAGACCTACAATAAAACAATGTCTTAATATTTTATACACCTCTATAGCCTATTTTAATATCTCCAAACTACACATCATAACTCGGTAACATACCGCTGATAAATCTGTTGACATAAGTAAAGTACCACTACGTTGTTTAGAAGCCATTATAACAGAAATACAATGTAAACACTTTGCCTACAAACGGTCTAAACGATCGACTTTTAAACAAAACGATTGTCACTTTTCTTGTATAATTATATTGGTGTAAAAAATTTTTCTCTGAAGATATTGATTACACGACTAACTGAAACTCTTGGAGAAGTGAATATAGTCTATAACCTCTTACGACAAGACAAACTACAGCAAACTAATACTCATACACAATACGTTAGACCAGTGGTTCCCAAACTTTTCAGTCCGCGGACCCCTCTCAAAAAATTAAACATTTCACGGACCCCGTCTGCGTTATGAAATAAAACAAACAGTAAATATGATACAAGCTCTTATATTTTAATTAAAATGTATTAAAATCAAAATTCTCTTAACTTTCAAAATTATAATATTAATGTTATCAAACATAGTTTAATGTGAACAATGAAGCTACTTTTGAATAATTAGCTACGCAATATTAGGTTTAATGTCTGATAATTTCAACATTAAGTCACTCTCAACATCAAGTTCATTTCTTAACTTTGCCAACCTCGGCTCTATCTTTCCAGCCACACGTGTCGAAATCCAACTACTTAGGCGTAAAACCAGCTACACGGAAAAATGTTTTTTCTTAGACACAGTGCTTAGCCGTGGACAAAAACAGCGCGATCAGTTCTGCGTTGATGCAGCGCTCTAGTCAGTTCGGTTGACAAACAGATCTGCTACGCGACATGATTTAAAGTCATTTTTAAAGCCATTAGTTAGAAATAACTTTACAATTACAATTAGTTTGCACACAAAAAATACTGGAATCTTCTATTGTTTTAATATTCTAAAATTTATATTTTAGACTGTAAAAAATCGGAGAAAATTACGGTATATTCTACTTTTTCTTAAAAGTGTCCGCGGACCCCCTGAAACATTGTCGCGAACACCACTTTGGGAACCGCTGCGTTAGACACATTAAACGGTCGATCATCATTAGTTTTATTTTTATTTTTATACTAATGAACACTTAATGCCATTCAAACAGTGTCGGGCAAAGTCGAAATAGTAAAGTTTGACGACTGTAACACTTCATGTACAAACAAGTAACGTTTCTGCTCCCACTGGTTAGGATTTTAATTTTATAAATGGTTAGTCGCGTAACCTATTAATTTCTACTAAAGTGACCCCACTGAGATTCTGTGGCTAAAAATGTATCTTGACTTGAAAATAAAGGCAGCGCATATAGGTCTACTAACACACATACACACACACGTTTATGTTTACCTACATATCAAACACATACTGTACGTGAGTCGTATACATTTACATCGGTACTTCTTATACACCTACACTATGGCAAATTCTTCTTCTATGGCGTCACAGTTGGAAGTCGAACCTTAGCCTCCATTAACATCCGCTTCCATTCTTCCCTGTCCTTGGCGATCGATGTCCATCATTTTATTTAAGTAAATTATCAGCATCCCTCGCCACTGTGTCAATCCAGCGTGTCTTGGGTCTTCCGACAGGCCTTCTACCCTCGATCTGACTAAACAGTACCTTCCTAGGTATTTCCTAGCTATTCGGTTTTCTTCCATCCTAATGATGTGTGCTGCTCATTGCAATCTATGCAGTCGGATGGTGGTGGCCAAATCATTGTCCTTATACAGCTCCTCATTGTGACGCATTCTCCATATCCCGTTTACTTGGATTGGTCCATATATTCTCCTTAAAATTATCCTTTCAAACGTATGACTGTGTTAGTGGCTTGTTTGTTCAGACTCTACGTCTCGCTGCCATATGTTATCACCGGTCTAATCATAACTTTATATAATGTGACTTGGGACTGATGGAATATTCCTTGTCTTGAATATAGATGTCATCGAAGCATATGTTCTATTTGCGGCCTGTATCCTTTTCCTTATTTCATTTATTTCTTCACTGTTTTCTGCCATCCAACATCCCAGTGGTGATCATAACCTTTGTTTTATCTGTACTAACCTATAATCCTCTCTCTTCTGCTTCACCTTTGAGTTCCTGGAATATCTCTTTTCCTCTTCCTTGGGATCTTGCCATAATATTGATATCATCTGCATACCCTACGATCTGGACCATTTTATGTTCTAATGTTGAATTCCTATCAACTGACAATTTCCTAATCACATATTCAAGTGCTAAATTGAACAGTGTTGGTGCTAGCCCATCGCCCTGTTTTAATTCTCTCGTGACACTAAAAGGATCTCTCATACCCGTTTGCAATTTGACTTTGGCTGTTGTCTGTATCGTTGTCAATCTTGTCAGTTATACTAATTTAATAGGTATTTGAAAGTACAGCATAATTTCAAAAAGTTTATTCCTATCTATGCTGTCATACGCTTGCCTAAAATCTACAAAGATTTGTGTTAGGTCCAGATTGTTTTCCTTCATCTTCTCCATCAGTATTTTGACTGTGAAGATTTGGTCTATAGTGGATCTTCCACTCCAGAAGCCACCTAGGTATTCCCCCAATATTCTTTCAACATATGGTTCCAGTCTCTTCTGCAATATTCGCGTGAATATTTTGTAACCTGTACACAACATTGAGATACTTCTATAATTTCTACAGTCAATTTATTCCTTTTTTATGAACAGGTACTATTAAGCTAATGTTCCATTCTTCAGGCATATATTCCTCCTTCCATGTTTTTTAAATCAATTTATACATCTCTCTTTCTATGCCGCCGTATTTTATTAGTTCGTTGGAGATTGAGTCAACTCCTGGGGCTTTAAAATTCTTCAAATGTTGTATAAATGACAAATTAACTGTTATGAATGTTTTAGCTTGAAATGAGATCACTAAGCTACAAACTACTTACTTTTTTCTGACTCTTTATTAGTAATACACGCGCGCGTGTGTGTGTGTGTGTGTGCGTGAACGAAATAGTATTTTTAGTCTCAAGACTGTTTATTCTATGCACACTTTATCACTGTTAACAAGTTTAAAATCTGTTAACAGGAGATAACATTTCTTTCGCGCGCGCGCACACACACACACACACACACACACACACACACACACAAGGTTAAACATAAGAGCATAACAAGTAAATTTTGAATTCGTATGTTTAGGCAAACTTTCAATATTTACATGACACAAACATAATGCTATGTTTAAATCTTGAATATTGTTTAAAAATTATATATTAAACACAACAATGTTTCGAAAATTATTTTCACAGCGTTTCAGGTTTACTAATCTCTTCGAGACTGTTATTTAAGTAACTGTGTCACGCGAGAACTTGGAAGCAGGATAAATTATACGAATAACAGGGACAAACAACTGTCGAAAACCCGCAGGGACTGTCACCGTTCCTGTATATCTCACTCAATATAAACTGCTATAAATTTATAGCCTTTGCTTGTCAGTTATGGCGGTGATGGTGGGGGGGGGGGGGGGTATGATAGTGAAAATGTTTCTGTTTCTGCGCACGGGACAGCGACTCGCATGATCAGTCATCTATGAACCTCAACAATTAACGCCAAACAAAAAACAGTGTTACCACAAGTTAACGGTGAAACGAATTTGCAACTGTACCAACTACCAGAACAAGAATGACTCCACTGCAAGACAATAACGAATAGAACTTTAAATTTAGTCTGTGAAGCGTACCACGCTCTTGCTTCCATAATGATTTGAACGGAACACTTGTCGCATACAAAATTGAACTCCCAGAAGCCTACGACTTAATTAGCACAAGTCTTACAATCTTATGCAATTCCCAATTTACAACTCTATCTGAGCGAGGTAAAAATACGCCACCGACTGTTAGGGCGAATTTTGATATATCTACAGGACATAGGAACACGACATTCGCCATAACAATGACAATTACACCAGTTATAAGCTACACGAGTAATAACGATAACGATGTACAGTATGTAGTTTCGTAACATACAACTCATCCCTTAACACCTTACGTGAATACGTTTTTGGATTTCGTTGTCCATGACGTGTCCGTTAATTAACTATATATAATTAAATCACTACTGACTCGGAACACAAAGTTTTTTATGGGTAAAAACGTAAAAGTTTTACCTTATAGCCTGAACCAGTTTTCGCTTTTAAAAAGCTTCTTCAGAGGCTGCCGCTGGGAGCACTGTCCGTCTTGTTATTGGCGACGGTATCGACTTTTGAAGGATCCATGTTGTGTGTGTGGGATGTGATATGTTCGAATAATGCATGCGATTTGAATTGTGTCTGTTCGTTTAGGATGTCGTTTTTATGCGTTTTCGTGTGTTTGTATATTTCCAATTATTCAAGAGTGTCTAGTTTTCGGCCGTTTGTGTGTATGTGTAGAATATCCATGTTATGTTCGATGTTTTTGTATGTGTGATTTGCTTCAATGAGGTGGTTTACAAAGGTGGATTCGGTAGTGGAGTGTAGTGACTTTGTGTGTTCAATGTATCTTTGTTTGAAGCTACGTCCTGTCTGGCCTATGTAGAATTTGTTGCAATCGAAATACGTGAATACTCGGACTCGACCGAACGGATCGCGAAATATCGAAACACGCCGTGCATCTGATCAGAATGTAATTTTCCGTAAAGCATAATGGCTTCACATAGAACGTCAAGCTTCTCATGCGCGAATACAAAACGTGGATGGATAACCATAAGCTGGCTCAGTGACCATGGACATCTACACCTTACAGGGTTAGACAGGGCAAGAGACGATTTGATGTAACTTTTTTACGTTACAGTTAAAACGAAAGTCAGGGTAGAAAGGTAGGGTTTTATAAATGTACGTAGTCAATTATTAGTCTAATACCGACGAACTCTAGAAGGTGGAGTACAATGACGGTGCAGTGTTACGTGATATGACACGATAGCCTCGGCCAACCTCTCTCTCACACACACACACACACACAGCCTCGGGTCAGTCCGTTATATTTTTGGCACAAAGCCTCTCCATCTCTTGACGTGTCTATTTCCCATTGTTACAACACTATAACTGTTACGTTCTGTGTTTATTTCAATGTGATGTTTTACATACGGCCTGATGACAGCTGCGTAACGAATCACACCAATCAACTATGTGCTATTCAATATAGCAGTCTGTAAGTGTGACTTGGACGAAATTTAATTTTGCTCGTACGCCCTTCGTTTAAGAAGAACAAGGTTATGAAAAACATTTACACAATTTTCGTTTTCCGAGAAAAAAATTTGTTTTCGTTATAGTTGTAAAAACAAACAACTGTTCGTTTTCCACTTAGGCTACATGCCATTCTTTCCAAACTGTCTGAGATACAGATCTTTCTGAAATCGTTTTTCCCTTTGAACATAAAATTGTGATAAAATCACATCACATCAGGAAATGTTATAAAATGGTTTACAAATAACAATTGTTGCTAATTCAAGTACATCAGCTTTTATCATTGTAGCAATACATATGTAAAATATTTGTACAGTAATGTTAGTCCAATGTAACCATTAACTCACAGAGACCGTCAACACTCAAACTCACAGAGAGCTTCTAACACTGATAATTAAATAATGAGACAAATCATACGAACGTACGATGTTTGAAAATAAAAACGTTTACATGAAATGAAATCTGTAAAATGTGTCGTCGTGTTTTCTCATACACTATCGGATTAACACTGCTCTTCCTTTATCTTTTAGCAACGTTCTCATTACTCTTTACTGCTCACTTCTTACGCCCGTAATAGTTTTAGTTGTTTCAAAACGTCTTCCTCTGTTTATTAAGCCTGAATAGTACCTGTATGTTATGCCCTCCAGTACACAAGATTATGATTATCGTATTAACAGGCCTACAATAATGTGCCTAACGGCTTGATAACAAAGCTTTAGAAATATCAACAGTTGCCATTATCTCTTAATGAAACATTTACCAACATCACCTTCATCTGCACAAGTTGTTAAATAAAACTTTAAACTATCATAACCAACAAAGCTTGTTTTCGAAAACAAGTTATTAGTACCAAATATTAAATTTAATTAATTTAAATTTTGTACCCCCTGCAAAAGTTTTAAGTCAAGTAATTTAAATAGGGTTTTTCAAACCGCTCGTCAGACAATAGCTTTTTTTATCTTCAGTTGCAAGTTCTTTATTTACATCGCAAACTCGAACCTAAGAGAATAATTAATGCCTCAGGTTTCGTTGATTGAAAGCTGCAGATAACGGTGGAATATCAGGTAAACGTTTTTATTTTGAACATAACACTGTAAACTATTAAATACATTGTGTATGTAATTGTTTTAAACTTAGACTAGTATGCTCTGTGAGCAGCACAACTCGCTCACTATTTTGAATGAAGTACATTTATTATAAGATAAATTTTTATATTAGATAACGTTTAAATTATCAGAAAAATTACTAAAATACTGATTACCCAAATTCTGACACCCAGATGTATTTTACAATAACTTTCAAATTTTTAATCTCATTTTTTTCAAATTTCCAAAACTGTACAAAACATTCAGATTTTTATTAACATTTTCTTTAATGTGATATCCCACATGGAATTCGCATATTTTATTCACACTTTTGACCCACTTTTAGGGACCTGGCGTCCAAAAATTATGAAATTTTCAGAAATTATCACTACATTCCGATTTTACTTAAAATCCCTTTAGTTTGATACACCAAATGAATTTTAGTGATTTTATCAAAATTTTCACCCACTTGTTTACTCCCCGACGCGACGTCCCGAAACTTTAAGATTTTCAAAAGTAAACAATAAATTCCCCAGTGGACATTAACTGTTTTTTTTTTCATGATTTGGAACCCATAACATTTCTGCTTCCCGCCCCCTATTTTTTGGGTGGATCAATCTAAAAAACAATAGGGTTCTGTAGAGTAAAACTATGTACGTTCAATCCGCGTTTTACGAAAATCGGTTGATGCGTTCAAAAGTTATCGTGAGACATACAGAGAGCCAGAGAGACAAATGCCAAACGGTTGAGTTAAAACTGAGAACTCACCTTGCTCGTTCAAAAATTACGATGTTATATATATATATATATATATATATATATATATATATATATATATCGATATCTTACGTCTCTACCCACCTTGTATGCACGAGTACGAAATAGATGTCTCCAATTGTACGTTACCCCTTAGGCTTTTCCTTGGCTAAATTATTCGTACATTTAGTTATTACTATAGTATGTTAAATTATAAGTTTAACACACATCATCTTTGTTTCCACACAATCTGTTACTCGAAACCGGTTCTCTCGACGTTGAGTCGTATCCATAAACAGCTCACTCGTTCTACCCACAAACCACAAACCTATTATTTTTACGCACCATTACAACACGATTTTAAAGTAATCCAACAAGCCTACCTTCACTTACCGTAAGCTCGCTGAAGGAGAATAATCATTTTCCTGACTTTGTTTATTGGAAAAAAGAATATGTTTTATTAACATAATTTAATTGAACAGTAATTGCACACGCTGTTTAGGAGCAACAACCTGGAACAAACCCACGTGTTTAAGTGGACTCGGACACGTACGGTAAACGTGCGCTGGCGACATCTGTCGGGCCCAACACCGTTATCGTAGACGTCACTTTATGTACGCATAAAACACAAACAATTGTAATTTCTGTTGGACGTGAGCTTCCTTCCACCGTAGCTACATACAAACCGGCAACAGCATAATCACATGCCAGATTAGACATTCCGACTTCCCTATTTACGAAAACACACAATAAACTCTGATCCTTAAAAATGAACACCTTTTTCAAAAAGTTCTAGATTTGGTGTTATGGAAAAACAAAAAGAGGTTATGGATGTTATGGATCTACGAGGTTCGCGAAGAATGCGACTCAAAATGTGAACGTCAATAATGAAAATTACAATTTAACGAAGGAATATCCGAATATCCTATAAGCTCGAAAATGATTGGAACCTGAGACATCGCAAACTCGTTTCTGAATTTAATGGATATGTTTCTAAAATATTATGGATATTTAAAGAAAAACTGGACACGACACTAAAGTCACTAGGCTTTAAAGACAAAATTAAATTGAATTAGAAAAGTAGGTATAAACACAAATTAATATGTATGCTCTGCTTAAGTACCTAACAATACAAATAAGAAAGACAGACGATGCGCGCATTGTTGGTCTACAGATAGAAGCGCGCTCAGTAACGTAACATATCAAGACACGTGTGAGTGGAAGAGCAATTTAATTGTTTTACTGCGTACCACTGGTGAAGGCTTTCGTGCGATTTCTAAATACACATTACGAAAAACAACGTAGGAATATATCTTGATCACATTTCTTTCAATATTGTTGAATCATAAACTCCTCTTATGGTTAGGTTTGAAACGTCGCTTTCCGGTTCAGCGATCATTTGTTTCTTTGTTTCAACAGTGTAGTCATCGTAATTTTCTCAAGAAGGGAATACGATACCGAAACGCCTACAGTGGTAATACATCAGCCGTCGCCGTCGCTCTCTCGCTTTGTACCTGTCAGCGTGTGTATGGACGCGTCGTTATTCCGCTGTACGCAACGTAGACAAGACGATATGCAGTGAATACGTGAACGGGACGGGACGTACAGTATTTGATACCACAGACCCAGTCTTCACGTGGATGGTGTAAGTGTAGTTGTGCCTGTCGATGAAATACTCCAACTAAATGTAAGAGTCTAAATACTTCATACACATGCTGAACCACCGCTTGATTAATTTGTTTTTATTTATTTTTTTTCATCTGTTAATACATAACAATAAGCATAATTATTGACAGAATATGTGACATGTAGAGAATTAGTCCAATGACTAGTTCTCTGTATAAGTATTTAAAAGTGACATATAATGTACAACGTATTTAGAGTGTTAAAGTCTAAATAAGTAGGCGTACAGCGGAAATGTTAATTTTAATCGTCTTGTCTGCAAGCCGTTATCTAGCAGATTTAAGGCTGTAGGATCTGTGTACTCTTCAAGCCGTTTCACACATCTTTCGCTGAACATCGCGATGGTTTCACTGACTGATCATTTTAACATTTTATTTCTTATTCTATACACGTAAGCGTAACCTATCTGTTCTGATCTAAACATGTAATTTATATACTACACACTTGCTTTAATTTGAACTAATCAGTAATCGTCACGGAAGTTCATCATTTGTTTCCATCCAAATACGTACATTATGCACAACTAAAGCTTATGTTTTAAATCTCATACATTTTCCATTATACGCCACAGACTTTCATGAAAATATAAAATTTAATTATTCAATTTATAATTTGTAAATATTGTACAATTATTACCATTTATAATTACATACAATAACACAAGTGGCAGGAAACAATTGAACGTTCTAGAAATTGATGACAATCTTAGGTAAGGATTTTAATAAGGCTACCTCAGTCTACATTTTTTAAATATTACGTACTAAATATTTACTGACTTTAGACCTTTTTTTCTACCCTGTAAACAATGCAAATGCAATGATTACTCTTCTAATACAACACTTACAGACCTTTGTAGGTTTTTGTATTTTCTTCAATAAGTATTTTCGTCTTTTTCATTCTCCTCGTCGTTTTCCAGTTTCATACTCGCACTTCTCTTAGGTCTTCTCTAGTGTCATATTTTCATCTCTCCTTTCCTCCTCCATCCGTCCGTTTACACGTCAAATCCATTTTAAAAATTCTCTTATTTGTGTAATAGTTTAGGCAGTAATCGTCCCTCATTTAAACCGTTACCTTACTCGGCCAAAAGGATGACAGTCGGCATCAAAGCAACTGTTGTCAGAGGTAATTAATTTTAACACTGAAAATGTTTATAAGGACGTGTCGCACATTTGAAAACGACCGCTGGTGCGTGATCGAAAATGGGAACCGGTGAGTTTCCATAGAAATTACTTCTTTGTTGTCAATAACGTAGTACACATATAAAACTTCGCTTACGAATGCGACTACATTTAACTTATAATCTGTACATTGGTAAATGAAGAATGATTTCATTGATTGGTGCATGAAGAATGAATTCATTGGTTGGTGAATGAACATAAATATATATATATTTTTTAGATTTATTGAAGCATTTTCAATGCCCTTCTCTGTGCATTGCATTTGTGCAATGCCTGTAAATTTTTTACCTCAAATCAGTGTAGTTACGTTCCTGATATGTTTGTGCACATCATAAACAACGGCTAGACTGGCAGTAGAATGTCGACGACACGGCAGGTCGCCTTCATTAATATAAAATGTTTATTACATAAAACAAATATATATATAAATATAAAAAAATATATTTACAAAAAAAAATATTTACAGTCTACAACACTATGGTAACAGAACAGACTATCCAAAGACATCGATACTTGTCTAGTGGACAAAGCAGTTGATGCGGACAAAACAGCGAGATTCCGCCACGACAGACCGGATGCTGCGTTGGAAACTGCACACTCAGTTTCCGCAATTTCACACTTTCCCTGCCCGTTGTCGGGAAAACCAAACAAATCACATTATGTAACAACAATGCCGACTCCGCTAATTACAATATTCACGAAACAGACATTTCACAAGTGCTACTGCTACTGACATGTAAATACAGTAACGGCAATTAAACTATTGTATATAGGAAACACGGTTTTTAGTAACGTTTAACTATATATATTATTTAATTAGTAAACAATCCGCTTATTTCATGTCGTAAATCTTTGCGGTTTTCCGCTGTTTTAATGATTAAGAACGACTCAGTCTCAGTCGACCCACTGAAGATGCCGCACTAGAGAATGGGCGAAGTGTTCGTTGTTAACTACAAAAAATATATATGTTAAACCTAAAAACGGTGTTTTTTCAAACATCCTATCTGAAACATGATACAACGCACATAAATACAACGTGTTGGTTATGTCAAAATTGTAATCACTAACTATAACTACAGGCAACAAACAATATATACTTTTTATATGTGTGTACACTTGTGCACGCACCGTACCAGCAGACATATGAACTGTCACGCCCGACCGCTATAATAGTGAACGACACTAGAACTGAACGATAAAGCCGTTTGACGTTACGCTTTGCCACTCTATAGTTACTCTGGTGCGGCCACGTTCAATAATATTGAAAATTTCAAATTCTCAAGTCACTATTTCTTTTTCTTCTTCTTTAAGCCCACCACCCTCTGTGGGTTTTAGCCTGCTCTATCAGATGATTCCATCTGACTCGATCCTAAGTGACCTGTTTCCGTCCTCTCACGCCCGTCGCTCTCAAGTCACCTCCATATCCTCCAATCATCTCTTCTTTGGTCTTCCTCTAGTTCTTTTCCCATCCGGTTTCCACTCCATTATTCTCCTGCCATTCCTGCCAGCCTCCATTCTAAACATCCAAGTCAACCATCGCGTTCTTTGACTTTTAATAAACCTGACTATATTTGCTTCTTGTATGGATTTTCAAGTTTATGATTTGTTGTTATTCTGTATTACCCATCATCCTGCATTGGTCCAAATATTTTTCTCAGTACAGTATTTTCTTTCCAAGATTTTATGTTTTCTCAGCTACATGTTAGTACGGATCATATAATACTTTTGTATATTTTAAACGCGATGGCTCGGTGTAGTCAGCCAGTCTTCACGAGACTACTGTATGCATAACATTGATTCCCTTTCAGCATTCTCACAATGAATTCCAGTTTCACATCATTACACACATTCAGTTCTGCTCCAAAATATCTAAGCCTCACACTTGGTCGAATACCATTCCATCTGTCTCCATTTGGATGTAGGTGGAGATCCTGTAGTTGATTTCGGGAGCTTAGAGTGTATTTAGTTTTATGGCAATTTACACTTATGTTCTGCCATTGGTTTAAGCTAGCGAATCCTTATGTCAGGCTTTAAAATTACAATTTGTAAATTTAAATTAAACTTTCTTCTTAACTGGTGGAATTGTGTTTTGTTCGAATACTTTGATAACGGTAAATTCCACTCACGTAACAAACTTCACGTGCTTACAATACTGTACACCCCAAAAGGCATGCTGAAGCACACTGTTTAACGTGATAATGACACAAAGGCATGCTGAATCACACTGTTTAACGTGATAATGACACAAAGGCATGCTGAAGCACACTGTTTAACGTGATAATGACACAAAGTCCTGAAGGAAACCTGAATCATTTATAAAAGCACTGTGTGTTTATTTTACACATACCGGTACATTTTCATGTTGTAAGACTACACACTTGATTTATAACCTTGAGTTCAGAGACTTCCTTAATCGTACTTTGCTGGTGGTGTGTATTCAGTCACTTTTTTTTTATTGTCGCGTAATATTTAGAAAATATGAGGCCACTTGTTTGCCCATTTTTACAAACTCATCCATTTTGTTCTTTTATAGCATTAATTTTCCGCTTTCCCTTTGAGTATCCTTCGGAATCGCTTTCTGTCTTCTTCTTTTTGATGTAATACTTCATTGTTCTAATAAAAAATCCTATTCACAATTCTGCTCTCTTCCAGTCTGGCTAAATGTCCAATTCTGGCAATACGCAGTGATTTTATGTGCCTCAACGTATCATCTCCTATTTAATGATTTCTATTTTCATGGTTTTTTTATTTAATGATTCGTCCGGATTCACCACGTGCCTTCATCGTTTATTAGATGTGCACAGATTTTCCTCAAAACTTCACGTCCGAAGATTAGAAATAGGCATACATAATAATCATATCTTCATAAGTAATACCGTTACTACCTAACGTCAACACGGTCATTTTAAGTATTTGTATCTATAACATCTGAGTCCATTGTCTACACTATTTATTACAGTAGCGATCTGCATTTTGTTCACGGATCGGATTTCAGCAGTTTAAATGTTTTCGTTAACGCCATACCACTTTTGTTAATACTGGTTTACTCTACTGATTTCCATTTATTTAATTTTCTCTTCACGGAATCACTAACATCTTGCTAAAATCAAGCGCTGCAGAAACGTGCAACGTTCAGAACTATAAAATTAACATCCGATACATAAACCAAATTGTTATCACATTTGTCCATTCGTGAACAGATCTGTGGTGGTTCGCACAAATTATATAGTGTGTTTGGTAGGGACAAATAAAACAATTAACTGTATAACAAGGGGGGAGGACTGTGATTACAAGGATAACTGTGACTGTAACACTACGCTAATTAACATTAGGCGTAATAAAACAGAGTAGCCCTCTCGCAGTACAGCAGGCCTGCTGTGCTAAGCTTTCATTATACCGTTTCCCTTAGGCCGTACTGGTTCCCTGTTCACTGCTCAAACAATTTAATTGTATCGTGCTACGATGAACGTAAAAAATTAGGATTTAAACGTTCTTCTTCGTTAGCCAAAATCTTGTAGAAGTACTGCAATAATTACGAGACAAAATGTTATCAACGTGAAAAGTATTCCTTTAGATCGTTTCATCCACCCGATCAGTTTGTCTAAACAATGGAGTTTTTAACAGTGATAAAATTCTCTCAAATCTGCTGAAAATGTTTTCCCTATTAAATAATATGTTTACAGTTAAATATTTGTTACCTGTTTCAAGATTACATAAGATCTACGTCCTTATATAAAATACCAATTGTATTTCCTGTGACTATAACCAGCCCCAATACAAATAACGCAGACGTTTAACATGAAAAATGGTAAATAATGATAAGTAATCCAGGAACGCTTTCTCCCTTAGAAAAGTAAGAGTCGTACAGTAATGTCATCCTAAGTATCTGGATCTAAATCATTGTCCATTTTCATCTACACGTGCCCATCCTAAATGTACGATGACTTACACGTTCAACACAAATTTGTTAAAAAAAAAAAATGTTTTTCTTGTTTTAAAAAACAATCTTCAATCGATAGGCACTCTGTAAAATAAAACTATTTCAATGCTTTGTCAACCCTTGACTTCTCCAAAACTCAGCTGTAGGCACATCTTGGTAATTCAGTGGCAACTACATAATCCACTGCGAATACCATTTGTGAAATCCCTTACAACGCCAGGATTTTATAAAACGTCGACCTCTTAAATGTTTATACCCAATATCACACCATTTAGGCGATTTTAACGCGGGTCGCAATAACACGGTTAATATAACCTCTTGTTAAATTGTTACACGATTATGCCTACGGTATTTGAACCAAACAAAGCCAGTTGTTTGTTTATTAAAAAAAAAAAGAAAAAACACGCAGTTCAGTAATACGTATGACTCCGTGTACGTGTAAGTTACCTTGCATCCTGACGTTAAACCAGAAAGCTGAATCGGCCCTGTGGGCGAGCAGTAGTGAGGTGCTCATCACGACGCGAGCTGTATGTTATTACTTTCTAGCGATTAAATTGTTCTTCATATTATTTAATTACGTGAGCAAACTAGCAGAGAGTGTATATATTCTTGGAGTCTTAACCTTCTTCTTTCAGATAATGTTTTCATACTTACATATTTCGAACATATCTTCAAATTAGAACTCGGAACTTCACTATATACAGAGTGTTCCTTTACTGATTATGTTGGAAATAAGAGGTTGTATACCAATAACGCCAGTTGGTCTTATTTGTCTACGACCAAATTGGATACTAAGTCTTAATTACTAATTCCTTACCTTTTCACCTTGAACTGTTAACCTTCTCTTAGCTCCCTCTAAAAGTTTACTTTGTGCTTAGACAGTGCCAAAATCGGCTAAGTGGTTGCAGATCTACTAAAAGAGCAATGGAATATGTCAATGAGACAACGGATACCGAGCAGCCTATTCCTTCGGTATATAAGAAGGACACTTGAACATCAACTAACAAGTTTGTCAGAAGGGAAGCAAACGTTTAATGGCAACGTATCTTCTCACACGATGTCGATAGCCTGTCATTCCTAAAATACTACGATGAACTGCACTAAACGAGATAACTGTTTAACCCTCGTAAGCTACTGCTGATAACAAACGGTTAAGCCTTTCCTCAGAAGACATCCTGAAGTTACCGACAGAAAAGCTCAGTAACATAACAAAACAACGAGAGGGGGTAGAATCGTAATACATTCATAGTAAAGACGCTTTTAAGAGATCCAAGAAATCTTACAAGAAAACGGTTTAATGTACAGATCAAAAATAATCCATAACACAAATGAAAAAAGTCAAACACTACGTCATCACAAGCAGAGTGTTTGGGCTGGTAGGTATGCAAAAGATATACTTTGTAGCTCCAGAGCACACGAAAACATGATTTTTACGTGTGCTGATGCTATTGGTTCCGCTTAACTCTAATGGTTCTCTTTAAAGAGCAACGACTTAAACCGGAATTGTATAACAATGTGTTT
The DNA here is from genome assembly GCA_034769895.1 of Magicicada septendecula. Classification (NCBI taxonomy): domain Eukaryota; kingdom Metazoa; phylum Arthropoda; class Insecta; order Hemiptera; family Cicadidae; genus Magicicada; species Magicicada septendecula. Next base: position 682,225,274 of record CM068368.1, on the reverse strand, counting down.
ATAGGAACTATGATATGCATGTGCGATAAGGGCTCGATGACGATAATTCTGTATTTCCGTTGGCTCGAACGATATGATTTTTTTCTGAACAATACAGGAAATATAAAATAAAAAAAATAATCATTTTTTTAAACATGTTTATGAAGATATTTTTGCTATAGGCCCTACTATTACAAAAAGTACAACCTATTGCGATCAATTTGTAATAATTAAGACATAAAACTGAGAGGATCACAGGATCTTAATATGACCAAGACGTCAACTTTAAACAAAAATGTTCAAGCATATTATAATTTGAAAAATTACAAAATCGCAAGTGGTTATTCCTTTCCTAAAGAGACCAACGAATGCATGTGAGTTTTTTTACATTTATACCCTTGAAAGCATGACAATAACAAGACTTAAACCTTAATAATAAGCACTATCTTACTTGGTTCAGGTATCTTATATACCAGCAGTAACAATGTCATAACTAGGAGTTGCTCCTAGGAGGGGGAATGAGACTGGTTTCAGGGGGGGGGGATGAGACAGTTTGAACGTTGGACTCCCCAATTTACTCACGACAAATGAGGTATATTCAAAATTCTTCTCATATGATTATTATTAGAAATACTATTTTAACACACGCGACTGGCTTAACAACAGTTCTACGTTAAGTCTTTATGGAATTTCACTTAAATTTTTAATAGCTCTGGGAGGGAACTGATCCTAATCCCCCCCCCCTGTAGTTACGTTACTGAGCAGTAATATGGATGTAATACTGTCTGGGAGACGCACAGACACGAAATAACAACTAGTCGGAAGTGTTCTGATGACGGCGAGCTTCTTTCGAGCATCATTAATGCTTGTAACCTACTAAATTTAGACGGACCCTATGGCACGCTAATTGTCCTATGGCGATTTAGTATTTATTGCTTTGTGCTCGTACGAAATAATATTGTGTGTTCATTCGTGTTACTTAATTATAGTTATTTTTACTGTGGAGTGGGCCTAATGCATTTTTATAAGTGTGATTTGCACAAATACTTTAAAAAACTCCTTAAACTACTTGGTTTTCGTATTGTCTTTGTTTCACGTATCAATACATAACTATGTGTGCGAACTCTTATGCCAATGTGATTTTGAATTTTTTCTTATAAAAAGACTGAGCATATTAAAAGTTACTAAACCTATCTGAGTTTTTTCTCGTTATCTGATTGTGTTTCTCGTCAACTCGTTGTCGACGTGTGGTGGGTGACAATGGTCAATGCCGTTTTTTAATGAGGACTATTCTTTGTTCCTCGATAACACTCCGTACCAGACTATTCTGATTTCACCTTTCTCTACACACGAAGATTAAACCGATTTCAATTTTACATTTTTATCGCACGGGCGACTGCGACGAAACAATTCCTTTCCCTTTCAGCACAACGAACAGATCAAATTCTAAGATTCATACGTTTATGTAGTTAGTCTATATGGATCGTCAACACTTAATGGGCATTTACAGGACATCGACTCGGCGCTGGCACTCCGAGACGTACGGCTGCCAAGTACAGAATTAAAATAGACCTTGTGAATGGTCGGTGAACATTTAATACGCTGTGACATCTCTACTAATGTACTGTGTCGCTGTATACCGACACGTCATAATATTATCCAACGTGGAAACGATCGGATTAAACAATCTATTTTTAGTACAGTACCGTTGCATCAATAAAATGTATCAACGGCGGGGCTCTTCAATTTACTCGGCTTTGTAATATCATAATTCTGTGTATATACCTCTCGTGCGCCCCCTCTCCTGCCAGCACACACGACACACAATCCGCGCTGCATTGTATTCAAATCGTTTTATTGCCGACATAAAGCATCTGCAAAGCAATTTCATCAGCGCCGTTTCAACCAAGTTTCAGTAAGCCGTCACTAAGTATATATGTTCTTCAACTGAAAAATATTGTTGTGCAATAAAAGCGTAAGTTTTTACAAACCTGTTTGAGTTTACAGTTTGCAATGAAGCACTTCGCTGCGGACGTATTAAAATCCTGTATACGTTTTAACGTCGATGTAACTTTATTACACCGCAAGATGGAGAAAAATATAGCAGTTCGCTGTGTCTACGCCGGTCCTAGTTACCAGCTATTTGTACTGGAAGATTTAGTATCACGGGTTTCAAACGGACGTTAAGTTCAACAAATAAAAGACAAAATTAAAATGCAACCATATTAACAAATCTCCTCATCTGACTGCGCACCACAGAGTCCATATAATTCGAATTTATAACCCTTGCCCGCGCACGCACACGCACACGCATTTATTTGTGCAAATATTCGACTGTGTATAGTATTGAATGAATAGTATTTAACTGTAAAAGGTCTATACGTTCGTCCAACCGATGATCACAAATACGTTTGATTCTCTTAAATATGCCCCAAAAGTGTGACATTAGTTCAAAAACTACCCCACGTGTACACAGGGTGGTAGACAGAAAGTTGTTCACAATAAACACAGTGTACCCTAACAAGTTTCTTATTAACAACTACAAGTAAAGTTTACACGTGATTAGACTGAAATCTCGTTCACTCGATCATGGTACGGAATATTTTGTATGTCCATCGGCAAGCAATACAATGAGGTAATTTTAAAACCGCACTCTAATGAGTGACTGTTCAATTTATCCCCATTATACCGTCGACTGGGTTTATAGTTAACTTAGCCTTACGGTACAGAAGTAAAGCAACGTGGCCAGCATTACGCTTAGGCAGCCTTTGCCCCCCCCCCCGATGATGAGGGTTATGTCCAGCCTAAATCAACAGACCACTTAGCCTACATTTAGTTCAATCTGAAAACTGAAGAAAATTCACCTTTCTAAAACATGTCACGTACCGGGTGTAGACGCTGAGTTACGGTGAGCTAAACAGCGCGCGAACTGTGAAGGAAAACTGGACGTATGAGTATTTGTTTAAGGGAAGCGTCCGCGTCTGACTTCATGTGTGACAGTCTTAAATGAGGTCAAACTTCCGGATGAGGAAGGACTCAGTTGCCCCCAGGTCAGTACTTTGTTAGTCAAGTGTCCGCGTTTTAGACGGCACGTTTTCTCGTTTTAGCGTGCTATCTTATCATCCTTTATTCATAGCCTCTCGAGTGAATTACACAAAATAAGATGTGTTACGTGAAATATTAAACAAAGTTAGTAGTAGCTGCTTTTGCGTTTAAATCTTCTTTATTTATTTGATTAAAGTGTCCTCACGTGGGCTAAAATTAATTAAGAACATTAAGGGCACTAATACTGTTTATCTGTCAAAAGAGACGTCACTTCAACTGATGGCATACACACCACCTGACTGTTTCAGTAAAGAGTAACTAAACAGTTATCAAAATTAAACTACCTTTCGATCTGTGCTCTATGGAATTCAACAACGAATTATCAAGCAACCAGATAATGCGTTTATCTACTATCTGATGTTCACAACATTAAACTCAAAAGTTAATCTAAAAACGTATAAGCTTAAACCAATGACTTTTCTTTCATACAGTCGTATGAGTTTTCATTCATTCATATCGTCCTTAGAACTTCATCATAAAAGTAATTTTTCTTCATATACACGCTCTCCTCAACTTGAAGAGCGTTCAATACAAAAAATTATTCCAGACAATAATATGTAGTGAATGTTAGCAACATGTGTTGACTGATCACAGAATGTAGTTATTTCGTTTTCGACATAATTGTAAGAGTAGATTTGGACAAGCTTAGCCATTCGCTGAAATCCGGGGCAAGAAACGCATCCTACAAGTATATACTCTAGGGCAGTCATAGGCACCTTTTGAATTTATGGGGGCGCATATATAACTGAGGACCACTTCGATGGCCGCACCCCTCCCCACCTCATCAATGGAAAATATAAAGGTGCGGAGCTGGAGGTTGGACATTAATGGTCAATAGCTGGACGTTACAAACATTAACTGTCGCTTTATAATACCCTTGCGCTTATATTTAGCGACGTAAACACCGAATCAAAAAAGCTGTTCAGTATTTTTTATATAAAATTGAGAAAATTTTTCACATTAGGAGTAGGTCACACAGAACAATCTGACATCATGCACACGCACGATAAAACTAACAAACCTTTAAACGAAAAAAAAGGTTAAACAGGAACACATTGAAAAAAATATATATTAAAGAACTTACCATAATAAAAACTATTTATTTTTATAAAGTGCACAGAAATGTAAAACTTGAAAAAATTACATTTCAAACATAAATGAAGATTTCAATTCCTTTTCTTGAAAACACTAACTTACAGTAATTATTCTATTAGAAAAAAGTAAAATTTGAAACGGCTTGTACTATTTTATAATACAGTACTTCGAAGCAGGTAAAATGCGGGTGCGTTCTTTCGTTCAAAAGAAAAGAAAATTACAAATTGGTTCCCGGGAGCGTCAAACTTTATCGACGGGCGCAGGGTTGGCGACTGCTACTCTAGGGAACAATAACCCTACTCAATATTTACGAGTAATAATCGCCTCTTCATAAACCATCTATAACAGATGTGCATAATTACCTTAAAAACAAAAAGGTTAAGTAAAGTAACGAACTAAACGTTTATTCAAAACTGTGAGAACAATTAAATTTTGACAACAATTACAAGTTTTAAATCCAGTATTAATAATCATGTACAGAATTAATAGAAATTAATTATAACAATTTATGGACTGAGATATTAATATGACTTTTTAATGCCAGCCGCTACACAGTTGTTTAAAACAGACTATAATACACATAACATGCACTTAAATTATTTTATTTAGAATAGGTGTGTTCATTTGTAATAAAACAATAAAATAATTTTATTTTTATCCTGGTAAGTATTTAATTGTTTGAAGTTCATTCTATTCCATTTCTATAAATATGTGAAATAATCGCTACTCATTGTAGCACATATCGTTTACATACTGAATTTCTCCAGAGACATCGCAAACACCGTAATCAAAATCATTTGTTTGTTGCTGAATAGAAAGAAATCTTATTTCTTCGCTACAAATAAGTAAATTGTTTCCGCGAATACGGAAATAAAATGTAAATGTTTCATGTATATTTTTACAAAATAAAATACAAAGGATCTTTTTAACACACAATCTACAGTTAATGCATAATCTACGTTAGTGCATAAATATATTAATGTAATATTCTCCTATGACCTCAATATCGGAGAAAATATAATTCGCTGTTGTAGTGTGTTACTTATTCTGACTTGATAGGAAAAATATCTACCTATTGCGCGATTCTAAGGATCGGTAAGTTTCAACCCCTCAATAAACTTAAAAGTAAACCCAAGGTAGATAAAACTAAAGTAAATTTATCATATAATTTACCCACTTTTGACAATTTATGAATTATGTGCATATAATACGTGATGACACAATATATGCAAAAGTAATAATGACAACAACGTAATAATCTATAATTGTTATGAATACGCCTAATATAACATTCTGAATTAAATACGTTTTATCAATACCGCGATTTTTTAATTGTAATTTCACCTTGTTCACTTTATTTAATTACTGCTATTTTTTCATTTGTGTTACAATGTATAAAAAATAGACATAAAAACAACCCCTAGAAAAACTCAAAACGTCTACAAGTATCTTCTCAGGATTAACAAATTCAATTACGAATGGAAACAAAAAGCTGGGAACAGATGTTCTGTTCCAAAAAAATTCTGTCACCTTTCACAAGATACAAAACTAACAAATGAAAAGCAGAAGATATGCATTAAACATTTTTCAACAATCTAATACTATGTATTGAAATAAAATCCTGTAAGTCTTGAACAGGGACACCGCCAGATATCGGTTGCTGTGCACGAGTAGTTAGCGAGGAAACAGGTTTACACAAAGTACAGTACACCACTTCCGGACCGGGAGAGCCCCCTCCTCCCACCAATGTCCTCTCTCTTCCTCTTAACTACACAAAATATTTTACACTGTTAACTTTTTGCCGATAGCAAAGAGTTTTTCAAGTCATCACCTTTTTAGAAAAATCCTCAAGAAAACTGATAAGAAACAATAGAATTGTCCACTAAGGAACCCTTACTTCAAATCACCAATTTATATTAATTTTATTTATTTTTACTACAACGACTTTATATGCATTTGAATTTTATATTCATTCACAGTTTAAAAATATCTTAAAGCTAAGAAAATTAGATTTTGTTAAATCACAAACGTCAATATGCAATTGTACATAACGATTACTACCTTTTCAGAAAACACTTGAGGTTTACAAGGCAGTGTTAATTTTAATTACGTATGTATTACTAGTGTGTGTGTGTGTGTGTGTGTGTGTGTGTGTGTTTTACTACATAGTAATATAGTGTACCGGTACAGGACATATTATTATTAAACTGTTATATTACAGAACAGGTACTAAACATTCATTACACCTATACATATATACATACATTATACACTACACTAAACACTATACTTTTGTCAGGTCACACTATAGTGGGAGTCAACTCTATAAGGGACCGCAGAGATGAAATACGAAAATGACTTCAAAATTACAGGAAAGATTTGATAAAATTAAGAAACCTTAAACTACATGGTTTCAACGATTTGAATAAAGACGCAAATTTAATTTCGTCCTTTGAAGATTTCTGATATTTTTGTTCCGTTATCAAATCTGTATACGGTCGCAATATTGTGTTATTCTGACTTACGTAATGGATAAACTGGTGCCATACGGGTTTTATTGTACAGTCTTCCACGATTCTCGCATTGTGTAGGCCTGTATAACAGTATTAGAACGACAGACAGCTCAAAACTAGTGACTGAGATTCCTACGCCGTTTGTATTCCACTACAGTTCTTTGAAAATTTTACGATGGATATCCTATAAGAGGTTAACGTCGGAAGTGAATCAATCGGGAAAATTTTCACGCCTTCAATAAGAATTTTCCAAGGCCCTGTTGAGACATTTTTTTTGGCACGCAATGTTTCATTTTTTAAATATTTCAAAAACATCATTTAAGGAAAATCAAAAATTATACTTGAATTTACAAGAACGTCTTCTCATAATTCATAGTTACCTCCCCACACGTCAATCCCCAAATTATTCTCTGAATCCGCCACCGGTAACATTCGTTTAATCAGCAAACCATATAACAAAAAATGTTTGGAACCACAATAACCATTCACAGTTTATAAATTATTATCATTACACAACAAAAATTTGAATCTGAACAAAACCAGACAGTATTGGATAGAGACGTACTGTGAAGTTCTTTAGTTTGTTCAAGCAGTTTAGGCTGTACGTTTTAATGAACTGTACCTTTAAATAACCGAACGCATTAGCGGTATGCTGTACGCTAAAATGTGTTGATATGATACAACTCAGTTAAAACGGGATGACAAGAAGAGATATGACAGGAAGTGAGAGACAAGATTATGTACAGCGGGGGAAGCCCGTTACTGTACAAACTACGCCACAAACAAACACGCGTTGTACACCCGTGGACACTGTGTCTATCAATAAGGAACATGTTTGCATGTTTAGAATGGTAAAGAAAGCGTAATTTAAATTATACATTTTGTCTAAAATACATTAAAAGTGAATTGCAGATTACTGTTCATATCAGATAGATATCAACTGTCTCCAATTGTGTGACGTTATTCTCACTGTCTGGTACTGACAGGCTTTGTCTGTGGATTTCGACTTTTATTGACACAACTTATATTTAGTTCGACGAGTAATTTTACCAGCTACTTCAAGGATTGGTATATGAATTGTACAGTATCTACACACACACACACACACACACACACACACACACACACACACACACACACACACACACACACACACACACACACACAAACAAACAAACAAACATATATATATAATACTCAAAGTCTGAGGATTTATGGGTACTGAATACAAATCCGCACCGTTACAACTATTGCCAACAAATTTTGCACAGGTAACCTTTGACACAAGGCGCAAAATACTGTCTAACTGGGAATTTGATATTTTGCCCCGTTCGCACGATTCCCTTTTAATCATGCCTTTTTCGTTGACGCGTATAAAGATGTCAACAACACCATGGAGACCAGAATTAATTACCACGGTAACAAGTAAATAAACAAATGCTATTTAGCGGCATCGAAACTCTACCTTTATCAGTTCCTGCAGTTTTTAATGTTTTTAGTATGCGACTGTACCGATATATTTTGTAATTTTGTATACAGATACGTCTATATATTTTGTAATTATCTTAAACGACTATACAATTTATGTTTATACGTATTTCTGATGATGCAATGCATAAGTAATGAAATATATTAAATACTACTGCTAAAGATGTCAACAACACCATGGAGACCAGAATTAATTACCATAGTAACAAATAAATAAACAAAAGCTATTTAGCGGCATCGGAACTGTACATTTATCCATTCCTGCAGTACATTTTCGATGTTTTATATAATGTGCGATGGTATCGACATATTACGATGTGGAAAAGAAGAAGTGTACTAATTGTAAATTGTCCTATTACTTAATGCAAAGCGAAAATACGTGTTGTTTTCATTTGTGAGGATAGATAACAACGGTTTTTGGTTTTTACTTTACTGCTGAAATAAATAAAAGCCATGGTTGAGGAAAACATAACGTTAACTGTGTTATACAATGCTTCTAACACAGTAACACTTAATATAAAGAATTTCGCGTTTTTGATTTAACAGGTACTTTATAAATATCTCCAAAGGCTTTATAAACGGGTACTTTTAAATCTCCAAAGGCTGTTGCACCAACATAATAATTTAGTACAAGTTAAAATAGTACAAGTGTTGAAAACAGCTTTGGAGAGAATTTGACTAATGAGTACAAAGTAGTTATACGAGCTGACAGAACGCCACTTAGACACAGACAATAAAAATTATATTAAAATACTTATTAAAAATCAAATATTCGCGTGCGAAGGCGCGGGTAACTGGTAGTTATAAATACATGAACGTACGTGCGTGTGGTCTTCAAACAAAGGTATCGTACTGAGGAAAATGTCTACCTTCCCATCAAATATGGTAAAAACGAAATCGTGACATCTTGTGAACAATACTTTCGACTGAAACAAATAAGTTAAATTTAACCAACAGAAGCTATGCCGTTATTAACACACAATATGCATACGGACGCTAGAAGTTTGATATTGACTCTCAGAATCTAATATAAAAGAACATTGTTATTTTATAAAACATTGAATATAATCCTCTACAACGTAGAGCATAAAATTAACTTTACAAAATGAGTGTTTTAAAAATTACACTTTTCTTCGGTTTACCGTCATATGTAGATTAAAACGTCTAACACTTTCTATCGGTCTGTGCAAAATTCAGTTTTCTCGTTTCAAAATAAGCTGCGGGACAAGTTACACAACGAACGGTCGGCTTAATTGCAAAAACACGGGCGCCTACATTTGTTTCTGTTGCGTGGAGGCAGCAAACTATTTACTACAACGGAACGAATGTTTCATTTCCTGCACAGTCGTTATCTATAAAGCTGTTGTGTGGAGAATTACGCAAAACAGGAGGAAACCAGCGCCACGTTGCGGATGAATGCCAGCTCCTAGCTTTACTAGTAGTACCACATCTCATTTCCTCTTTCAGTTTCGACGGCAAAAAATAAATGATAGACTCGTGGTAGTCTATCCTTAAAAAAATAGACGACTACCACGCGATTATAACAGTGCTCTATGTATAATCTGTTCAACGAGTTTAGATAGTGTGAGTAAACAAACTGCTTTTGGCTTTCAGTACGAGAGTGGAAGACCTCTGGGAACAGTGGAAGACCGATCCACATAACCAGCTGTATACGTTATAATACTACCCTCTTTTGTGCCCGTAGTATCTTAATGGTATAATATATTACTTTCCTGAAATAATAACGCATGGATATGATTTAATAACATAATGGTTTAATCTCTGTAACATAAATTCAAATTATTGGAAAATTCCATTCGATACATACGGTTGACACAATCGATATTTATCTCAGGATTTAATAACTAAATAATTTTAATATATTTCGTGGGAATTCTTGTGGCTGCTACGAAAAGTTCCTTTACATGTTAATTAATAATAGAGAGTACCTTTACAAACAATATATTACTTATAATCTAAAAAAATTACAAAAATTATATATTAAGTTACATACAAGTTTTGACGATATTCAATACGCTTCGTAAAAGCATGTAGGTTAGAGTAACGTCAACATCATGACTATTTGTCCGTCTCAGAAAATAATGTAGTTTATTAATGTGTACAATAAATGTTTTCCTTGTAATCACTGTTCGCTTAGATATTGAATTTGGTTGCACTTTAAAATGTTTACTAGTGATTAATGTTAGTGTAAATTGTTATATTGTCTAGTGGTTGTTCCTTGTTGGATAAAATATTGTCAAATTATACTTTACACATCTAGACGATATTCTGAAGGTTTTCTGGTTTATTCTGAATATTTTTCTTGATTGTGTGTATTACTTGTTCATGAAAATTGTAGTGGAAGGATTATTATCTTCGATGATGGTCTTTCAGATCTTCTTTCACAAACGGGTTATCTATTTTTATATTTTTTTAATTACATCTAGACACGCACTATTCAACTGTTTTCCATCACAATTAACAATTAAGTGTTATTTCTTCTTTTTTAGTCACAGAACTCATACAAATTTCTTAAATTTTGATTGGTCATTTATGTACAGGTTAAATGTTATAGGATCAACACCCTTACCTACTTTATATTTTATAAATTACCTTTAATAGATAATTTTATTATTATACTCTAATTATATATGCAATGTTTATACAATTATTAATTAGATAATTATAAACAATTTGATACTAAACATGCCTCAGTTTATAACTGTAAAACCTTATTAATTTGAATTTCTATGATATGTGGTGGAACAATTTGTTATGGTTGATTGTAATTTCTACTTTAACTACCTGAGATAAATATATTTACATAAATTAACTGGTGACATAAAATCTTATAACATACAACAAAACTCTTAATAATAATAATAATTGTTTTTGACAGTTTTAGTTTATTTATACTGCTAAACTATTGTCTGTATGATAAACTAAAATTCTGTCTAATAATAACAATAAAACACTTTTCATACAAAAATAATTAACACTGTTTAACAGTAGTCTGTGTCACTATTTATGTTATGTCACTCATATAACTGTAAGGTTTGTGTCCCTTTTTCTATCCTTAAAATATGTCGATACAATTTTGTTAATACAATTTTAATTTATGATTAGGTACTCTTTACTGGGTTTGGTTGTTATTCAGGGTAAGTTGATTAGGCCTACTAGGTTTATTTATTTAATTTTTGTCTGTTTACTGCCCTATTCTACTGGGTTATTTCTGGGTTTCTTGATAATATTAAATAAGTTAAACCAACTAGGTTTCCTTTAATTTGCTTTCAATTATTATTTCTTGTTTCCTCTCTGGATCGGATTTCACTATTATTTACTATTCTTTTGTAACATTTGTTTCGTTACAAATTGCCTCCCTTCAGAAGTAATTATTTCTGAACACTTCATTAGGTGTGAGGACATAATTACTTATGTTATTTTTTCTTTTCTTCCTCGTGATATTTTTTCGTGGATTGTTGATTATTATCTTCTGAATTGCTACTATTGGGCTAGTATATGGTGATTGGCTATGCTCAATTATATCATTTAACAACATTTTATTAATTTCAGCTCTAACCGCCTCCTTCAATGAATATGGTATAGGATAGGATTTTCTGTGGAATACATATTGTATTCTCTTTGGTTACTTTGGTTATACATATTTTCTGTGGTTCTTTGAATTGTATTCTACACTGATAGTTTTTTACTTTTCCTGGTTTTTCTGAAAATACATGTTTATACTTCTTATATATTATAATGAGATCTTCTACTTGTTTTACTGTCAAATTATTTGTGCCTTGGTGTCTAAACTCTCTTATCTCCTGTAATTTACTGTTCCACAGGTCTTCATTTGTCATATTATAGATTACTTTTCTGCATTGGGTGTCATTATTTAAAAAATTTAATTCCCTAACTTGGTGATGGGTACGGTTCAGAGGGGCACCATCGCTTCCTATTAACTCTGCCGTCCACATAACACCTTCTGAGTTCAAGGACACCTTCTCCTTGCTCAAATCAATAATGGCTGAATATTTCCTCAGCATATCGCATCCGACTAATAATTCGAATGGTAGGGCGATTGCGACCAAACATATAATATTAATTGTAACACCTTTGCTTTCTATTTCCAATGACACTTGTTTTCACACTGTTTTATTTTGACGCCCAGTGGCACCTATTAAAATAACATTATTGACAGGTAAGGTAGGTATTATATTTTTACTTTGTTTCTGTATTCTCTCCAGTTCAGCGTCGTTAATAAGTGATACATTTGCACCAGTATCTATCGTTATTCGTGTAGGAATTTGTAGTGATCGAAATTTAAAAAATTTTAATTCCTCGATCAAGTGGCACGTTCCCACACTCAAGTCGACGGACACAAGCACAGGTCGTAAATAATGACGAATCAGGGGCACGTCAAACCCGACGACAGTGCGAAGACAAAGAAAAAACGTCTAAGTACAGCACACAATAAGAATTTCAGGGCGTCGCTGACAGCTCGCAGTTTGTCACAATTTACAGCACCCAACAATCTGAAACAAAGACTTCGTCCAGCTGCCGAGTTACGCGGAATCGAGATGGAACGCCTGCTGTGGAGGTGAAGCGTACGAGCACAATTATGAAAGGCTTTACTATGTTACAAAGGAGTACAGAGCAATTTTAACGAACAAATAGACAATAGACGCAACTTAGTGAATACTGCCAGTGCATCCTGCACAGCATGAAAACAAACCTTTGACAGTTTACTGAGATTTACGACTGGAAAGTGTAGAGATCGACCAGAACGACGCCAACGAAGGGTTGATAATCGGCGGAACGAACAACGAGTAACTTAAACAATTAACCAGGACTCTGGAGTCTGTTAACAAAAGATCGGTCAGAACCTTAGGGAAAGTCTAAACAAAGGATGACAGACGGCCAGGAAATTGCCCTAGTTTCTTAGAATCCGTACCACGCTCGTCGCATGGAACACTCCGGGGATGACGACGACCAACCAGCGTCAAGCATCTTCTAGGAGAGCTCGTGGAGAGAGTAAGAAGGGTTCGGACGACGAATCGTGAAACAGAGGATGAGATCTGTAGAAGAGTAGGAATTTGTACGACCAATCACGAATCCGAGAAGGCGTAGAAATCCAAAAACTTAGACTTATGGGTAGGATGTTTCAATAAAACTGTTTGGCGAAGGCGCGGAGTGGCAGTTAATAGTTGATAGTTGGCAGTTGATAGTTGATAGTCGCAATTAATAGTCAAAAGTTAGTTAGTCAGTCAGGCAGTCAGTTAATAGTCAAGAGTATATAGTCGATAGTCTAGAGTCTAGAGACTACAAGTTAACCGGTCATAAGTTAGTACGTACGATAGTCAGACGGTTGATTATAGTCGGACGGAACAGTAATACAGTCCGTGATAGAAACAGTTTGTGCGACCGACCGAATTCACAATTTAGTGAATTCATAAGTGAACATAGACATCAATAGAGTCACACTTACACACAATTCTGTGCGACAAACATAAACTATAAGTGCGCACGGCACTTGAAACTACAACCGACGCGAACATAATAACACAAATAATTAACATTTCAAAGTAGAACAGTGAGTGACATTTCAAACACTCTCACATTACAATGTGTCACTATGTTGAGCGATTAATTGAATGAACTGTATCAAACAATTAATCACACAGTACGCGCTACATCCAAGTTAGACGGAACAGTTAACCATGTACACGAACACGGCAAACTTTCAGAACACTTCAGCTAAATGACAATATTAACACCTCAATATTTGAACTCCGGACACCCGATATCAGCGGGGTACCACAACACCATACACATAACGGGAGTGGAGATTTAGTGAAGTGAAGTGATTAGTGCTCCTCATAACAGTGATTAGGATCCTCGACGAATCATCCAGAAGATGTCTTCTCACAACAGCGGAATATTGGATAAACACTCTCAAAAGATAAGCTTTATGTCTATTAAATCTTAGTAGTATATACTACTGTTCTGTTGTCTCTTTTCAAAGAACAAACCCCAAGAGATTATATATCTTAATCATATGAATCATAAAATCTATAAAATAACATTAACGTAATGCATCATCTGAGAATAATGAACGCATTTAGGTAGGGATAAGTATATTTGTTGATTGTTTATTGCTCGTATATGTTTTGTATATGTACATTATTTACTGCATTTGAATGTACCATGTGTTTATGTTTTCAGGAAACATCGTACAAATTGTATTTTATGTCATGTGTCTTAATGTGTATGTAATTGCAGGATATAGTCACTTACTTAATTAACAAGTGTAATAAATAAGTAGTTAATTTATATTATTCGTGCGTTCATTATTGAAATTTAACCTTTATTATTGATGTATCTCATTCTAAGTATTACACTAAAAGTCTCACAACTTATGCTAAGTATCAATGGACACAACAAACTCGACCATTGAGACGTCCGATTAACAGACTCATAATCGTATTTAATTAACCACTGTGTTGAGTCTAATCTGACGAATAGGAACAACTTTTAGATGTATCACATTTAACGTACAACATTAATCTTTAATTAATATCCAAGATTAATAATTGATGAGTAATTAATCCATGCAGATAATTAGCAAAGATTAATAATCTTTAGATAAGAAATGGCGCCCATCGCATGGCAAAAGAGAGCAGACAGTAGTATTTAGATTAATTACAATAATATAGTACATAAGATATTAAATAAGTGTAAGGTTAGCTTGACTGGTAAATGATAACGCGAAGCAAGGCTAAAATGGCTAGCGGTAGTTCTGACAGCATGGACTTTGACGTTAACAACCAGTTGGGCGCACCCGACAACGGCGAAGAGAATTCAGTCGAACCAAATATGACTGAGGAGACGTCAGATGTCAGAGCGCGGGGACAGGAGTCACAACAACCACAGGAGTCCCAGCAATCACATGAAGAGGCATCACTACGTTCACTGTTGATGGACTTCATGCGCACACAAGGCGAAAGTCTCAAATTAATCAAAGAAAATTTAGAAGAAAACCGAAAAGAAATTAACGAAAAATTCGATCAACAGAATCAGAAATTCGATAAAGTCAACGAAAAATTCGACCAACAGAAGGAAGAAATCAATCAGAGATTCGATCAACAAAACGAGAAGTTCAACACACTAGAAGAAAAATTAGATCATCACAAAGAAGACATCAAGCAACAGATGGCCGAACAGCTCACGCTTATACGATCGGAAATGCGTGACCATAAGACCAGTTGCGACGATAAGATAAGCGAAGTCTTGAAGAAACAGGAGGACGCTACAAGAGAAATAAAAGATGACACCAATAAGAAGTTTGAAGAAGTGTGGGAAGCCCGAGAGTCGGACCACCAAGAACTTAAAAACCTTGCACAGACCACACAATCTAGTATAAAGAAAGTTCACAATAAGCTAGAACTACACATCAATAGTAATCAGAAGAAGCAGGAAGAACTGAAGACCGAATTTTATCACACACTTCGACAGCAGCAACAAGAGATAGGTGAAGCCAACCACACATTGCAACAGAAAATTGATGAAGTAGACGGCCGACAAAAAACGACCGAACAGAAGCTCGACGAAAACGTCAAAGAGAAAACAACCCACATTCAGGAACTCAGGTGTCAAGTAGAGAGACTGCGGCGACAGATCACCGATGGGGAGTCTGGGCCTCACAGGACAGTTAACGGACAAGTACAGGTGGAGCTGAAGTATGACGGAACCGACAGATTCCCAATGGAGTTCCTGAAGGAATTGTCGGAGTTTCAAGAAACATATTACCCGAACAGCGACATCAAGTGGATCGGCAAACACCTAGAGAAGGACGCAAGTATATGGTGGCGTGTGATCCGGGACCAGATAAACACCTTCGAAGAATTCAAGGAGGCATTCACATTGAAGTATTGGGGGTTGGAACGACAGGACATTATCCGCGACAACCTCGAGTACGGCAGGTTTGAATGGCAGGGACCAGTCACGGCTATACAGTACGTCGAGCGAATCCTTTTAGAGAGTCGGCAGTTAACTCCAGCGTTGACCGACCGCCAACTGATAAGAAAAATCTCGAGGCACTTTGGAAGGGACTTGCAGATCGCCGTTATAACACGCGGGATCGTCACCATACACCATCGAAGCCTTGATCACTGAATACACTAGCATTCAATCAAACAGCGCAGGCAATAGGCGTACGCAATATAGGGTAGCGAACGAAAGGGAAACCGGAACTGTCGATCGACCCAGTAGTAACTTTGTCAACAAAAACGAGGGTGAGAGAAAACCAGTTTGGCAAGGACGGGCGCACGGCGGTAACCGTTACGAGAATAAATCACACGGAGTGATGAACACTGTCGAATACCTTAACTCCAAACCAAGCGCAAGTCATGCCGCCGACGACAACAATTCAAGGTCGAACAATGACCAGAACAGCAAAAAAAAAACACCCCTACACAACGAACGACATAGTTTTTGACAACAAAAACAACCCCACTAATAATGTCAATATCTTGGTACCTGACATAAGGGATGACCTACTGGATGAATACGACGAGGACATCACTAAACAAATATTAAAATGCCCCGAAATAGTCATACAATTCAACAATAACATTAAAGTTTTAGCACTTGTCGACACCGGCTCAGTTATTAATGGGTTATCAGAAGCGTGGTTCAACGCAAACAAAAGGGACATTGAACCATATGAAATTTTACCCATGACGAACTCTCTAATCATTAGTGCTGTTGGGAACAAGTCCAAGTTAATTAGAAAACAAATACTATGCGACATTGAAATTGACGGGATCAAAAATGAGTGTGTCTTTTTAATTATACCTGACCTTATTAAACAATGTATATTAGGGATAAGTTTTTTACAGGAGGTAGGATGTCGTATCGACATCGGCAGTAAGAAAATAGAAATAGTGAATGCGGCTGATGAAGAGGTGCACGCCGTACCCATCATGCACATGGAACTTATGGATAATGGAGAAGAAGAAGAAATCTTGAGGAGCATCGACGAGAAGATATCAAGCATGGACTGTCAAGACGAGGAAATATTGGGAAATTTGAGGGAAATACTTGTTAAGAATAGAAGAGTGTTTAGGGAATGCCCGGGGAGAATAGACGGATACGAGCATGAGTTTCAAGTTACGGACAGTACGCCCTACTTTCAACGGGGTTGGCCTGTACCACTTGCTTATCAGAAGAAAGTAAAGGACGAGATTGATAGAATGCTGCGATACGGTGTGATTGAACGATGTACAAGCCCGTTCATAAATCCACTCGTAACAGTCATTAAAAGAGATGGAAGGGTCCGTTTATGCCTGGACGCAAGAAAGATAAACGGCGTTACAATTCCCGACTATGAAGGCGTTTCTCCAATAAACGAAATCTTGGCAAGATGTAGCGAGATGCGATATCTATCTACTGTCGATTTGTCCAGCAGCTTTTGGCAAGTACCTTTGAAGGAAGAGTGCAGGAAGTATACCGCGTTCATGTATGAGGGAAGGTGCTACCAATTCACCGTCACACCATTCGGCCTTAGTACCAGTTCTGCGGCACTAACACGCGGATTGGATACGGTTTTAAATGAAAATGTTAAGAAAAACACACTAATATACGTAGACGATTGTCTATGTTATTCTGACGATGTTCAAACACACTTAGCACATTTAGAAGCATTGTTAAATAATCTAAATGAAAATAACTTGACCGTCAACCTAAATAAGTCGCAGTTTTTCAGAAAAGAAATATCGTATCTTGGATACCAACTAACAACACGCGGCATCCAAGCTACGGAAGAGAAAGTGAAAGCCATTATGGAGTTCCCTAAGCCCAAAAATCAGAAACAGTTAAAGGGTTTCCTAGGCCTCACTAACTTCTATAACCGCTTTACAAGCAAATATGCGGAGACAACGCAACCCCTCCATGAATTATTGAAGAAGGATCACAAATTTGCATGGACGGCTGAATTAAACGACTGCTTTGACAGAGTCAAAAACCTATTTATTGACGCTGTAGTTTTGAGATTTCCGCGCCCAGACCAGAGGTATTATGTACAATGTGATGCAAGTGATTACGCATACGGAGGACAACTTTACCAGCTCGATGAAGACGGGGAGATTGGCGTAATCGCCTTCACTAGTAAGACATTCAAAGGTGCTGAGCGGAACTACTATACTACGGAAAAGGAGCTTTTAAGTATTGTCCGATGCTTAGAAAAATTCCGAATATACGTTCTCGGGCAACCATTAACAATCATCACTGACAACAAGGCGTTGACATTCTTAAACAAATGCCATCTAAATAATTCTCGGATTACACGATGGATTCTTGCAGTGCAGGAGTATAAGTTCGACATAATTCATTGCAAGGGCAAGGAAAACATCGTAGCCGACATCTTAAGTAGGTATCCACACGATGCAAAATTCGAAGAGATTCACGACAACACACATGAATATTTAGTTAACCACATAACCGTGAAAATGAGACTTGAAGTGCGGAAGTTAATCCAAAATATTGGAAAGCACCAAATGGAAGACGATAAGCTAAAAGTGATCATCACTAGATTTAAAGGGGGAAATATAGACCCTAAATTAACTAAATTCTATAAATATGTTAACGACAAGTTATATAGGCGACAGCGGAATGAATGGAAGCTGTATGTTCCTAGCAACATATCTGGGGACATAATTGCTGAAATCCATCATATGTTCGGACATTTAGGAACAAAAAAGTGTATTAAAATGCTCCAGGAACATTTCACATTCGACCGGATGTCAAAGAAAATAAAAACGTATATTAAAACCTGTGACCTATGCCAGAAGTGCAAAGATACCAACAACAGAGAGCTATTTGGTGGCACGCGCGCTGTGATACCTACAGCCAAAGGAGATCTGGTAAGCGCAGATTATTATGGACCCCTACCGACAGGAACGGGTGGAGTCAAATATTTATTAGTCATAGTGGATAATTTCACAAAATATGTCAAATTATTCACCCTTCGGAGAGCAACAACCACTACGACGTTGCGGAGAATAAAAACGTATTGCGAACTATTCGGACGCCCACGGGCCATTTTGACGGACAACGGGACACAGTTCACCTCCAGGAAATGGGTCAACGGTCTAAAGGAGTTGGACATACAACCAAAGTTTACTGCAATACGTAATCCATGTACCAATCTTGCCGAGCGGATTAACCGCCAACTGGGAAACTTGTTTCGCATTTTCATAAGTGACCAACACACTAAATGGTCCCAGTACATAAAAACGATTGAAGCGTGTCTAAACGAGGTGTACCACGAGACAATTGAAATAACCCCTCATGAAGCACACCTCGGCACGAGACCTACACGAGCATGGGAGCAATGCTTGGACAAAGGGGTCATTAGCAGTGAAGGGAAACGCGAAAACAACATATTTGTAAAGATAAAGGAGAAGAGGGAGAAGCACGCGAAACGCTGCAATGAGAAGAAGAAAATCACAAAATTTACGATTGGCGACAAGGTACTGGTGAGAGCCTACCACCAATCCGACGCTGCGTCGAAGAGAATTGACAAGTTCTTCGAACTTTTCGCAGGACCATATAAGATCAACCGCATCATCGGCGAGGCCACATATGAGCTCGTGGAGTGCGATAGCGGAAAGATGAGAGGGAAATTTAACGTACGGCAAATTAAAGCGTATCATGAGCCAGCGAAAGGAAGTATAGATAACACGAGTGGTAGCGACGACTCCCGGCGACTAGCAGAAGACATAGGTTAGGTAATTTGCTCGCGCGGCCAGTCCAGCTAACCAAATAATGATGTGCATTTTACTATATTGTGTTTAGCCAGTATTTCAATGCTAACTGTGTTTATGATCATCATATATTTGTCATTCGTTATGTTAATTAGGCATGTAAACATCAACATATACATAAAGTGATTTGTTGAAGTGTACCATGTGTCAGAAGGACATTGTAATACTATGACACAGGACACTAAAGACATTAATAATTATGAAGAATAATAACTTGTTAAAATGTAGAGATTCGAATAATTTGTTTATGTAATTAATAATTGAAATGGACGATTGTTTTATAACTTTAAGAGTAAGCGTTTGAGTATGCATCATGAAGTATGCTGATTCCTCAATTGTTTAGTTAATATGTATGTTTCAATTATCAATGTAATCGTTTATAATATGTTACGAATTGATCATATGTATATCTTTGTTAGTATCAACTGTATTCTTGAGATAATAATAACAAGTTTAAAATTATTTTATTGCTATATAGGTCATCGACATAAGATCGATTAATCTAATGGATAGCTAATCTACAGCTTACCTATTACATTGTATATAAACGATAACTAAACAAACTGTCAAATGGACAAATGTATATGTCTTAAATTCAATTATTTACTTGAAATCGTATTGTACAGTCCGCATGTGGACAGATAAAATGTAGAAAATGCGTTCATTTCACTCAGATGAGCGGCAATAAATTCATATGACCATATAAAACATCAAGATGGGGAATAACAACTAATTGCTTCCTACGAGAGATAGATGTCAGTCAACCATGTCCATCCCGAAGCAGACATCCACGACTGGGACAGACCGCAGAAATTGGATCAGATGTCTCCCGAAGTCCAACATCCAATCCAATTTGGGGACAATGTAGTGATCGAAATTTAAAAAATTTTAATTCCTCGATCAAGTGGCACGTTCCCACACTCAAGTCGACGGACACAAGCACAGGTCGTAAATAATGACGAATCAGGGGCACGTCAAACCCGACGACAGTGCGAAGACAAAGAAAAAACGTCTAAGTACAGCACACAATAAGAATTTCAGGGCGTCGCTGACAGCTCGCAGTTTGTCACAATTTACAGCACCCAACAATCTGAAACAAAGACTTCGTCCAGCTGCCGAGTTACGCGGAATCGAGATGGAACGCCTGCTGTGGAGGTGAAGCGTACGAGCACAATTATGAAAGGCTTTACTATGTTACAAAGGAGTACAGAGCAATTTTAACGAACAAATAGACAATAGACGCAACTTAGTGAATACTGCCAGTGCATCCTGCACAGCATGAAAACAAACCTTTGACAGTTTACTGAGATTTACGACTGGAAAGTGTAGAGATCGACCAGAACGACGCCAACGAAGGGTTGATAATCGGCGGAACGAACAACGAGTAACTTAAACAATTAACCAGGACTCTGGAGTCTGTTAACAAAAGATCGGTCAGAACCTTAGGGAAAGTCTAAACAAAGGATGACAGACGGCCAGGAAATTGCCCTAGTTTCTTAGAATCCGTACCACGCTCGTCGCATGGAACACTCCGGGGATGACGACGACCAACCAGCGTCAAGCATCTTCTAGGAGAGCTCGTGGAGAGAGTAAGAAGGGTTCGGACGACGAATCGTGAAACAGAGGATGAGATCTGTAGAAGAGTAGGAATTTGTACGACCAATCACGAATCCGAGAAGGCGTAGAAATCCAAAAACTTAGACTTATGGGTAGGATGTTTCAATAAAACTGTTTGGCGAAGGCGCGGAGTGGCAGTTAATAGTTGATAGTTGGCAGTTGATAGTTGATAGTCGCAATTAATAGTCAAAAGTTAGTTAGTCAGTCAGGCAGTCAGTTAATAGTCAAGAGTACATAGTCGATAGTCTAGAGTCTAGAGACTACAAGTTAACCGGTCATAAGTTAGTACGTACGATAGTCAGACGGTTGATTATAGTCGGACGGAACAGTAATACAGTCCGTGATAGAAACAGTTTGTGCGACCGACCGAATTCACAATTTAGTGAATTCATAAGTGAACATTGACATCAATAGAGTCACACTTACACACAATTCTGTGCGACAAACATAAACTATAAGTGCGCACGGCACTTGAAACTACAACCGACGCGAACATAATAACACAAATAATTAACATTTCAAAGTAGAACAGTGAGTGACATTTCAAACACTCTCACATTACAATGTGTCACTATGTTGAGCGATTAATTGAATGAACTGTATCAAACAATTAATCACACAGTACGCGCTACATCCAAGTTAGACGGAACAGTTAACCATGTACACGAACACGGCAAACTTTCAGAACACTTCAGCTAAATGACAATATTAACACCTCAATATTTGAACTCCGGACACCCGATATCAGCGGGGTACCACAACACCATACACATAACGGGAGTGGAGATTTAGTGAAGTGAAGTGATTAGTGCTCCTCATAACAGTGATTAGGATCCTCGACGAATCATCCAGAAGATGTCTTCTCACAACAGCGGAATATTGGATAAACACTCTCAAAAGATAAGCTTTATGTCTATTAAATCTTAGTAGTATATACTACTGTTCTGTTGTCTCTTTTCAAAGAACAAACCCCAAGAGATTATATATCTTAATCATATGAATCATAAAATCTATAAAATAACATTAACGTAATGCATCATCTGAGAATAATGAACGCATTTAGGTAGGGATAAGTATATTGTTGATTGTTTATTGCTCGTATATGTTTTGTATATGTACATTATTTACTGCATTTGAATGTACCATGTGTTTATGTTTTCATGAAACATCGTACAAATTGTATTTTATATCATGTGTCTTAATGTGTATGTAATTGCAGGATATAGTCACTTACTTAATTAACAAGTGTAATAAATAAGTAGTTAATTTATATTATTCGTGCGTTCATTATTGAAATTTAACCTTTATTATTGATGTATCTCATTCTGAGTATTACACTAAAAGTCTCACAACTTATGCTAAGTATCAATGGACACAACAAACTCGACCATTGAGACGTCCGATTAACAGACTCATAATCGTATTTAATTAACCACTGTGTTGAGTCTAATCTGACGAATAGGAACAACTTTTGGATGTATCACATTTAACGTACAACATTAATCTTTAATTAATATCCAAGATTAATAATTGATGACTAATTAATCCATGCAGATAATTAGCAAAGATTAATAATCGTTAGAAATTCCTTCAATTTGAGCGGTTATGTATAAAATTTCATTATGCTGGTTGATTCTACTTGTCACCGTTTCCTCCAACAGTTCTTCTCGAAGATTTTTCAAATAATAATTGTAAATAATAGTAAGATTTTGACTATCCGTCCTTAAACTTTGGTTGTTGTTATACTTCAAAATTCTTTTATTTTCCATAATTAGTTGGTAGTAATTTGTTATTACTATGTTTTTGAATATGGTGGTTTTTGTACTTTAAAATTCTTTTATTTTCCATAATTAGTTGGTAGTAATTTGTTATTACTATATTTTTGAATTTGGTGGTTTTTGTACCCAGTAGTTAGTAGCAGTAAGGGGTCGCGAGGGTTTATTATTGCCTCACTCCGTTTAAATTAAGGCTAACATGATTATTTTCCGGGCATGACTGTTGATTTGCCTGGAATAGTGTGCTGGTTCCTGGTTGTTCAACCTCTCGGTTGTCTAATTGTTCACTTCCCCTTGATTCTCGGAAGTCCTCCTGGCTTCTACTTCTTACTCGGTTATAATGGTGACTCATCCCTCTGGGATTTCCTCTTTGATCATAACTGTTATTAAAACTGTTCCTCCGAGGTTGATGGTATCTCCAGTAATCCCCTTCTTCTGCATTGATATAATTTATTCGGGGTCGGTACGGACGATTATTATTATAATTACCCTGATTATTATTGTTATTAACTCCTGAGTTACTCCTAAAATTATTATAATTTTGGTTTGTTCGGTAGTTATTATAATTATTATTAATCCTATTACCCGGATGGTAATTTTGATTGGGCCTGTTGTTACTATTATTGTTAATTGGGTTTCGATTGAAGTTTGCTTGTTGGTTATTATTTGGAGTAAAAGTTTGGTTGGAACTACGATCGTTGACATAACTATTCCGGTTATTCATGTTATTATATTGATTATGATTCATACCATGGTTATTATTTTTTGAACCGCACTGATCAGTTCGTTGTCTGCTTCTTTTGTAGTAACCCTCGTGTTCATAATTTTCTAATAAGTCAGCCATTGCGTGGACCGTTTTAATCTGGCTTCCCAGGCGTGCTCTGGCAATTCCTGTGTCATAATGGTATGCCATTTTAGTTACTAGGGATTCTTCTGGTATTCTTGGCTCTAGGTGTCTCGCCAAACACACCTTTCCCCAGAAGTAAGTAGTTGGAGATGTACCTCTATTTCCATCATATCTTCCCTGACAAATGTTGTCCCTTATAATATTTTGTATGGCCTCGGACCAGTATTTTTCTTTAAACAGTTTTTTAAATTGAGCGTAGTCCACTATCTCATTCCTGGTTGCTGTCCACCAGTTGTCCGTAATCTCCCTAAAATGCTCTCTCTAATCGACCTCCAGATAGTTATTCGATGTTTATTAAAATGTTCCTCGATTCTGGCCAGGAATTCCATGGGGTTTCTACGATAATTTTTGAAATTAATCCCTTCTCTGGTTTCATTTGTGGAAACATGAGTAATATTATTTGGTCTGGTTCTAATTAACTCAATTTCTTCTTGATTTTGGCGTACTTGACCAGTTAAATTGTTCACCGTAGTGTTAATATTGTCACACCTTTCTCCGGTTTGTTTCTGTAATTTTACCAAATTTTCTTGTTCCTTTTGTATTCCTTCTATTTGAATACGACTATTTTCTTGGACCTGGTCTATTCTGGTATTTATTACTGCTTTATTTTGTGTGATGGTTTCGTTAGCTTTTCTCAATCTCTCCATTAGTGTCAGCTATTTCTTGCTTCCTTTCCTCATCGATTTTGTCCATCTTCTGGTTAATTGTATCATTGACCTGTTCAATTCTACCATTAATTCTTCTTAAATTCTCTTCATTGATTTGTCTGAACTCTTCCTTCATTTATTATTTTCACTTATAGTTTGCCTTAAAGTTTCATTAGTACTTTCCTTAATACTATCAATTTTCTCATTTATCTGTTTTAAACTCTCATTAGTGGTTTCGTTTTGTTTCCTAAAATTTTCATTAGTTTCTTCTTTGTTTTGGTCAAATCTCTCCTCCATCTGTTTTATTAAATTTTCACTCATTTTCTCATTTGTTTGTCTGTTATCTTCCTTGATACTATCAATTTTTTCATTTGTTTGTCTGTGATCTTCCTTGATACTATCAATTTTTTTCATTTGTTTGTCTGTGATCTTCCTTGATGCTCTTCAAATCTTCCTTCGTTTGCTTGTTCTGTTCCTCCATTTGTTTTAATAAGTTTTGACTCAAAATTTCATTTTGTTTCCTTGAGTTTTCAGTGAATTCTTCCTTCTGCTTCTTAAAATTGTCATTCGTTTCTTCCTTATTTCTGTCCATTTTTTCACTCATACTATTCATTAATTCCATTAATTTTATAAGATTCGGGTCTCCCCTATCTTCCTTTCTTAGCTAACGTCTCCACATCCTCCACCGATGTTACTTCTTTCTCTTCCATCCTGACTTCTTTCTCTGCCTCCTTCGTCCGTCTCAGTGACGACGCCCTTTTATGCATGTTTATTATTCTTTGGAACTTATAGCAGTCGCCAGCTAAAAATTAGGAAATTAATTTGCTTGTTTCAATTTCTTCACCTAATATTCCCTAATTTCAGCCTCACTAGTTGGTGCGCCAATTTATAATACTCCCCTTCTCCCCGTAGTATCTTAATGGTATAATATATTACTTTCCTGAAATAATAACGCATGGATATGATTTAATAACATAATGGTTTAATCTCTGTAACATAAATTCAAATTATTGGAAAATTCCATTCGATACATACGGTTGACACAATCGATATTTATCTCAGGATTTAATAACTAAATAATTTTAATATATTTCGTGGGAATTCTTGTGGCTGCTACGAAAAGTTCCTTTACATGTTAATTAATAATAGAGAGTACCTTTACAAACAATATATTACTTATAATCTAAAAAAATTACAAAAATTATATATTAAGTTACATACAAGTTTTGACGATATTCAATACGCTTCGTAAAAGCATGTAGGTTAGAGTAACGTCAACATCATGACTATTTGTCCGTCTCAGAAAATAATGTAGTTTATTAATGTGTACAATAAATGTTTTCCTTGTAATCACTGTTCGCTTAGATATTGAATTTGGTTGCACTTTAAAATGTTTACTAGTGATTAATGTTAGTGTAAATTGTTATATTGTCTAGTGGTTGTTCCTTGTTGGATAAAATATTGTCAAATTATACTTTACACATCTAGACGATATTCTGAAGGTTTTCTGGTTTATTCTGAATATTTTTCTTGATTGTGTGTATTACTTGTTCATGAAAATTGTAGTGGAAGGATTATTATCTTCGATGATGGTCTTTCAGATCTTCTTTCACAAACGGGTTATCTATTTTTATATTTTTTTAATTACATCTAGACACGCACTATTCAACTGTTTTCCATCACAATTAACAATTAAGTGTTATTTCTTCTTTTTTAGTCACAGAACTCATACAAATTTCTTAAATTTTGATTGGTCATTTATGTACAGGTTAAATGTTATAGGATCAACACCCTTACCTACTTTATATTTTATAAATTACCTTTAATAGATAATTTTATTATTATACTCTAATTATATATGCAATGTTTATACAATTATTAATTAGATAATTATAAACAATTTGATACTAAACATGCCTCAGTTTATAACTGTAAAACCTTATTAATTTGAATTTCTATGATATGTGGTGGAACAATTTGTTATGGTTGATTGTAATTTCTACTTTAACTACCTGAGATAAATATATTTACATAAATTAACTGGTGACATAAAATCTTATAACATACAACAAAACTCTTAATAATAATAATAATTGTTTTTGACAGTTTTAGTTTATTTATACTGCTAAACTATTGTCTGTATGATAAACTAAAATTCTGTCTAATAATAACAATAAAACACTTTTCATACAAAAATAATTAACACTGTTTAACAGTAGTCTGTGTCACTATTTATGTTATGTCACTCATATAACTGTAAGGTTTGTGTCCCTTTTTCTATCCTTAAAATATGTCGATACAATTTTGTTAATACAATTTTAATTTATGATTAGGTACTCTTTACTGGGTTTGGTTGTTATTCAGGGTAAGTTGATTAGGCCTACTAGGTTTATTTATTTAATTTTTGTCTGTTTACTGCCCTATTCTACTGGGTTATTTCTGGGTTTCTTGATAATATTAAATAAGTTAAACCAACTAGGTTTCCTTTAATTTGCTTTCAATTATTATTTCTTGTTTCCTCTCTGGATCGGATTTCACTATTATTTACTATTCTTTTGTAACATTTGTTTCATTACAACGTTTACTGTAGTCAACATGAACATCATTTACAATAATTTACAGTACACAAAGGAAACAATTAAATCAATATAAAAGACAGAATATACAATAATAATGTAATATATTCTCATATTTTTACGACCAAAGTTTAATTTTGTCTTTGTTATTATTTTCCGGATGTCAACGGCGTAATTGTTACTGAATGTCTGTTTCAGCCTGCCAGGTGTTTCGTCAACTCTGCAAAATTCCTTTCCAACGAAGGTATCCCGGCACCAAAACCGAGTAGGACGCTACGAAGATCACAGAAGCTACAGGGGCCGGTTACGACGATTTCGCAAGTGGTAATAAAGGCTGCCTCATGACTGCCTACGACCACTGCCAATCAAAAATACCGCGAGCCGGTCGTTTAATGATGTAAATAGCCGGCCAAAACTATTCACCAACGCGCAACTCCGTAGACTGTGGTCCGTTCTTTCGAGCCCGGCGGATGACTCCCTCCACGTAGATACACTTAGGCTACGTGTTGCCAGTGATTGTACATGAGGCTCTTGTGTATCACAAAAAAACGGTGCAAGATGTACTTCTCAAGGAACATAGAAACACAACTAAAATCTTTGGTCTTCTTCTCGGGTTTTAAGAAGAGCGAGTTTTACGCAAAGAACAGCTCGGAACAGTAAACTACTCCCGACAGGAGTACTGCTAGAGACACGAGATTGCAAGATACACGGAACACCCATCGGTCTGCGAGTTCACTAGTACCGCTGGAGAGACAGCTACTGAAGAATCACTACCGTGGACATAACCGAAATCTCTGATTACCCAACAATGGATTACGACATTAGCACCACGAAAACA
The DNA here is from genome assembly GCA_034769895.1 of Magicicada septendecula. Classification (NCBI taxonomy): domain Eukaryota; kingdom Metazoa; phylum Arthropoda; class Insecta; order Hemiptera; family Cicadidae; genus Magicicada; species Magicicada septendecula. Next base: position 682,196,909 of record CM068368.1, on the reverse strand, counting down.
AACGGGAAATGAAATGTCCCAAGTAGAGGCCGGTCACACATTCATCTCAGTCCTTCGTCCTCTTAACAACCAAATAGATTCTCTTTCGCGTGTTCACCAAACAAACGCACAATATTTATTTTAATAACACACAGACTACAACAAACTCAGTGACTACCACCTTTTGGGTACAAGCTTATTTAAATCACTATCCTTCGGACTTAATTTGCCATTGGTCTTTCGCAACTTTCGTCTGCAGACTTTTACATTGTCATATGTTTATCACTTAACACAAAGAGTTAACACCCAAACAACTTATTCATTTGACGAATTTGTTCCAGAAGCGACACGGAAAGCCAGTACGAGAAACGTAATGCAGATATACCTAGTTGTCTGAACTCAACATTCCGTCTTCGTACAATTAACCGATTAGACGATCACGGGTGCTCAACCTTAATCGATCACAAAACGTTCCATGTCGATCTTCATTTGTTTTAAAAATTCTTTAAAATCCATAATCCATAACTTTCCGGTTCTTCATCAGCAAAATTAAACACTAATCAGAAATTGTCAGACTTCAAAATTATTTAACGTTTTCGGAGAATTAAAAATAATTTAAAGAGAAATTTTGACGATAGTCAGTGTATAAAATTTTTAAAGTCGCGTAAACTTTTAAAACTTTTAAAGTAGCTGGTAGAATAACTTTTAAAGTAACTATTTCATTAAATGTGTATTAATATTTGAAGAATTAATAAGTGGTTAATTATTACATAGAGTGCGTAAATATATTGTGCGATATGTTAAAACGTTTTACATAAATCTCTTTATAAGTAAAGAAGTAAGGACAGTGTCTTTAATAATATTAAATTGTAAGATATAGATCTACTAACTTAACATCGAGGCGAGATTAAGTAACAATTAAGTATTAGATTTCAGGTAAGTTATACTGTATTTTAAGGCTTAAAGCGGCAACAGCCATGGCCTTCACTATCTAAATACAGGTAGAGATCAGACAAGATACAAAATAAACAAGTCGTCAATGTGATTCTACACTTGCGTACACTGCGCACCGCGCGACACATCAAGCAATTTCCACCAACAATCCGATATAAAATCGTATTTATAAAGTTACAAAGTACAGTGATTTGCATTTTATTTCCTCAGTAACTAGTTCGCAATTGCCGGCGGTGCTATCGTCTGGCTGCTACTATGAATAGTACGGCGACTTTGCCACTTAAATATAGTTTCCATTTCTCCACTTGAAAACTGAAATACAAAATTTAATTGAATATTCGCAGAAAGCATGCTTTTCAAAACATCCTCGCGCCACTCTCCCGCCCCACAACCAACACTTCACAGTGATAACGATATTATGTTTTGAATAATTTCATTTATATTATGAGATCCCGTTTTACATTTACATAAAGCAGCCTTTCAAATGGTTACGTTTTTCCAATCTAATTACCGAACGCTGTTACTGTTTAGCATAGTTACACTGCGCTAATAACACGGCTTCATTACAATATAGATTGAATCTGCATTCTGCGCCAGAAAATGAAATATTTTAATTTCAGTCAACACTAGAACGTTTTATCTACAGCCGTCTGGTTTTGTAAAAATCTCCGTGAACTAGTAAATGTTTGTTTATTTGTTTTCGCTACACAACAGGTTTGTTAAATAGTCGCTTGACATTATGTTAATACAATATAGGCCTATTGTTACCGACACACTGGTCATGAGCCTGAAATCAACCAAACAAAACAGATTTGTTTGAATTAAGAACTCTAAGGCGAATATTACGTAGGATCAATACGAGAAATGCAAACTACAGAATACGAAAGGATGCGCTAAACAAACAGCAGGGGAAACACCCAACTGAGAAAAATGCAGTGGCAGAACAATGCGAATTAGAATGGATGATGGATGACTCCTGAAACAATAATAAAGATATGGGAGACATAATTTTTTCCTGCAATTGCAGGAGGCCAAGGCGCATTGATGGTCACAGCGTCAAAGGAGGAGGAGGAAGATGGTATTACTGCATCAATCTAGTACAATTCTTTACTCGCCTATTAAATACGACAGAAGCTCGTTGTAGGCTATAACTTTATTCTGTACAGTGTACCATAACGCTGCACTGCATCGTGTTAATATATTCTCTTTATCGGCGGAAACTGTATCGATGCGGTTATACACTACGTTCAAATACAAACCGAATTACAGATAGACAACATTACTTTTAGTATAAGCCAATTCGTTAGTACGTATCACATAGTATACAGAGGAGCAAGTGCAGCTCTGAGGTAAAAACATTTTTTCCTACCTGAGCAACCGGTCAACGCTTTGATCTCTGCATGATTTTTAAGGATTACGCGACACAACCGATAGAATCGAAGTAAAATAAATCAGCCCCTTCCTATAAAGAAACGATTTTTCCAATCATTTTTCGTGTAATAATCTGACTCAGCTTACGATTATTACGACTAGATTTATGTTCCTAGCCAGATCACCTGTTACATGTTATTGAACATACTTTCGGTGGTATCATAATACGGTGCTCTTTTTCGATTTGTTTGTGCACACGAGGAATTCTTTATGATAATTTCAGTCTTCTATTATCAGCCAGAGGTTCCGTGATCTAATCCAACAGGCAATTCTTTGTTGCTTGTTATAATATTCATCCTGGTGAATAAGTACAGTCAGCAAATATGCACTGCCTCATGGGTAAGGGGGGATTCCCTTAGAAGGGGATCAGAAGGGGAGAGAAACCCCTGCAGAAAACAAAGGGTGGGTGGAGCTCCATATGCATAGTGAATCAGTTCTCTCGTGAAAAAAATCTAGCCCTTCGAGACACGGGCGTCAGACGTAGGCCTACGGCCAAAACTGCGGAGCCAGTAAAAGCTTAACTGTTAAAATTTCTCAACAAACACTTGCCTTGTTCGGCAGGTGGATTAATGCCGTACAAGGCACGTACGGGCATTAAGAAAACTTAGCGCGTAGAAACACAGTATGTTTTGGCTCTCTAGTAGTCCATAAGAATGCAACAATCAGCTGAACAAATTAATACATTACGGACTGGACTTCCTCTCTTACAATACATTAGACAGTGCGACAAGTGGCGTAACTAATAACAAGGATTTCACTGTACAGACCTACTGGAGAAGCAAAAGAGAGAATACAGTTTGAAATTGAATCCACTGAGAGACACTTTAAAAGCACGTAACAAGACTTGGTGCTACACCATGAAAGGAAATAAAGTCAAAATTAAAGGTAACTATACCAGTATAACCTTTACTAACACAATATATTACATATATTCTACGAGGGACGATACGGCCAGATGAAATTAAACAGTGTTTTTGTAAAATCACACAATTACCAAGATTTTATAAGATTAAAACTTGGTGTTGTGTTGAAAGTTAAGAGAATCCCCTGTTACATATAATATAGTAACATAACTCGTATAATCTCACATAAAATTACAAATAAATCAGAAACTGTGTGAGTTTTTTTACGGTAGTAAAAAAACAAAGCTTACGATGTAAGATCAGATGGAGGCCCTATCTACAATCTACTACCGATCTTTAATTAAATATAGATCCAAACTGTACGATGGAAAATTCAAACTAACTAAAATATAATTATATACAAATAAAAACATTTCATAAAACTGTTAGACCGCCAAACGAGCAGCCCACATTCATACAGTAATAAACAGCTGAACCAGCGTACTCATCCAAAGGGAAAAAAAAGTGGTCAATGGTGTGTGATAGATATCGATTGTAGAAAAAACGTTCAACAACAGAACGAAGGTGAAGAAGAAAACTCATATTAAGGTGAACGCCAACAAAGGACTGTTTTATATACGATCACAGAGGCTAATAAAATTGAAAAATATACAACGAGAAAATGCTTGAATGACAGCATGAGGCGAATATAACTGAACCGTAAGCAAACGAAATAAGGAAGTTTTTCTAGAAACAACAAACTTTAAACAACGCTATATTATCTCGCCTTTGTTATATCAAAACCCAGCCGGAAATATTTTATCACAAAAACCAGAAGCTCTAAATAGACGGAAAAAACGTTTGTGACGTTGTTGACAAAAATGAAGTAACACTTATGTAGTAGCCTATATGTTGTACGTAGTATATATAATATGCAACATATAGTGTGGTGTTTAGAGAATACACGTAAAGAATACATGAAACTGAACTGGAACGAAAAATAATGTTATACATAATGCAAAATGTGAATACAAAGAAAGCTGCACAAGGCATTAAACATTTCTGCCAAGCGAATTAAAAATGGTGGCCGAACGATACAACAAACAGTCATATGGAATATGTGGAAAGGACAGAGTGCCGTAAAACTAACAAAGTTACAACCGTTAACAGATTACACAAACAGCTGTATGTCTTTCTCAAAAAATACCCACAATTTTAATAGATTAACTCCTTTATGATAATTTTCCAGCAAGAAGTCGTTAATTTATATATCGTATCGTATATAAGTATATATAATTAATATATAAGTATCGTAAGAGAGTTTATTAAAATACCGAAACTTCTATTCTTGTTTGCTGAAGCCTTTTAACTTTGGAACTTATACCGAAACTGGGTTTTTAATGTAGGCTTTTATTAGTACAGACCTGGTTTTTATAATTTTTTTTATAAATTTAAAATTTTTATCATACACACACACACACATTACTGTTTTAATTGTTTGGATGCAGTTTTGCTTGTATCAGAAAAACTCCAGTTTGGCGCTCATCACATCATAAAACGTCCGCGGGATGCGCCGCCGTACGATCTAAGAAAATAAGTGTTAAAATTATAACGACTAGCGCTGAAATGAGACGATTACTCTTGTCACGGCTGGAGAAAGTAGAAGTCGCGAAGATTTACTGAAGTTGTGACCAAGCAATAATCATTACCTACTACGCGAAATTGAAAGCCGAGATATTCCGTTTGCTCTGTACAACAGCTTCCCTGACCATTTCCGAACGTAGAAACGTAATGAATCTGCCGCGAATCGTAAAGCAATGTACGCTCGTGTTCGTGTAACATTATTATTCCAAGTTTCAGGAATTTTAGGGACCTCGTTAACCATTCTTCCTTAGTGTGGAAAGAATATATCACATCAAATTATATAACGAAAATATACTAGCTGAAATTTTGCGAAATGTCTTAAAGGTTTTTTGTATAATTTATTGTTTTAAAATATTTTCAAATCCTATACGCAACACAGCTGAATGTAGGCCTATACGATATATGTTTTCCAATAATTTTGGCAAACTCGGAGCGCCGACCCAACCAACTTTAGTTAACTGTATTTTACATCACACTGAAATGACATCTTCCAATTAATCACAATTGTTTAATCTGTAAAGTCAAGCTAGAATAAGTCGATAATAAGACTGTTTTTCAGTTGAACGCGCGTTTTTTTATTTCTTTTAAAACCAAACGATTCGTCCATACTACGATGAGGCATCCTCAGTGGCTGGATACTGAGACTAAAGAAAAGAATTCAGCGTCTCAGGAGTGGCAGTGAGTAAGCCTCATCGTAGTAACTGAGTCTAAAGAACAGAATTCAGCGTCTCAGGAGTGGCAGTGAGTAAGCCTCATCGTAGTAACTGAGTCTAAAGAACAGAATTCAGCGTCTCAGGAGTGGCAGTGAGTAAGCCTCATCGTAGTAACTGAGTCTAAAGAACAGAATTCAGCGTCTCAGGAGTGGCAGTGAGTAAGCCTCATCGTAGTAACTGAGTCTAAAGAACAGAATTCAGCGTCTCAGGAGTGGCAGTGAGTATGCCTCATCGTAGTATGGGCAAAACGTTCTGTTTTAAAAGAAAGAAAAAGAAGCACGTTCAACCGAAAATCAGTCTCATTGTTAATGAAACCACGAAAGTTTACGAGCTAGATTGCAGAATGAGTCGAACTAGTGCGAACATGATCACTACCTGGTGAAACAGCACGCAATTTGTTCTCACCTAGTTACTACTTATAAACGATGTAATAGAACACTTTTTAACCGGGTCCTGTAATTTCATGTATTAAAATATTCATGCAACTGCTTCTAGTTGGGTGTTGTTTCTGCTGACGAATCAACATAAAAATATTAATGACAACTGTAGAAGCAATTTAAATTATTTTTCCCAATTACACAAGTTGGTAAAAACTGGAACCACGTGGTAGCCATTACATGCACAAACAAAACCAACACACTGTTCTCAAATTCAGCAAAACACTGAATGAGTAGAGAATCTGATTTACCCGAGACGTTATTCAAACGTTCTACACACGCTAATGTATTAGTCCTATTATGCAAGAAGGCCTCATGAACACGTACAAACAGTAAAAAGCTTGGAAATGAAATGCGTTCGTACTATCCACGTGCGCAGGAAAATTAACAAATACATAATACTAATGCTGGTCGAGAAGAGAAGAGCTTACGTTTTGGATCTCACTGTCATTATGCAGTTTTTCTGCCTGTCTAAATTGTTAGAGACGCGGTGCTACCTTTCCCTTTACGAGCTTTTCACATAAAAAGGAAGGTCCGACGTTTCAACCTTTATTAAAAAATGTAATCATCCCATACAATATTATCTTTTTTCGTTTCACGACTGTTACTCAGTTCTTTATTCTACATATGTTTCATTTTATTAATAATGTTGTCTAAAAAAAAATGGCCCGGCCATGAATAAAAGCAAAAAAGACCTTCAGTCTGTAGCAACCATTAAGGCATCCCTCCCCTTAGTACCACGTATAAAACGTCAACGACTCGATCAAAAACAGACTGTTGGAAGCGAGTTTAGAGCATACATAGCAAGTTTCCGCACTAACAGATCAACGACAGACGTTATCACTGAGAACTGATATGGTTTGCGAGAAAATCTAGTATGATAAACTCATCTGAACGTTCTTATTGAGTCCAACAACATGATATTCTAGCCCTAACTCTATTCAGCTACAGAAAGGATGTATATCCACGCAATTTAGCGATGAGGAGTATCAAAGAATAAATGTGCCACAATGAAAACCCGCGCACGTGATCCATACTATATAAGACTTGGTCCGCTTGACCCCCTCTTATTAAATGTTGCCCTTCAAACTGAAATTAATCCTGTCGAAATAGATCAAGGCGGGACTACACTCGATGAAATCATTCTCGTTCTTACGTGTAATATTGTCATTATTGGAAAATATTTGTAGTTATCTATAGGAGCCTTCGAAAGATTAAACGAAGAGGCACCATACAGCAGAATAAATCAAGAAATATAGAAAATCGGGCTTAAAGGGGAAACAGGCACAGTCAACAGTCTTATACATGATTTTTTTTTTGAGGTAGTCACGTGACGATCGAACAATTAACGAACATCTCTATTAAGACAAAAAATTACAATAATAGCGTACATAGATGTCATATTTACCTTGTTCAAAAACTTAAAGAGTAAATTAATAACCCGCATAATTATTGACATGTATCAGGCGGTTATGTCATGGTGACAAAAGCATCCACTGACAAAACGACAATGTGGCTCTTTAACAGCATTCTCTCATGAAAGCTGGCTTCACTTTCGAAATGAAAGTGCTCAGGAATATCATACGGGCCTGTGGAATAAAAACCGGAATGTGGTAGCGCAAAAACAAGGAAACTTTAAGAGAACAACAGAGACTAAAGTGGCTGGCAAAGGACGATAGTTGTACATGGATATCCGGACGTAATATGACCTAGACGGAGGACTAACGGTCACAGGAGAGACTGCAGACTGATCTTGAGACTGAAGACAAGCATGCTCAAGCACGCAACTATGGAGCAAGCCAAGCTACGCGCACCTTATGGGCAGTGAAGAAAAAGACTGCCTCTTTACAATACCATATTTTTTCAGCGATATTCTCTACTTTATTTCGAACGCACATTCAAGGTTTTCTAGAAAAGTGTATGTAACATTTTATGGAAACATACTTGCTTTGATTAATAATAACGTTTTTCAATCGTATACGTATTCTGTAATTATAAAAACGTGCAGTTAAGGGACTAGCATGTTTAAAATCTACGGGTTTGCGAAACTACGATCGTCAGTTTAACAGATAAACAGAAGGAAGGACGGTGCACTATGCGAATATATGCACTATATCTTTCTTTTTACTTAACAGACAAGCAGACGAAAGAATATCACGGACAACCCGCCGAATCTATTTTACGAGAAATATAATTCTTTCAATTATAGGGTAACCACATGTACATTTGTTATCTGAGAAATGGTAACTATTAAATAAATCAATATACGGTAAACACCAAATCAAACCTGAAATAAAATTTATTGATTAAAAGTTGGTTAGTACCGTATCAAGTTGGCTGATAGACTCACTGTTCTGACAACAGTGAATTTTATTAAGGAATACATTGATTAATGAAGTGACAGGAGTTATGTCATCATAGTTTTATCTTCACTATTTCTGTCACGCTGCACACTTGCTAAACGGCGTCACGACTCTAGCGAGAGAGAGAGAGAGAGAGGGGGGAGACAGCGATAGTGTGAAGGGGAGAAGATAGAAATGGACAGACAGAGGGTTTACTTCTCGGTCAATCTTTACATATTTGAATAGGGAAGTATACTGCCCACGATACCAGACTTCTCCTCACAAAAAATATGACCTAATTTAAAGCACTCTTTCCGAGTTTCCGACTACATACAGATTAATTGTTGGTCATTTTTACTGTTAAGTTCTTATGCAATCAGTCTGTTCTGTGTTTGTATACTCCACCTCTGACAATTTTTCTCTACAGCTCTCTGAAAACTAAAGTTGTTCATCCACAGACGAAATTCAATACGTCTCCTGTATTTTCTGTACTTCTTACTTAACAAATATAACAATTACCTCTTCTACAATCCTCCCCTGTCATCCGACCAAAACCTTACCAAGAATCTGCCACGTCTAATTACCACATTGGAACAGTTTTAAGTTCATAAAAATTCAAGTTTCCCACATCATGATTTGTTCCGAAAAATCCTCCGTATTTTATCACAAAATACTACTGTTTACTATGCAGCTTTATAGAATTAACTCCGATCAGGACAAAGGTAATGTGCAGGTCAGGAGCTGCATCCCTAAAACTCTCGAGTACGATTCTATACTGAAATCTGCACCTGTATTATCTGTAGACTGGACGTTAGTACCAGTCTATCCATTGATTAATTTCAACATCATTAATACTGGCATTATCCTTATTTTCTTTGTTCGGGTTCGCGTTAGCATATAATTTATCGACTATGAACATTTTCCATAACGCTGATAAAATTACCCTGAGGCTCTCTTTGAGCTATGTGTGTTAAGTGTTTTTTATAAGCCTACTTTCCGTACGAACTGTAATTCGGTCTAGTAATGTTATGCTGATTCTAGGTTGAAATTCTGTATACAGTCTTCATACAATTCCAGTACCGTCTATATCGGCATTTTTTTGGAATTATACGTTTAGTTCTACTGCTTTATAAACTACTTGTACCCATTCCACAGTTGCCCACTGAAATAGTCAGATAGTACTGTAGTTGACTAAGCATATGATTTACGGTGTATCTTTAAATACTATAGTACGGGTTTTTTTATACTTTTGTACAGAACAAGAAGACAGATGCTCTCCTAGAAATAGCAGTTACTACTCGGTAGTCATCACCATACAAATCGCTTCCTCACTTGAAAGGGAAACTTTGTTATTCATGAGTAGAGTGCATAATTCATCACTGCATAGTCTGTACTCCGTTTACATTTGTTAACGCCGTTTTTCAAAATAACGTACTAATTATTATCATCGGAGCATAATTAGAAGTAAATGCTCTACGCTGAAGTCGTTGATAATACGATTCCCAATGTCCACGGTATTCCCCATCTATTCTTTCCAATCCGAACATTTACCGAATTTTATTGAGAGTGAACATTTACAAATAAACTGTTCTTATTACTGTTGTATAACATAACCAAATTAAACTTAATCGTTTTAGTATTGTTGCTGTCTAAATTTATTCTGTTGCTTTAGCTTCTTAAGGTTTCTTAAGGCTGTAACTGCGGTTACAAAGTTGCAATTATTCTTGCAACTCTTTGAGAATAGCCTAATAAACTCAAACAACTGCCAGTTTGTCAATAAAAAATGTCTGAAAATACCAACCATGTTTTGATCTCCTACTACGTTAATAAGTTTTACTAATCGCCAAACGAGAATGCTTAAGGCTCCTAGGTGTCATATTTATTTTCAGTAAACGTAAATAGTTCGTATCGCTCTAAATGTTTTGATTGACTGACTATTTTTAAACGACTTCATATATTTTAGGGGCAGGCGGTTTAAATGGACCCACTTGATACGTCGATTGAACTAAATTAATCTATGTAGGCTATACTTAGCGTCCAAAAGTAGCGTCGATTACAGCTGAATAGGCTCAAACAGCTGAATCTTCAAAAGGGTTTCTATTGCATGTGAGAAAATTTTGCTGTCATGTTTCTCCTGTGTGACCATTGTTTGACGGGTGTCAGTACACCGTCCGTGTGAATATCATAATCTATTGCATGCACGCCACTTCATAAACAATCTCTGTGTTACATTCAGCGGACCGGGTACTCCGTTGACCTATATGTCGTGAGTCGAAACTTTAAGTGAAATATCGGTATAGAGAACCATACATGACTTCTATGTTCTAGAATTTATATTTAAAATCATTTTCGAAATGAAATATTTCCATAGAAGCTACTTATTTCTACTCCTTGCTTCAGCCTTAACCACAGCACTGTGGTCACTAACGTATACCACCTCACGTTAGCGCACTTGATTTTCACTGAGTCGATAGCACTGCCGAAACGTCTGGTTTTGCAAAACACATTGGACCACGGCTAAACAGCCCGGGAAGGAATTTTAACAATAAACTACTTCTTTGTTGCCGATAATGTAGTACACATATAAAAAATTACCCTTCCCCCTTCAACTATCATTTTCATTTATATAAAATTACCCCCACCCCTTCCAACTACCCTTTTCATTTATAGATATTTCATCTGCCTTTCTACAGTGGATTATTATGACCTTCTTTTCAGGATACTTAATTTATCAAAATTAAGTACTTACTCTTGTTAAAACATAAAACGTTGCAGGTAAACTACTCCTTCACCTTAACCGATCTTTGCCAAAATCAATAAGTCCTATACAACTCAGACACATATGCAAAAAATTATTTGATTCTATTTGAATTTGCGGCAGTTATCGTTCGCCATAGAAAAAATTCTACACACAGACACAGATAGACACTTTTCGAAAAATGACTTCTTCATGTTTTAAGGGTAGTACAATCAGAATCAGCCCTTATCTCGAAAACGATTTTTTCGCCATCACCATACTTCCATTTCCTATTGGAAGATGGAAGGAAAAAATATTACGATGGAGATAGTCCGAGTAGGGGGTTCACCAGATGCCAAAACAGTTCGACAATTTCACTTTGTTTTATTTCTATAATAGCCTCAATTCAACGCGAAACGTGAAGATACGATTAAGCAAAAGTATCAGAATAATTAATTAATAAATATATAACAAGACCTAAAATGGTATATTTATAGTACTATTAAAAGTTATAAAGTGACTCTGATTTGTAATAAAGATGCCACGACACTGACAGTGCAGTCAGATGAAACCGTATAAATTAATTGATTTCAAACAGTTTGGCTCTATCGCTGGCACTCTCAGACCAAAAGGCTGTTAATCAATTGGAAGTATGAGACACGGCGCACGAGCGCCTATCTAAGCACGTACAGCATACAGCAGTAGTTTAATATAACACGTTACATAAATAACTGTCAGCAATAATGAACGACCAGCAGCATCCCACTAGGCCGAACGCAAACCCACAGAGAGCAGGTTACCCAACCCTACTACCACGTAGGCCTATACGTTTATCGTTTAATTAATTACGACAATCATTACGTTTTAATTATGATAATATAATTACAATGATGAATACGTTCAGTTTTATATACAGTATAACACATTACAGGAACACAAATAATTTAATTGTGTGCTACTGCTACTTGCGTATTGGGTTACTGACGATACGATCTACGGTGTTATGCCTACTAGAGCTGTAGTGACCACGGGTAGATCTACGGGGGCAGAGCACCCAAACGTTTTTAAATGCTTAATAATATTACCTTGAAATTTTTCATTGAATCACAATTTTTCAATCAACCAGAGGATAATTCTATGATCATAATCTATAAACAAACATACAGTATTTTCATAGTCTCGTGTTATTTTTAACGTACAGCCCCATGAGTAAAAAGTAAAAAAATATACTATGAACATTAAGCCCCGTTAAAATCCAACCAGAGAGTTCCCACCGGGAAATTTCACCATCGGCACTGCGCCATCCAAAAAATTACTCGTTCAAAAATTACAGTTACAATTTTATGACTTACATTTTTAACGTTCTTATTCATCTTTATGTGACACGTGTATCGTTGATTCGTCTAATAATAAAACTGCAGTTATGATTTTCTGAATAAAATATGATTTCCAGAATTCAAAAACGTAACTCCTTTGATTTCCGTATACAACTGGCAAAAAATGATTTTATTTTCCAGCTTTAACGTAAATTGTAGCTTGACTTAGGCAACAAAATAATTAAACTTAACATTGATTTTATGACCCAAAACGTGTTTTAAACGTTTCATGAAAACAACCTGTGAAACTTTTATTCGTTTACCGACAAATATCTTGCGTATATAAAGAAAATGTTAAGAATCGATTCTGTTTCAGTTTTTAAAAAATGTGCAAGTCTTTGTGGCAGTCCTCATCAGACACAAACGGCTAACGAATACGGGAGTCCTTCGGGCGACTAACCGCGTTTTTGTTTACCCAATTACATCTGTTCTGCTAAGCGTTTATCTAGGTATCTTAAAGTTTAGTGTCTCAGTTTATCTTAGAGAACATAACACAAGCACCCGCTTTTATTAAAATAACTGTCAGATTACATTAACATTTACTTGCATAATAAAGGTGTATATATATATATATATATATATATATATATATATATATATTTCATTCACTTTCTGCTACAGTCCGTTTCTTGATGTATATAATACTATAATACTTATAACTATTTTACCTCAAGATGTATTTTTTCTTTAGGGACATGTTTCGGGAGATCCTGTTCTCCCATCTTCAACCTTCGCCATCTTGCTTCTGGTGCAGTATTTGTGTGTTGGCTTCTGGATGTTATTATGGTGGTTTGTTGGTCTTTGGTCCTTCAATGTTGCATTATTGTGTGTGGTTGTGGTATCTGTTTTTGTATTTTGTGTATTTTCGATGTTGAGTGCTTTGAATATTGTGTCATGTTTTGTATTGATTTGTATTTGTTCTGGTATTAATTTGTTTTGTGTTTTATGTTTGTAAATCTGTAAATTTTCCCAAATGTTCATTATGGTGCCTTTGTGTGGTATATGTTTTATTAGTGTTACATTGGTTATGTCTGGGAATTCATGTCCTGTGTTTATTGCATGTGTGGCTAAATTGGATTTATATATGTTTGGTTTTTTGTATGCATTTAGGTGTTCAAAATAACGTTTTTTCAGCTGTTTTTTTGTTTGTCCTATATAACATTTATTGCAATCTTGGCATTCAATTTTGTATATACCGTTGGTTGTCGTATTATCTTTGTTGTGTGAGTTATTTATATTTTGCAATTTATTTTTATTAGTTTTGTATGCTATTTTTATATCTGTGTTTTTAAATAGTTTTGTTAGTTTTGACATTTTATAATTTATATATGTGAATGTGGCCCATTTTTTGTTGTTGTTATTATTTATGTGTTGTTCAGTTTGATTAATTCTTAATTGTTCAGTTTTTATTTTGTATTTGATAATACAAAATAAAATCAAAATAGAAAATAAAATCAAATACAAAATAAAAACTGAACAATTAAGAATTAATCAAACTGAACAACACATAAATAATAACAACAACAAAAAATGGGCCACATTCACATATATAAATTATAAAATGTCAAAACTAACAAAACTATTTAAAAACACAGATATAAAAATAGCATACAAAACTAATAAAAATAAATTGCAAAATATAAATAACTCACACAACAAAGATAATACGACAACCAACGGTGTATACAAAATTGAATGCCAAGATTGCAATAAATGTTATATAGGACAAACAAAAAAACAGCTGAAAAAACGTTATTTTGAACACCTAAATGCATACAAAAAACCAAACATATATAAATCCAATTTAGCCACACATGCAATAAACACAGGACATGAATTCCCAGACATAACCAATGTAACACTAATAAAACATATACCACACAAAGGCACCATAATGAACATTTGGGAAAATTTACAGATTTACAAACATAAAACACAAAACAAATTAATACCAGAACAAATACAAATCAATACAAAACATGACACAATATTCAAAGCACTCAACATCGAAAATACACAAAATACAAAAACAGATACCACAACCACACACAATAATGCAACATTGAAGGACCAAAGACCAACAAACCACCATAATAACATCCAGAAGCCAACACACAAATACTGCACCAGAAGCAAGATGGCGAAGGTTGAAGATGGGAGAACAGGATCTCCCGAAACATGTCCCTAAAGAAAAAATACATCTTGAGGTAAAATAGTTATAAGTATTATAGTATATATATATATATATATATATATATATATCCACACTGAACAAGCCTAAGAATGCTTGCTCGTCACTTAAACTACAATAAATTAATTATTATCTACTTCATCCCTCCACTTCTTTTTTAGCCGCCACCTTCTCCTTCTATCGCGCTTTTAATCTACCTAGTTTTCGCTTACCTATATAAGTGTGCTTCAGTGTATGTGTTTCCACTCGCATCCTCCTTCTAACTTCCTCGTTTCTCATTCTGTCCATTCTCGTTAATATACCGCCCCTTCTCTATTCCATCTGTGCGCTACAGTCTACCGCTGGTAGGCCTACTTTTGTTCTGCAGCATATGGTCTCTAATAATGGTGTCTTTTTATTTCTCGAGACATTTTCATCCGTTACAAGTTGGATGATTCTGTCTGTATACAGAGGAGGATGAGACGAAAGAAGATGGTAATACAGAGAAGAAATAAAGCCTGGTTGAGACCGGGAAACAGCGGCTCTTCTGAATACCCTAAAAATGTGAAATTACTGATTTGTTCAAGTAGGGCCACGTAGAATTTAATTACTTTTTACTTATTATTTAAGTAATTAATTCTACTCGCCGACAGTATGTTAATGGTACATGGTACGACTATGCAGAAATTCATTTAAGTCTGTGAAGAAATGTGTTAAGCAATTTGATAAACTGCCAGTACTGCAATGGACTGACGGGTGAATGGGCAAGTCCGCCTATAGGCCTATGTAAGTCTATATTAGTGTGCATAAATAATAATGAACATACACAAGATACATATACAATACATATGTATTGCATATTTAATTTCTTTTGTTACATAACTGGACGGCGATGTACTAGATGCGTGTTATAAAGGTAAAAAAAGTTAAAAGTATATTAACAGCTGATTCAAAACAGTTTATTACCGAGATGATTATGGTAAAAGACATATTATTACATATATGATTCGTTTAAAATACATACTGTATGCGACCTCTAGTTTCGTGAATCCAGCACTCGCCATTTTGTCTGGGGAACTAGGTGTTCATTAAATTTGATTAACTGAAAAGTATCGATTTACAGCGAAAATACGATTCACATTCCTTCAGTACAAGTATCTAGCTTGCAGTTAGACTGGTGATGTGGTCATGCACGAAGGTGCTCCGCCTCCTCTGTCGTAACACAAACGATTATTTAAATAAAACATACGGTAACAGATGGATTGGTTGAGACGGACCCGTACAACGGGCACCACTATCTCACGTCATTACACCGTTTACTTTCGGGTTTGGTGAAATCGTTAGTTTATTCTAGTCGTATTGGCAGACCATTTCTAAATCGTAGGGTATCATGGAAGGTGCAGCAACTGTCAAAAGTAGTTCTGGTGCAATACGGCTTGCTCGAGAAGTGTGGATTCATCGTGAATCACAGAACGGAGGCCACTAAAAAAGTACTTTTAATAAATTGAATCTAACTGAACGAGGGAGGCGAGTTCTCAGTTTTAACTCGACCGTTTGGTATTTGTCTGCCTATCTATTTGGTGTATGACTCACAGTAACTTTTGAACGCATCATCCAGTTTTTTAAAACTTGGCATGCGTGTCCATACTTTTACCCTAGAGACCCCTGTTGTTTTTTAGACTGACCCCCCCCCAAAATAGGGGTGGCGACAGGCAAAAATATAAAATGATCAAAACTGTGACAAAAATCGAAAAAATTCATGTAAGTTATTAAATTTAAGACAATTTTACGCAAAATATGAATATAGTGTAGTTTTTAAAATTTGAAAATTTTAAAACACCATGGCTTGAAAAACGACTCAAAAATTTTAAAACAATTGTAATATATTATAACGTTTGTTTATTGTATGACTCTCAGCTTTACAATTATTTTACTAAAAAAAATAGTAAATATCGGTTTTTCACAGTTTTTTCTGATACTTTAAAATTATGTATAATATTGAAATTTACCTGACAATAAATGTATTTCGTTCAAAACAGTGAGCGAGTGCTGCATCTCACGGAGCTTACTGCTTATATTTAACCATGACCTAACCTAACCTAACCTACATAATAAACTATTTTGAGACTTATGTTAATGCTTTTTCCTTATTTTTACCTTCGAACGTGCTCATAAACTATTTCCATGTAACTTAAAATCACCCTGTATACGAAAACTGTTTAAAAAGAGGCAATAAGCATACATGTTGCTTGAAAATTGACAATAAGAGTCAACCCAATGATTAGTTCTGTTTGCGATTACCGTGACATTAGGTACCATGTTGTGAACAGAGAATGCGTACATTACCAGTAACAATGTACGACGTATATTAATCATTATTGTGCGTAGTAACGTACGCAGTGAAAAAATGTACCGGTACCTCGAAAGCAAGGAACGGAAAACGATGATCTTCCACAGAAAAGAAAATACGTAGACAGGCCTGAAGTTAAAAGAAGGTTAATGAAGGACACGTAAGTTGAATGAATACAGAAACAAACTATAGTACAGTAAAGCAGCAAAACATTGTAAAGTTAGTAAGGCACAAAATGGTTCGAGCACGTGCGCAGGAAACGTGACAAAATCACGGAATGCAAACCAGGAGCGCAGAGGAGGGATAGACCAAGCCTTAGATGGGACGACAAAGATATGATGAACATAAGAAGACATGAATGCAGGATTAGAGACAAAATTCCAAGATAACGAATAACTGGAAGGAAATTACACTAAAACAAATCTCCTGCAGAAGAACTGGATATGAAAAGCTACTACAACTCTTTCATCGAATGTACAGCCAAATTAAACAACAAAAACTGTACTATTATTGTTTAGAAATTCTATACATTCGTGTATCTGTGTACAAAATTAGGCCTACTTCTAAAAAAGCCTATACAATGCTTACACTAAAACAACATATTTCACTGTTCGTTCGACAGGAAATAAAATCATTTCTCCGCCCGAGTACAAATTATGCGAAATGCGGTGTTAATTATTCAGATAATTATTTTAGCACACGTAAATGAATGTGTGTTACACAAATAAAAACGCTTGTTTAGAAAACGTGCAAAGCAAGCGGACGTAATTATGCCAGCACAAAACATACATGTCGTCCGACGTCCGGGTTATAAGTCGTTCCAAGATATCAAGAAAAAAATTTATTATTTGTTTATATATAGATTTTCCTTTCATATGTACACTGATTTTCCTTCAGTGTTCTGAAATGAGTATCTACTTCTCAATGAGGAATAGATTATTGTTTTTTTTTTACTTCTGATAGTCGGTAAGAACTTGTCAATACATCTCTTTGCAATGTGATACATAGCCGTTTGTTACAGGTTCTCCTAATTAAATATTTGTTTATCTATAACTGCCATGTCCACTACAATAATTAACACTTAATGCAAAAAGTTACTTTCTCATTTAGGACATTATCCGTTTATATTCTACAATTTAACCCTTGATGGGTCTTCAAAGAAGTAACATGTAGGCCTACATGTGAGCAATGAAATTCTATATTCCATAACAGTTTACATCTTTGTTTATTCAAACATGATACGGATGATAACTCTTATTAAAAAATATATTGGTGATAAACTACTTCCAAATTTTTAAACAACATACACAAATATAACTCTAGTATGTTTTGATAAATTGTGTGGTACATTTTTCTCTGTGCCTTTCTATAAAATTCAAAAATGTACCGTTCTCATAGTAAGAGAAAAACAACTTATTTGTTTCTTCTTAAATCGCACAACCTAGGTCTACTTGCCTCCATTAGTGGCTTTTTAAGTCATCATCATCGCCATCATCATTGCAACACGGCATAGGCAACGTGCTGCCTGTTCCACCTTCAAAAATCCTCCAGCCGGCTTTTTAGTGCGTGGAAAAATCAACCAGCTTCTCACACAGATCTTATAAAACGATCAGTTAAGCAAAAGATCTGTTATTCAGTGTTTTATCGTATGACGTGTATGTACAAGTGTACATTTACTGAATAATTCAAGTTGGCATTGGTACCAGACAGCTTGTTAAGATAGGCTTAGGCGTCAGCTGATTCTTCGTACCACGGAACACAACTAGATTATACTCATATCGCAGTTTCGAGACTAATTACAACTTAGACAGCACCGAATCAAAATAATTTAAATTTACTGCATAAATTTGAAGTTATATAAACGCTTAATTCTATGTACACACAGAACAAATAAGTATAATCCTACGTTATTTAGTACTTTGAGTAAACACACGCGCGCAAAGGAAATAGAAATACTTCCAGTAAGCAGATGTTTTCTATTATTGCTTTGATAACATGAAGAACAGTTGGCAGGTTATGTGGCAGCTGTTTAAAGTTACTATTGACGATATAAATTAAAAGCGAATCCTTTTTAGTAATTTTTTTTAATAAACATAGATGTTTTATTATAAGAACAATCGCTTACTTCTGACAATCACAAAAGGTTATACTTTATTTTAAATGTACCGCATTGCGTATTATAAGACCAGAGAAACATGGACAGCTGTACACGGGATGCACACAGTATTTAAATGTGCAATTTACAACCTGCCGTTTCCTCCCTCGCTACAAGTCTCCCCAAAGACAAACCCGCAGGATTTCCTCTGATTTAATTTACCCACGTTCCGTCTCTGAAACTGGGGTATTTAATTTGCTCCAACGCTCAATTTCCTTCTTTCCTTAAATTTCCATATTACATACGGCTTAAGACTGTGCATTATAATTACCAAATTCTTATATTCAACACTGTTAAAACAGATTATGTCTCTCAGAATACGTTACCGTACATTCAACAACTGTAACAAAAGACGAGGCAGTAGCCAGTTTGCAACACAACGATTTATAAAACATAAGGGTTGGCGACTTGTGCAGTATCGCTGTTTATACGCTTACTTTTTCATATAAAAAGATTAACATTCAATTTGCTCTGTTGATGCAGCTGTACATTTGGCTGTTTACTTATTTTACTTTCACCAAATCGAGAGCTACTGTGAGCTGTTATGTTACAAACTCACGCGCCGTGCTTACATAACGTACCAAACAAGCCCTCTAACTTCATATCTGACCCACGTAAGGCTAGCATGACTGGCTTAATCCTACAGCGCTAGAAGATGTTGATTTTCTAATTCCTACTCGTTACATTCTTATTTTATTATGCATTACAATTATACGTCTTAAGAAACAGGATCCTGTAGTTGCACGATATACAAAATAAACTTCTGTCGCTACGAATCATAACTAAATGAAAAATTATCCATTTTATATTCATTCTTATTTTCATACTGCATTATTTATTTGTCAATGTTATCTATTCCTTATGATGATTCGATGATTACGTACACTGAGTACAGCCTTAAATGCGTGAATTCAACGATCTAGCCCAGTGGTTCCTAAAGTGGGGTCCGTGACAATGTTTCAGGGGGTCCGCGGACACTTTTAAGAAAAAACAGAATACACCGTAATTTTATACGATTTTTTGTAATCTAACATCTAAATTTAGAATCTTAAAACAATTAGTAGAAGATTCCAGTTTTCTTTTGTGCAAACTAATTGTAATTGTAAAAGTAATTTGAAACTAACGGCTTTAATAATGTCTTTAGGTCATGTCGCGTAGCAGATCTGTTTGCCAGCCGAACTGACTAGAGCGGCGCAGAACTGATCGCGCTGTTTTAGTCCACGTATAAGCACAATCTAAGCATAACGTTTTTCCATGTAGCTAGTTTTACACCTCAAGTAGCTGGATTTCGACACGAGTGGCTGGAAAGATAGAGCCAGGGTCGGCAAAGTTAAGAAATAAACTTGATGTCGAGAGTGACTTAATATTGAAATTATTATCAGGCATCAAACCTAATATTGCAGAGCTAATTGTTCATAAGCAGCTTCATTATTCACATTAAACTATGTCTGATATAATTAATATTATTATTTTGCAAGTTAAAAGAATTCCGATTTTAAAACATTTTAATTAAAATATAAGAGTTTGTATCATATTTACTGTTTGTTTCATTTCATAACTCAGACGGGGTCCGTGAAATTTTTAATTTTTTAGAGGGGGTCCGCGGACTGAAAAGTTTGGGAACCACTGATCTAGTCTGTTTGGTGAGTACGTGTGTGTGAGGCTGAGAAGCGAGAGAGGGAATTTATTACAAAACCACCGCACATCAGAACGAGGCTACGATTGTTTATGTATGCAGAGTTACACGTTAAACTGCCGGTGCGAAACTTGTTATGGGCCGAGGAGATTTAAATTTCATCAGTTGGGTCTAAATTCCGCCACAAGGTCACGAACTGTCACCGCTCTCGTGACACAGATTCTCCTAATGTCCACACTCAATCGTACACTTTTACGGACTGCAACGCCCGTCTCAATGGTCGCGCGCTCTCTCACACACACACACTCACAATTGTTCTCATTCAGTCAGCCTTCCACACTATGATGGGTGAAACATCCTCACATACAGAGTATTATCATACGTGTATGAGCGACGAGAAGATACCACTGCTGAAAACTGTCAACGAAAATTGTTACTTTGGGTTTTAAATTGAAAAAAAAAATTGCGATATGATTTCTTATCCTCCTAAATCTACATATTCATATTTTCTTAGATACATTCAATGTATTTGTACCTGTAACTCTTTTAGATAATCATCTTACTGAGACTACTACGCCTTACCAGAAAGTCCAACGTTCAGTCAGTTGTGACTATGATCTGTGTCCTCAAAGGTCAATTACGTTATGATTGATTCTGAACATCGAAGGAGACTTGCTATTCGAACGTAGCCAATTATGACAGTTCCCAGAAATGCGAGTCGTTTGTACTGTGAGTAGTAATTATCACAGGAAGGAAACGACATGGAAGTGACGATGTCCAGCACTCAACGGCGCATACGCTACCGCCACGAATGTTTCTGAGTGTTCAACAGTTTTCCTTTTTTTCAAACAAGTATGCTTTTTCTAACAATGGTTAATTAACATCAGCTTTGTGTGCGCAACACGTCACTCGCGTCAAAAAGCAAACGCCTGCATAATAACTGTTACGTGATTTGTATTACCGTCACAACTACCTTATGGTATCGAACGGTGTGCTCCTGAACACAACACGCGATTTATCTTACTGCCACCACATAGGCCTACCTTCGAACTGTTTGAACTGGAAACGGGTACAAATTACTGTAACGGATAACCGCACGATAAACTGAAGAGAATTAACATAAAAACAGTTAACACGAAGTGACAAAATTTTACATTCTGTAATATAAGTTACAAACAAACGTTCAACACAATGATATGTGTTGGTTCACAACAAATACAAACCGTTGAGATAGCCTATGTTTAACAGAAGTATGCATGTCCTAATAATGAACTTTTATAATGAAGTAAAAAAACATGATAAATTAACCTGAGTCTATTATAAACATATTGATTAAACTGAATAAAGTGAATACGATGAAAAAACATACATAACATAAACACTTCTTAGGCCTACGTAATACAAGGATTACGAAACATACATTACATATGAACAAAACTGAAACAATCGACATGATGCACATTCTAACGCATGGCTGGGAGATAATCTTTATCGATCTTTGGACAATATGAAAAGTCACCAATGTAAAAACAGATACTTTTTTTAATTCGTATCTTTCCTTAGACAACTAATATCATGACAGAAACACATGGGTAGGATACTATCATGACACCATATTTATTGGTATCATTTCGTGCTTCACTTTTACAATAAAAATTAGTAATACTACGGCAATTACTTTGCCTGTTATACGCCATTCGAATTTTATTTTCTACTGCTTTTGGGTCATCTCTAAAATTCGACAAAGTTTAACACTACCATTGGCATAATCCATAAATTTGCACTCACAGATATTAAACATTAACATACGTCCAGTCAGAAAATATATGTTGACTCACTTGCAATAATAAAGGCGGTTGTCATGTGTGACATGGACGGTCCAGCCAGGTTTCAGTTGATGCTGAAGTTCCTCCAGGCTTCCTGAAGGTATTCTTTGCTCTGAGGAAGGAATACTACCATTCCAGGCTGCCTGTAGCAACATGGGCTCCCCATCCACTTTAACACTTTGGCAAGGGCCTAAGGGCCATCTAAGTGGGAGTGGTCAAGTCCTCCAAATTAAAACCTGATCAACACTTCCTAGCTAATTTTTTTAAAAAGTCAATATTTTTAGTTCGAATTTACAAAACTATTTTATTATTATATCGGTAAACGTGTAAGTTTATACACCTAGAAACTCTGAAACCTATAAAAACCTAACCTTTCGTTTCGAGGGAGTAAGGATAAATCACAGATGTTTACACTAATTCATTCATTCAAAACAATGTTTTCTCAAACAACTGGTTTATAAAACATGAACTATCTGTATTTTCATATATATAATTTATTGCACTCTCACTCCGCAGAAGCTGTCTTAGTACATGTTGACATGTACTTAACTATAAAAAAACACAACACAAAGATAGGCCCACGACACTTGAAAATTTAACACACAACACGATATCACGTCCGTCACCTTCTGATGTTGTAAGAAGACTACGACCTAGAAATAGTAGTAGTAACGCTCCAAGCGGTAAAAGTTGAACTAAAACGCTGAACGGTAAATGCTGCTGGTTTGCTTTAACAGCGCTAATGATTTTTTCTGTTTTTGTTTTATTGTTATATAACTTTTACGTTTAAATGGGTTATTCCGCTCACAAAAAGGTAATAATAATAATAATAATAATAATATATTGGAAACATCCTTGTAAAATACTCTTTTATAACCCGTTTACAAATAATTCGATATATTTATTCTACATCAAAGAAAATTAAGCGTTAAATACAAGCTTTAATTCTGAACTTATGACTTAATGTTTTTAATTATTATGGCAAGTTTTTAATCATCTTTCACCAATGTTTAATATTTTACAAGCAATAATAAATAAAACGCCCAGCACTTTATAAAGCGTGTACGCCTAAACAAATGTTTAACTTTGTTTAAATCGTAATATTGTTAAATGCTTTAAATGAAAATATTAAATTTTTAGTTACGCATGACTTATTAATAAGAAAAGAAATTAACTTATTTTTATAACCATACTAAAAATGGTTTCTTACATAAGACTTTTTATTTTTCTTAATAATATATTCCATGCTACATTTCATTATTATTTAGCTTGATACCAGTTAAACTCATTTCACCAAGAATTACAATTAAATCCTTCTATTATTTACAAAATAGCATAATTTGTCCCCGTCATCATAACAAAACCAAATGATTAAATTTTATTTCATAAATACAATTAATGTAAAGTATAATTATTCAAAGGACAAAATAATACAGTTAATAATAAAGGGACTGTATGACCCATGAAAACAAAAAATTCGTCACATTATTTTTCTTATGTATATAATTTCAAACTTGTTTAAGTTAAGGGAAAAATATGAAATATGCACTAACATACAAAATTATTTATTTTTGCTTAAATGAAAATAATGATTAGTAATTATAAAATAAAAATTATTAATGGATTAAATACGTCTACTAATAAGGTCAAATATAAATTTAAGCATTGATGGCATATACGGTATGGTGGCAAAGTAATGAAGATAAATATGGTCCCACCTTTATTATTTTTCTCTTGAAACCCTTCAGGTAATAACCACTCTTTACAAATTACTATTTATGAAATAACTAAACACTGTCAGTTAATATAAGACGCTACAAAAATGTGTTATGCTTAAGCACATATGTTTAAATGTGAGCCTTTATAATATGAAGACAGTTTAATTTTAATCCTCATATTTAAAATGTATATTTTTATCCACAGATTCCCTCAGGTGGACTGCCAAATGAGAGGGGATGTTGGATATGCCCAAGAGATAAACTTCAACCTACAAACTGCTTCTCCTAAATGGTTATGAAGGTTGGAGCCATAGCATTACTGATTTGTTAATGCTTAATCACGAGTAATGAGAATTAAATGTAAGTGGCCACACTTACCATTAACCAAAATATAAGTTGGTTAACACACACACAGTTGTGTGTGTGTGTGTGTGTGTGTGTGTGTGTGTGTGTGTGTGTGTGTGTGTGTGTGTGTGTGTGTGTGTGTGTGTGTGTGTGTGTGTGTGTGTGTTATATTTGCCGTGATGATATTGCTTTCACTTAGTCAAATATAACTGCATCCAACTATAGTCATATCCATCTCAATTTTAAGCAACCAATGTGCTGTAGTGTAATCTCATGAATCCCTTTAATGACTGAATATAGTTTCCTACTGATGAAAGGAAAAACTGTTATTGAGGAAACCTTACAACTGTTTTGTGATTTACAGAACATTTTCTCTTCAGTTTATCCTCTTGCACACTCAACTCCTTTGTGAAACTTACATTTATCATGTTTTGACAGCTATGACCATACTTAGCTGTTACTTATAAGGGTTTACATGGACTGTTGTGAAAGGAGTACTATGGACATAAATGTTACGCACAATTAGTTCTTTAGCTTAGGTAGATAAATTGCTTACACTAACATCACATATACTGGTATCATATAATTACATGGCTATAAAATCTATTATATATATATATATATATATATATATATATATATATATATATATAAACTTTCACTATGAACTTACTTTGAATTTATTTCCCCAAACGTTTCAACGTGGTATACATCTTCTTCAGTGGACACACACATGAAACACACATAAAAGAGATCATCCATCTCACTAAAATCATCACTGAACAAAATTATTTCGCACACAATAACATGTTTTACACACAAACAGATGGACTACCCATGGGCTCCCCTATATCAGGTATACTAGCCAAAATATTTGTACACACCATAGAACAAGAACACATACTGCACAATAACAAATACACTAACAAAATAATATATTGGCACAGGTACATTGATGACATTTTACTCCTCTACAACGGCAACAAAAGACAAATAGAAAATTTCCACAAGTACATTAACACTCTACACCATAAATTAAAATTCACACTCGAATTTGAACAAAACAATAGCATAAACTTCTTGGACCTTGCAATTACCAAAATAAACAACACACACACATACAAAATATACAGAAAACCCACCACATCAGACATGGTCATACATAACTCATCCAATCACCCAACTAAACACAAACATGCAGCTTTCAACTACATGCTCCACAGGCTCACTTCAATACCCCTAAACACACATGACTACCAAGAAGAACACAATCAAATATATAGCAGTCAAAAATGGATACACTCCCGATTTAATAAATAAACTACACAAACGCATCCTAAACACAAAAAGTAAAACACATCAAACCAACAACACACAACCCAGTAAATACATCACACTTACATACTACAATTCCAATACACACAAAATTGCTAACACATTTAGGAAACACAATTATAAAGTAGCCTACAGAACTAACAACACCATTAGGAAACACATAAATAATACTAACAAAAACACAGACACATACAGCAAAACAGGAGTTTATACATTAAACTGCAATGATTGTCACCAATTCTACATCGGCCAGATGGGAAGATCTTTTTCCTCTAGATTCTCAGAACATTTAAAAGCCCTCACCACAAACTACATACATTCCACATTTTCCACACATTTACAAAATGAAAACCACAGTTACACAAACATAGAGCACAACATGGAAATACTACACTACTTACCTAAAAGTAGAAAACTAAACACAGCAGAACAATTTGAAATATAGAGATATCACGCACTACAACCAAGCAGCATATTAAATGAACAATTACATTATAGATCACACATACTTTTCGATACACTGATTCAAACACACAATTTGAACCCCAGCGCCAATTCCCTCCCACCATCAACCCCCACCACACATACCTACAGTCCATAACCGTTACTCTGTAAAGACATTCAGTATTTACTTCCACTGAAGAAGACGTATACCACATTGAAACGTTTGGGGAAATAAATTCAAAGTAAGTTCATAGTGAAAGTTTATATATATAATATATATATATTTATAATATATATATATATATAATATTTATAAAAGTGAACGAAGAGGATGTACCAACAAGATAATTATTAAACCTAATTTTGAATACAATATCAACAGACATTCAACAAATACTGCAGAGTTTGTTTTGTTATGATACAGCTGTTCATAAAAATATACAAGACTGATGACAATTTAAGAGAAAAATCTAGAACAAATTATTCTTAATTATTACAATACTCATTATATATAAACACTTCTCTTTATTTTTATACATATATTTATATAATTCACACACTTTTTGCTACAGTCTGTTTCTTGATGTATATAATATATTTAATATTTATAATGAATTTACCTCAAGATATTTTTTTCCTTATTAGGAACATGTTTCGGGAATCCACAATAACAACCAACCAACACACAAGTACTTCACCAGACTCAAAAGCACGAAGGCTGAGGATGGGAACACAATGGTTCCTGAAACAAGTTCCTAATAAGGAAAAAAAATATATCTTGAGGTAAATTCATTATAAATATTAAATATATTTATATAATTATAATTATATAACATTTATTATATATAATTATAAATCCATTGTGTTCCCATCCTCAGCCTTCGTGCTTTTGAGTCTGGTGAAGTACTTGTGTGTTGGTTGGTTGTACCAGAGGCCAATTTAAAGTACCAGAGACCAACAGGAATCCACAATAACAACCAACCAACACACAAGTACTTCACCAGCCTCAAAAAGACAAAGGCTGAGGATGGGAACACAATGGTTCCTGAAACAAGTTCCTAATAAGGAAAAAAATCTTTAGGTAAATTCATTATAAATATTAAATATATTGATATAATTATAATTATATAACATTTATTATATAAAATTATGAATCAAACACATAAATATATTTCTCTCTTTAGCATATTTCATTTGTCCCAAAAAGGTTTAGTTTTCTGCAACATATTTACCCATTTTCTTCTCACTTTTATTACTATCCTCAGGCAGGATTTAAACTTATCCCACACCAGTACACTTTCCGAAACACCAATATGTCGAACTCACGACCCACTCATGCGTACTTATGTAGCCCTCATGCGTTCTTACACCAGCTCAGACATCTTTCTTGTTACTGTAATTATTTTAATAAAGTCATTCCATCCATATATATTTGCAGAAGCTGAAAATAGCTTCTATTCAAAAAGACCATATCGACATAAAAAACTAGTGTCACAAAAAAGGTAACAGTTATCTAAGCAAAATATATAAAAATACTGTAAATGTAAAAAATATTTGGCCCATTAAAAACATCCACTGATTTGTGTGTGTGCATGTGTGTCCATTTCGAAATTTGTTAATAGCGTCAAGTGTTAATGACATAATTTTTCTATTTTCCTCCACCTAATTAATTTATAATTTACAAATAAGCAATTTACATTATGTACGTATGGTAAGCTAATTTGAATACAGTATACACTCAATCCTAGAAGTACTTATACTTTCATTTATTTTTTTATAATTTATTATTGTTTATATATTAATAATTTAAAATTAAATATGTCACAAATTATTATTTAAAAAAATAATATAATTTAATTATTATTTTTGGGATCTAGTGACTTGATGTGGATAGAAATTTAGTAAGATATATAAAAATATCGGTATGGAGAATGGTAATGTTGCTATGGGTGTCGGCACTTTCCATTTAAAAAGTGTGCAAATGTAAGAAAATAAACATGAATGATGCCAGAAATAACGCGAATTTTGTGTGTGTGTGTGTGTGTGTGTGTGTGTGTGTGTGTTAACTGCCTTTTTATTGCGGGTAGTCATAATAATAAAATGGAAACGTAAACATTACATAACTGAGATATGCTTGCCTGCCACGAACGATATATTTTCTCTCATACATGATTTACATTAAAATGAAAAAATTATAATTTTATTCCCAGGCACAAAATTATTTTATTTTTAACAATTACCATTGTTTGAAAAAGTTTAAATGAATTTTCAAGTACTTTACTCTTGTTAAAACGTAAAAGGTTGCAGGTAAACTACCCCTTCCCCCTAACCGATCTTCACCAAAATCAAAAGGCCTTGAGTTCTCTACAATTCAGTGACGTATGCAAAAATTATTTGATTCTGTTTGAATATGCGGCAGTTATAGTTCGTCATAGAAAAAATTACCCTTGTTAAAACGTAAACCGTTGCTGGTAAACTACCCCTTTCCCTCAACCGATCTTCACCAAAAACAATAGGTCTTGAAAACTCTACAATTCAGAGTTGCATGCAAAAAATTATTTGATTCTGTTTGAATTTGCGGCTGTTATCGTTTGCCATAGAAAATACCCTTGTTAAAACATAAAATGTTGCAGCTAAACTACCCCTTTCCCTTAACCGATCTTCACCAAAAACAATAGGTCTTGAGAACTCCATAATTCAGGGCTGTATGCGAAACATTATTTGATTCTGTTTGAATTTGCCGCTGTTATCGTTTGCCAAAAAAAAATATCGGTATGGAGAACCATACATGACTTCCATGTTCTATGATTTATATTTAAAATCATATTCGAAATGAAATATTTCCATAGAAACTACGTCTTTCTACTTATTGCTTCAGCATTAACCACAGTATTGTGGTCACTAACGTATATCACCTCACGTTTTCGCACTCGATTTTCACCGATGATGGCAGTCGATGGCATTGCCGAAAAGTCTGGTTTTGCAGAAAACATTGGACTACGGCTAAAGAGCCCGGGAAGCAATTTTAACAAAAAACTACTTCTTTGTTGCCGATAACGTAGTACACATATAAAAAATTCTCCCCTCCACCTTCAATTATAATTTTTAATAATAGAAAATTACCCCCACGCCGTTCACCTAACTTCTTCATTTATAGATGTTTCATCTACGTTTCTACTGTGGATTACTATGAGCTTTTTATCAGGATACTTTATTTATAAAAATTAAGTACTTTACTCTTGTTAAATCATAAAATGTTTCTGGTAAACTACCCCTTTCTCTTAACCGATCTTCTCCAAAATCAACAGACCTTCCGTCCTCTACAATTCAGGGAAGCATGCAAAAAATATTTGATTCTGTTTGAATGTGCGGCAGTTATCGTTCGTCATGGAAACATTTCTCTTGTTACAACATAAAATGTAGCAGGTAAACTACCCCTTTCCCTTAACCGATCTTCACCAAAATCAACAGACCTTGAGCTCTCTGCAACTCAGGAAAGGGAGCAAAAAATTATTTGATTCTCATTGAATTTTCGGCAGTTATCGTTCGTCATAAAAAAAATTACCCTTTTTAAAACATAAAACGTTGCTGATAAACTACCCCTTCCCTTAACCGATCTTCAAAAAAATCAACAGACCTTGAGTTCTCTTTAGTTCAAAAAGGTATGCAAAAACCTAGTTGATTCTGTTTGAATTTACGGCAGTTATCGTTCGTCATATAAAAAATTATCCTTGTTAAAACATAAAATGTTGCTGGTAAACTACCCCTTTCCCTTAACCGATCTTCACCAACACCAACAGGTATTGAGAACTCTACAATACAGGGCTGTATGCAAAACATCATTTGATTCTGTTTGAATTTGCGGCCGTTATCGTTTACTATAGAAAAAAATTACCCTTGATAAAAAACCGTTGCAGGTAAACTACCCCTTTCCCTTAACCGATCTTCACCAAAAACGATAGGTCTTGAGTATTCTACAATTCAGGCCTGTATGCAAACAATTATTTGATTCTGTTTGAATTTGCGGCTGTTATCGTTTGCCATAGAAAATACCCTTGTTAAAAAAACGTTGCAGGTAAACTACCCCTTTCCCTTAACCGATCTTCACCAAAAACAATAGGTCTTGAGAACTCTACAATTTAGGGCTGTATGCAAATAATCTTTTGATTCTGTTTGAATTTGCGGCTGTTATCGTTTGCCATAGAAAATACCCTTGTTAAAAAAACGTTGCAGGTCAACTACCCCTTTCCCTCAACCAATCTTCACCAAAAACAATAGGTCCTTAGAACTCTACAATTCAGGGCTGTATACAAAACATTAGTTGATTCTCTTTGAATTTACGGCAGTTATCGTTCGTCATAGAAAATATACCCTTGTTAAAACATAAAACGTTGCAAGTAAACTACCCCTTTCCCTTAACCAATCTTCAACAAAATCAACAGACCTTGAGTTCTGTATAATTCAGAAAGGTATGCAGAAGAGTAGTTGATTCTGTTTTAATGTATGGCAGTTATCGTTCGTCAAAAAAAAAATTAACGCTTGATAAAACATAACATGTTGCTGGTAAAGAACCCTATTCCCTTAACCGATCTTCACCAAAACTAACAGGTCTTGAGAACTCTACATTTCAGGGCTGTATGCAAAATATTATATGATTCTGTTTGAATTTGCGGCTGTTATCGTTTGCCATAAAAAATACCCTTTTAATACATAAAACGTTGCAGTAAACTACCCCTTTCCCTTAACCGATCTTCATCAACACCAATAGGTATTGAGAACTCTACAATACAGGGCTGTATGCAAAACATCATTTGATTCTATTTGAATTTGCGGCTGTTATCATTTACCATAGAAAAATATCGGTATGGAGAACCATACATGACTTCCATATTCTAAGATTTATATTTAAAATCATTTTCGAAATGAAATATTACCATAGAAACTACTTCTTTCTACTTACTGCTTCAGCCTTAACCACAGTACTGTGGTCACTAACATATACCACCTCACGTTATCGCACTCGATTTTCACTGATGATGGAAGTCGATGGCATTGCCGAAACGTCTGGTTTTGTAGAAAACATTGGACTACGGCCAAATATCCCGGGAAGGAGTTTTAACAAAAACTAATTCTTTGTTGCCGATAACGTTGTACACATATATAAAAAATATGCATAAAATTAATGGCTTGTATAAGTTAATGATTGATCTCCATTAAGTAGTGCTTAAGTTTCCAAAGTTTTAATATTATGATGTCCGTAATTAAAACATCAGAGCAGGTTTAGTGTGTATGAGGGTACACCGTGGACAAAAATTTTCAACATTTCCTATTGAGCGTTGCTTAGAATAAAGCTGCGAATCTACAGTGTACGTTTCACAGAACAAACATGCGGAAAAGAAGGAGCGCTCCGAAGTCACTCATGGACCCTCAGCATCTTGCAGAGGGTTCATTCCCTAAAGACGAAAAGTCTGTCTATGAATCGTTCCTCTGTAAACACGTGCAGTTACACTGCCCAGCGATCCACAGGAAGCAAATCGCTATCCACGCTGGACACTTTTTCGGCTTGCACGCGTTATGTTGGTATGGGTTTCGGCACTTTCCATTTAAAAAGCGTGCAAATGTAAGAAAATAAACATGAATGAGGCCAGAAATAACGCGAATTGTGTGTGTGTGTGTGTGTGTGTGTGTGTGTGTGTGTGTGTGTGTGTGTGTGTGTGTGTGTGTGTGTGTGTGTGTGTGTGTGTGTGTGTGTGTGTGTGTGTGTGTGTGTGTGTGTGTGTGTGTGTGTGTGTGTTAACTGCCTTTTTATTGCGGGTAGTCATAATAATAAAATGGAAACGTAAACATTACATAACTGAGATATGCTTGCCTGCCACGAACGATATATTTTCTCTCATACATGATTTACATTAAAATGAAAAAATTATAATTTTATTGCCAGGCACAAAATTATTTTATTTTTAACAATTACCATTGTTTGAAAAAGTTTAAATGAATTTTCAAGTACTTTACTCTTGTTAAAACGTAAAAGGTTGCAGGTAAACTACCCCTTCCCCTTAACCGATCTTCACCAAAATCAAAAGGCCTTGAGTTCTCTACAATTCAGTGACGTATGCAAAAATTATTTGATTCTGTTTGAATATGCGGCAGTTATAGTTCGTCATAGAAAAAATTACCCTTGTTAAAACGTAAACCGTTGCTGGTAAACTACCCCTTTCCCTCAACCGATCTTCACCAAAAACAATAGGTCTTGAAAACTCTACAATTCAGAGTTGCATGCAAAAAATTATTTGATTCTGTTTGAATTTGCGGCTGTTATCGTTTGCCATAGAAAATACCCTTGTTAAAACATAAAATGTTGCAGCTAAACTACCCCTTTCCCTTAACCGATCTTCACCAAAAACAATAGGTCTTGAGAACTCCATAATTCAGGGCTGTATGCGAAACATTATTTGATTCTGTTTGAATTTGCGGCTGTTATCGTTTGCCAAAAAAAAATATCGGTATGGAGAACCATACATGACTTCCATGTTCTAAGATTTATATTTAAAATCATATTCGAAATGAAATATTTCCATAGAAACTACGTCTTTCTACTTATTGCTTCAGCATTAACCACAGTATTGTGGTCACTAACGTGTATCACCTCACGTTTTCGCACTCGATTTTCACCGATGATGGCAGTCGATGGCACTGCCGAAAAGTCTGGTTTTGCAGAAAACATTGGACTACGGCTAAAGAGCCCGGGAAGCAATTTTAACAAAAAACTACTTCTTTGTTGCCGATAACGTAGTACACATATAAAAAATTCTCCCCTCCACCTTCAATTATAATTTTTAATAATAGAAAATTACCCCCACGCCGTTCACCTAACTTCTTCATTTATAGATATTTCATCTACGTTTCTACTGTGGATTACTATGAGCTTTTTATCAGGATACTTTATTTATAAAAATTAAGTACTTTACTCTTGTTAAATCATAAAATGTTTCTGGTAAACTACCCCTTTCTCTTAACCGATCTTCTCCAAAATCAACAGACCTTCCGTCCTCTACAATTCAGGGAAGCATGCAAAAAATATTTGATTCTGTTTGAATGTGCGGCAGTTATCGTTCGTCATGGAAACATTTCTCTTGTTACAACATAAAATGTAGCAGGTAAACTACCCCTTTCTCTTAACCGATCTTCACCAAAATCAACAGACCTTGAGCTCTCTGCAACTCAGGAAAGGGAGCAAAAAATGATTTGATTCTCATTGAATTTTCGGCAGTTATCGTTCGTCATAAAAACATTACTATTTTTAAAACATAAAACGTTGCTGATAAACTACCCCTTCCCTTAACCGATCTTCAACAAAATCAACAGACCTTGAGTTCTCTTTAGTTCAAAAAGGTATGCAAAAACCTAGTTGATTCTGTTTGAATTTACGGCAGTTATCGTTCGTCATATAAAAAATTATCCTTGTTAAAACATAAAATGTTGCTGGTAAACTACCCCTTTCCCTTAACCGATCTTCACCAACACCAACAGGTATTGAGAACTCTACAATACAGGGCTGTATGCAAAACATCATTTGATTCTGTTTGAATTTGCGGCCGTTATCGTTTACTATAGAAAAAAATTACCCTTGATAAAAAACCGTTGCAGGTAAACTACCCCTTTCCCTTAACCGATCTTCACCAAAAACGATAGGTCTTGAGTATTCTACAATTCAGGCCTGTATGCAAACAATTATTTGATTCTGTTTGAATTTGCGGCTGTTATCGTTTGCCATAGAAAACACCCTCGATAAAACATAAAACGTTGCTGGTAAACTACCCTATTCCATTAACCAATCTTCACCAAAAACAATAGGTCCTTAGAACTCTACAATTCAGGGCTGTATACAAAACATTAGTTGATTCTCTTTGAATTTACGGCAGTTATCGTTCGTCATAGAAAATATACCCTTGTTAAAACATAAAACGTTGCAAGTAAACTACCCCTTTCCCTTAACCAATCTTCAACAAAATCAACAGACCTTGAGTTCTGTATAATTCAAAAAGGTATGCAGAAGAGTAGTTGATTCTGTTTTAATGTTTGGCAGTTATCGTTCGTCAAAAAAAAAAATTAACGCTTGATAAAACATAATATGTTGCTGGTAAACAACCCTATTCCCTTAACCGATCTTCACCAAAACCAACAGGTCTTGAGAACTCTACATTTCAGGGCTGTATGCAAAATATTATATGATTCTGTTTGAATTTGCGGCTGTTATCGTTTGCCATAAAAAATACCCTTTTAATACATAAAACGTTGCAGTAAACTACCCCTTTCCCTTAACCGATCTTCATCAACACCAATAGGTATTGAGAACTCTACAATACAGGGCTGTATGCAAAACATCATTTGATTCTATTTGAATTTGCGGCTGTTATCATTTACCATAGAAAAATATCGGTATGGAGAACCATACATGACTTCCATATTCTAAGATTTATATTTAAAATCATTTTCGAAATGAAATATTACCATAGAAACTACTTCTTTCTACTTACTGCTTCAGCCTTAACCACAGTACTGTGGTCACTAACATATACCACCTCACGTTATCGCACTCGATTTTCACTGATGATGGAAGTCGATGGCATTGCCGAAACGTCTGGTTTTGTAGAAAACATTGGACTACGGCCAAATATCCCGGGAAGGAGTTTTAACAAAAACTACTTCTTTGTTGCCGATAACGTTGTACACATATATAAAAAATATGCATAAAATTAATGGCTTGTATAAGTTAATGATTGATCTCCATTAAGTAGTGCTTAAGTTTCCAAAGTTTTAATATTATGATGTCCGTAATTAAAACATCAGAGCAGGTTTAGTGTGTATGAGGGTACACCGTGGACAAAAATTTTCAACATTTCCTATTGAGCGTTGCTTAGAATAAAGCTGCGAATCTACAGTGTACGTTTCACAGAACAAACATGCGGAAAAGAAGGAGCGCTCCGAAGTCACTCATGGACCCTCAGCATCTTGCAGAGGGTTC
This sequence comes from Magicicada septendecula, assembly GCA_034769895.1. NCBI lineage: Eukaryota > Metazoa > Arthropoda > Insecta > Hemiptera > Cicadidae > Magicicada > Magicicada septendecula. The sequence continues at coordinate 682,161,450 of CM068368.1, read as the reverse complement.
ATTCCCTAAAGACGAAAAGTCTGTCTATGAATCGTTCCTCTGTAAACACGTGCAGTTACACTGCCCAGCGATCCACAGGAAGCAAATCGCTATCCACGCTGGACACTTTTTCGGCTTGCACGCGTTATGTTGGTATGGGTTTCGGCACTTTCCATTTAAAAAGCGTGCAAATGTAAGAAAATAAACATGAATGAGGCCAGAAATAACGCGAATTGTGTGTGTGTGTGTGTGTGTGTGTGTGTGTGTGTGTGTGTGTGTGTGTGTGTGTTAACTGCCTTTTTATTGCGGGTAGTCATAATAATAAAATGGAAACGTAAACATTACATAACTGAGATATGCTTGCCTGCCACGAACGATATATTTTCTCTCATACATGATTTACATTAAAATGAAAAAATTATAATTTTATTGCCAGGCACAAAATTATTTTATTTTTAACAATTACCATTGTTTGAAAAAGTTTAAATGAATTTTCAAGTACTTTACTCTTGTTAAAACGTAAAAGGTTGCAGGTAAACTACCCCTTCCCCTTAACCGATCTTCACCAAAATCAAAAGGCCTTGAGTTCTCTACAATTCAGTGACGTATGCAAAAATTATTTGATTCTGTTTGAATATGCGGCAGTTATAGTTCGTCATAGAAAAAATTACCCTTGTTAAAACGTAAACCGTTGCTGGTAAACTACCCCTTTCCCTCAACCGATCTTCACCAAAAACAATAGGTCTTGAAAACTCTACAATTCAGAGTTGCATGCAAAAAATTATTTGATTCTGTTTGAATTTGCGGCTGTTATCGTTTGCCATAGAAAATACCCTTGTTAAAACATAAAATGTTGCAGCTAAACTACCCCTTTCCCTTAACCGATCTTCACCAAAAACAATAGGTCTTGAGAACTCCATAATTCAGGGCTGTATGCGAAACATTATTTGATTCTGTTTGAATTTGCGGCTGTTATCGTTTGCCAAAAAAAAATATCGGTATGGAGAACCATACATGACTTCCATGTTCTATGATTTATATTTAAAATCATATTCGAAATGAAATATTTCCATAGAAACTACGTCTTTCTACTTATTGCTTCAGCATTAACCACAGTATTGTGGTCACTAACGTATATCACCTCACGTTTTCGCACTCGATTTTCACCGATGATGGCAGTCGATGGCATTGCCGAAAAGTCTGGTTTTGCAGAAAACATTGGACTACGGCTAAAGAGCCCGGGAAGCAATTTTAACAAAAAACTACTTCTTTGTTGCCGATAACGTAGTACACATATAAAAAATTCTCCCCTCCACCTTCAATTATAATTTTTAATAATAGAAAATTACCCCCACGCCGTTCACCTAACTTCTTCATTTATAGATATTTCATCTACGTGTCTACTGTGGATTACTATGAACTTTTTATCAGGATACTTTATTTGTAAAAATTAAGTACTTTACTCTTGTTAAATCATAAAATGTTTCTGGTAAACTACCCCTTTCTCTTAACCGATCTTCTCCAAAATCAACAGACCTTCCGTCCTCTACAATTCAGGGAAGCATGCAAAAAATATTTGATTCTGTTTGAATGTGCGGCAGTTATCGTTCGTCATGGAAACATTTCTCTTGTTACAACATAAAATGTAGCAGGTAAACTACCCCTTTCCCTTAACCGATCTTCACCAAAATCAACAGACCTTGAGCTCTCTGCAACTCAGGAAAGGGAGCAAAAAATTATTTGATTCTCATTGAATTTTCGGCAGTTATCGTTCGTCATAAAAAAAATTACCCTTTTTAAAACATAAAACGTTGCTGATAAACTACCCCTTCCCTTAACCGATCTTCAACAAAATCAACAGACCTTGAGTTCTCTTTAGTTCAAAAAGGTATGCAAAAACCTAGTTGATTCTGTTTGAATTTACGGCAGTTATCGTTCGTCATATAAAAAATTATCCTTGTTAAAACATAAAATGTTGCTGGTAAACTACCCCTTTCCCTTAACCGATCTTCACCAACACCAACAGGTATTGAGAACTCTACAATACAGGGCTGTATGCAAAACATTATTTGATTCTGTTTGAATTTGCGGCCGTTATCGTTTACTATAGAAAAAAATTACCCTTGATAAAAAACCGTTGCAGGTAAACTACCCCTTTCCCTTAACCGATCTTCACCAAAAACGATAGGTCTTGAGTATTCTACAATTCAGGCCTGTATGCAAACAATTATTTGATTCTGTTTGAATTTGCGGCTGTTATCGTTTGCCATAGAAAACACCCTTGATAAAACATAAAACGTTGCTGGTAAACTACCCTATTCCATTAACCAATCTTCACCAAAAACAATAGGTCCTTAGAACTCTACAATTCAGGGCTGTATACAAAACATTAGTTGATTCTCTTTGAATTTACGGCAGTTATCGTTCGTCATAGAAAATATACCCTTGTTAAAACATAAAACGTTGCAAGTAAACTACCCCTTTCCCTTAACCAATCTTCAACAAAATCAACAGACCTTGAGTTCTGTATAATTCAAAAAGGTATGCAGAAGAGTAGTTGATTCTGTTTTAATGTATGGCAGTTATCGTTCGTCAAAAAAAAAAATTAACGCTTGATAAAACATAATATGTTGCTGGTAAACAACCCTATTCCCTTAACCGATCTTCACCAAAACCAACAGGTCTTGAGAACTCTACATTTCTGGGCTGTATGCAAAATATTATATGATTCTGTTTGAATTTGCGGCTGTTATCGTTTGCCATAAAAAATACCCTTTTAATACATAAAACGTTGCAGTAAACTACCCCTTTCCCTTAACCGATCTTCATCAACACCAATAGGTATTGAGAACTCTACAATACAGGGCTGTATGCAAAACATCATTTGATTCTATTTGAATTTGCGGCTGTTATCATTTACCAGAGAAAAATATCGGTATGGAGAACCATACATGACTTCCATATTCTAAGATTTATATTTAAAATCATTTTCGAAATGTAATATTACCATAGAAACTACTTCTTTCTACTTACTGCTTCAGCCTTAACCACAGTACTGTGGTCACTAACATATACCACCTCACGTTATCGCACTCGATTTTCACTGATGATGGAAGTCGATGGCATTGCCGAAACGTCTGGTTTTGTAGAAAACATTGGACTACGGCCAAATATCCCGGGAAGGAGTTTTAACAAAAACTACTTCTTTGTTGCCGATAACGTTGTACACATATATAAAAAATATGCATAAAATTAATGGCTTGTATAAGTTAATGATTGATCTCCATTAAGTAGTGCTTAAGTTTCCAAAGTTTTAATATTATGATGTCCGTAATTAAAACATCAGAGCAGGTTTAGTGTGTATGAGGGTACACTGTGGACAAAAATTTTCAACATTTCCTATTGAGCGTTGCTTAGAATAAAGCTGCGAATCTACAGTGTACGTTTCACAGAACAAACATGCGGAAAAGAAGGAGCGCTCCGAAGTCACTCATGGACCCTCAGCATCTTGCAGAGGGTTCATTCCCTAAAGACGAAAAGTCTGTCTATGAATCGTTCCTCTGTAAACACGTGCAGTTACACTGCCCAGCGATCCACAGGAAGCAAATCGCTATCCACGCTGGACACTTTTCGGCTTGCATTTGTTATGTTGGTATGGGTTCAGCACTTTCCATTTAAAAACCGTGCAAATGTAAGAAAATAAACATGAATGAGGCCAGAAATAACGCGAATTGTGTGTGTGTGTGTGTGTGTGTGTGTGTGTGTGTGTGTGTGTGTGTGTGTGTGTGTGTGTGTGTGTGTGTGTGTGTGTGTGTGTTAACTGCCTTTTTATTGCGGGTAGTCATAATAATAAAATGGAAACGTAAACAGTACATAACTGAGAAAAAAATACATAAATGAAAAAATTATAATTTTATTGCCTGGCAACAAAATTATTTTATTTTTAACAATTACCATTGTTTCCAAAAGTTTAAATAAATTTTTAAGTACTTTACTCTTGTAAAAACGTAAAAGGTTGCTGGTAAACTACCCCTTCCCCTTAACCGATCTTCACCAAAATCGAAAGTCCTTGAGACCTCTACAATTCAGGGACGTATGCAAAATATTATTTGATTCTGTTTGAATTTGCGGCTGTTATCGTTTGCCATAGAAAATACCCTTGTTAAAAAAACGTTGTAGGTAAACTACCCCTTTCCCTTAACCGATCTTCACCAAAAACAATAGGTCTTGAGAACTCTACAATTTAGGGCTGTATGCAAATAATCTTTTGATTCTGTTTGAATTTGCGGCTGTTATCGTTTGCCATAGGAAATACCCTTGTTAAAACATAAAATGTTGCAGCTAAACTACCCCTTTCCCTTAACCGATCTTCACCAAAAACAATAGGTCTTGAGAACTCTACAATTCAGGGCTGTATGCAATAAATTATTTGATTCTGTTTGAATTTGCGGCAGTTATCGTTTGCCATAGAAAAAAATCTACAGACAGACACACAGACACACACACACACACAGACACTTTTCGGAAAACGACTTTTTTTCATGTTTTGAGTGTAGTAGAATCAGAATCTGCAATAATCTCGAACACGATTTTTTTTGCCATCACCATACTTCCATTCCTTAAGGAATATGGAAGTAAAATTACCCTTGATAAAAAACCTTTGCAGGTAAACTACCCCTTTCCCTTAACCGATCTTCACCAAAAACGAAAGGTCTTGAGAACTCTACAATTCAGGGCTGTATTCAAAATATTATATGATTTTGTTTGAATTTGCGGCTGTTATCGTTTGCCATACAAAATACCCTTGATAAAACAAAAAACGTGGCAGGTAAACTACCCCTTTCCCTTAAACGATCTTCACCAAAAACAATAGGTCTTTAGTACTCAAGAAATCAGGGCTGTATGCAAAAACGTATTTGATTCTGTTTGAATTTGCGGCTCTTATCGTTTGCCATAAAAAATACCTTTTTAAAACATAAAACGTTGCAGGTAAACTACCCCTTTCCCTTAACCGATCTTCACCAAAAACAAAAGGTCTTGAGAACTGTACAATTCAGGGCAGTATGCTAAACATTATTTGATTATGTTTGAATTTGCGGCTGTTATCGTTTGCCATAGAAAATACCCTTGTTAAAACTTAAAACGTTGCTGGTAAACTACCCCTTCCCCTTAACCGATCTTTACCAAAATCAACAGATCTTGAGAACTCTGCAATTCAGGGCTGTATGCGAAACATTATTTGATTCTGTTTGAATTTGCGGCTGTTATCGTTTGCCAAACAACAAAATTACCCTTGATAAAAAAAAAACCGTTGCCGGTAAACTACCCCCTTCCCTCAACAGATCTTCACCAAAAACAATATGTCGCGAGTACTCTACAAATCAGGGCTGTATGCAAAAAATTATTTGATTCTGTTTGAATTTGCGGCTGTTATCGTTTGCCAAACAACAAAATTACCCTTGATAAAAAAAAAACCGTTGCCGGCAAACTACCCCCTTCCCTCAACAGATCTTCACCAAAAACAATAGGTCGCGAGTACTCTACAAATCAGGGCTGTATGCAAAAAATTATTTCATTCTGTTTGAATTTGCGGCTGTTATCGTTTGCCATAGAAAAAAATCTACAGACACACACACACACACACACACACACACACACACACACACACACTTTTCGAAAATCGATTTTTTTTCATGTTTTGAGTGTAGTACAATCAGAATCTGCAATAATCTCGAACACGATTTTTTTTGCCATCACCATATTTCCATTTCCTTAAGGAACATGGAAGTAAATATCGGTATGGAGAACCATACATGACTTCCATATTCTAAGATTTATATTTAAAATCATTTTCAGCCAAACAGCCAGGCTGTGTCTTACCTGCCTTTTTATTGCTGTATTAAATGAAAAATATTATATTACATTAAAATGAAAAAACTATAATTTTATTGCCTGGCAACAAAATTATTTTATTTTTAACAATTACCATTGTTTCAAAAAGTTTAAATAAATTTTCAAGTACTTTACTCTTGTTAAAACGTAAAAGGTTGCAGGTAAACTACCCCTTCCCCTTAACCGATCTTCACCAAAATCGAAAGTCATTGAGACCTCTACAATTCAGGGAAGTATGCAAAACATTATTTGATTCTGTTTGAATTTGGGGCTATCGTTTTCCATAGAAAATACGCTTGATAAAAAAACGTTGCAGGTAAACTACCCCTTCCCCTTAACCGATCTTCACCAACAACAATAGGTCTTGAGTACTCTACAAATCATGGCTGTATGCAAAACATTATTTGATTCTGTTTGAATTTGCGGCTGTTATCGTTTGCCATAGAAAATACCCTTGTTAAAAAAACGTTGCAGGTAAACTACCCCTTTCCCTCAACCGATCTTCACCAAAAACAATAGGTCTTGAGAACTCTACAATTTAGGGCTGTATGCAAATAATCTTTTGATTCTGTTTGAATTTGCGGCTGTTATCGTTTGCCATAAGAAATACCCTTGTTAAAACATAAAACGTTACAGGTAAACTACCCCTTTCCCTTAACCGATCTTCACCAAAAACAATAGGTCTTGAGTACTCTACAAATCAGGCTGTATGCAAAACATTATTTGATTCTGTTTGAATTTGCGGCTGTTATCGTTTGCCATAGAAAATACCCTTGTTAAAAAAACGTTGCAGGTAAACTACCCCTTTCCCTCGACCGAACTTCACCAAAAACAATAGGTCTTGAGAACTCTACAATTTAGGGCTGTATGCAAATAATCTTTTGATTCTGTTTGAATTTGCGGCTGTTATCGTTTGCCATAGGAAATACCCTTGTTAAAACATAAAACGTTACAGGTAAACTACCCCTTTCCCTTAACCGATCTTCACCAAAATCAACAGATCTTGAGAACTCTACAATTCAGGACTGTATGCGAAACATTATTTGATTCTGTTTGAATTTGCGGCAGTTATCGTTTGCCATAAAAAAAAAATCTACAGACACACAGACAGACAGACAGACACACAGACAGACACACACACAGACACTTTTCGGAAAACGACTTTTTTTCATGTTTTGAGTGTAGTAGAATCAGAATCTGCAATAATCTCGAACACGATTTTTTTTGCCATCACCATACTTCCATCCTTAAGGAATATGGAAGTAAAATTACCCTTGATAAAAAAAACCGTTGCAGGTAAACTACCCCTTTCCCTCAACCGATCTTCACCAAAAACAATAGGTCGTGAGTACTCTACAAATCAGGGCTGTATGCAAACAATTATTTGATTCTGTTTGAATTTGCGGCTGTTATCGTTTGCCATAGAAAAAAAATCTACAGACACACAGAGACACACAGACACTTTTCGAAAAACGACTTTTTTCATGTTTTGAGTGTAGTACAATCAGAATCTGGAATAATCTCGAACACGATTTTTTTTGCCATCACCATACTTCCATTTCCTTAAGGAATATGGAAGTAAAAGTGGAAGCTCATTGACAATTATTTTACCAATCCATTCTCAAATTTTAAATATGCATTTAAAATATTATTATTTTAATAAATAAATTACTGAACATTGTATACATATTTATTTCAAATGTATGAGCCTATGTATACATGTCTTTATATGCCACTGAGTTGGCCCTACGTCCAGTATGAGTTCACATGATCAATATACACTAACAATACCTAAGATATCAATCTAGATCTAAGTTGGAAACATTCCTTAGAATAACAGTTATCCATGATTTTTACAATCAGTCAAACTATGTTTAATGTACACAAAAGTACAAAATTACGTAAAATGTAGATTTGAAATGGTTCAATAATCACAATAAATAAATATCAACAACGTACAGTATATCATGTGCAGACATTACACAATAAAATCACTGAAGTCATTTAAAATTTGTACCATGCTCTTAACAAACCATATCTTTCATGAAATTTAGGAAAGTACAGCACCTTAATACACTGCTGGATACCCATGAATAAAATTAATTTTGTAGCGTTGTAATCCAACACACAAATTACAGAGCTAGTCACAGTATCTGTAATATAACCATTCTAACCGCATAACTTATGGAATATCAGAAAGATATATGAATATAGTAAATAAAATGTATGAATAATCTTAACACCATGTTAAGGCTTAATAATGGAATACTTGTAGATACCAAAAAGAAAGTACCATACTATTGCACTTTTATTTCTCATACACAACCCTTACATAAAATTTGTAGTAACACAAGAAGGTTCTTTTTGAAAACATAAAATGAAGCATCTGAGTTAAAAGAAATTAAACCGTTAACAGATCAGAATACTAAAACACATCTTAATACATCGTTCATAAGTTTTTCATACATTTTTAAACCTATAACTAACAACTAAAGTGCAGAAAATGTTGAAATGTGGTATTTTGCTTATTATCAATGAACACTACAAACATCGAGCTGGAAACTATCAACTATTAACAAGCTGGAAAAACATCATTTTAAACATCAGGGATGCAGAGTTTCCACTCATCAACTTCATAAAGCCATAAACGTAATGAGTCATAAATACAGTTTTAATGTATTTTAACAACACGTGGCACACAGATGTATGATTGAAAAACAATTGTTAATGTTGATAGAATGTACACATTATACAGCCAATGATGTGCAATATGTACAGCCCAAAACGAAACAGAATATTAAGAAGATGTTAAAGAATGTGATTAGCCACACTTAGCAGCAAGAATTGATAGTTTATATTTTATGTTAAATAAACTACTCAGCAATTAGTGATTATGTTAAAAGAAGAAGTGATTATGTTTTTACATAAACATTACTGTCTTCAACAATGATATGATTACAGAAACATAAAAAACTCACATTTCTAGATTAATGTTGCATACTGTATGGAATGTTATTTAACCAGCTAATCAATTCCTCAGTATCATGTAAAATGTACTGAACACTACTATATTACAATAAGAAATGAATATAATACGTAATAAAATATGAAATTACCTTTCCCCAGATATATAACCTGTATAATCCCAATGACAACTGTGAATCAAATCAAATGAGATCATTTTTTTAGTTATCAACTTTCATATTTAATTTAGCCATTTTTATATCTTTCTTGTTCATTAAAACTAATTAACACTGTGAGAACTCAAATGCAATGCAGCTGTCATGCATATATATTCTAACTGCAAGACACATATGTGACAAACATGGATGCATATTTAAATAGGATACTTAACATTTCAAACGCACAAACATTAATTATTTTCACAAGCACAAACTGTCAAACTACCTTATTTAATTTCATTAGTAGAAATCACTTCAACAACTTCTTGTGTACATTATGTGTGCACGAATGCACAACCTAATGAATCCAGGATTCAGAATTCAACCTAATGATGCATGATTTCTGAATGTGTGTTTGAATAATAAAACCTATACAAACCACTCCTCCTTTGTCATGTCACACGAACAGACTTTTTCACTTATTTTGATTTGAGAAAGAACTATTTAGTTATTCTAGTCTAGCTATTAGTCAAGACAACACAAGTTGACTGTAATTCTCTTTAATTGAATGTATTAAAACATTCTGAATGATGTTATGATAAACTCCAACTATAACTGTGCAAGTTGAGAGATGGCTTTGAGTTGGACAGTAACTCATGCATTGGCAGAGAGTGAGGAAACTATGAATTTAGTTAAGAGTGAATGTGAATTCAGCTCCCCATGCCTGTCACCTCTCCTGACATGGTAGGTCTTCCCTCTCAAGTTGTACTGTCATATGAGTTAGCAGAATTAGATACTGACTTAGGAGTAAATTTAATAATTCTACACCTTTACAACAGAAGAAAATTTGGCTATAAAAATGCTTTATTTTTTATACCTGTGTGTGTAATTTGGACATACAAATTCTTACACACATAAGAACCGAATGTGTACTAAACAACTACATCTAACTGATTATATAATTGCTGATTTCCACAGTTTACGTTGCACTTACACGAGACAAATTTCAGTTCAAACATTATCATAAACAGCCATCTTCTGTTCCACTGCTTTGCATGTAGTCTAATAATTATGTGTGGTGAGTGGTGCAGATCTTATTTGTTGGGAAGAGCTGTATTCTAGTTTGTTAGAAAGTTTTATGTTATGTGAATTTACTGTGTTAAGTATTTCTTAAAATATGAAAAAACTGTCTACGGGAAATTAAAAGTATATATACAAAATACTTTTTTCTGCATAATTTACCTATTATATGGTTTTAAATTCAATTTTAGTTTTAATGTCATGTACAGTCACGAAATCATATTTTTACTCTACTCATTGAAATGCCAAACAAATTCATGTTCTGATATGAAACAGTTTTATTTATTTCATACTATTTTGATAAAGTCATGTCTCTTTATCTTTTTTTGTTCTATATACCTCATGCAATCTTTCATGAATTCTTCTTTTATTTTATTTTTTCTTTCAGGCTGGACAAATAAAATGCAAATGAGTTACATTGACAGAGGTAAATACTGACATAAGGGTCTGACACAAATGTTAATATACTGTTTCTGAAACTTAGTTATTCTGAACTTAAGCATTAATCAGAATACATCCTTCAGATTCACAGTAAACATCTGACAAGTATATGTCGATGTCAGTGGAAATATTTGCTGAAGCTTAATTCTCATAATCTGCAGTACTTATACAATCTTGTCTGATGACTTTTGTCTACAGACACCTACATAAGCCCATTTTAATTTTTAATGCTGTATTAAAATTCCTTAAGCAAATTTTACTTTTTACGGCTGAAATAAGTTATGCAGTGATGTCAATACAGAGTGCATAAAATCTGATATAATGAGAAAATGTTTTAGAAGATGAACTGTCACAAATTCATTTAAATGTCCATAGTCGAGTTTGATTTTTAGTTATGACCAGTATTAAATAATTTGCTGTAACACCCTTTCTTTCTGAACTTTTTATCTTGTCAAGAAATATATAACTTTGATCTTTCCTCATAATATATAGCTGGTTTAGTTATACGCTAATATATATAAAAATGTTGTCTTGATTGTTCATCATCTTTTTTCACAGCACTACACTTTATATAATAATGAAACTTTCACTTGTGAACTTACTTGTCTTTTCTCGTCAAACGTGTTTCGGCGTAGTGTTCGCCTTCATCAGCTTAGAGACAGACGAAGGCGAACACTACGCTGAAACGCGTTCGACGATAAAAGACAAGTAAGTTCACAAGTGAAAGTTTCATTATTACATAAAGTACATAAAAATGTTACACTCATGATGAGAAAGCAACCAATCTGCTGAATGATGAAGAACTGTCAATGTTAACAGATTTTAAACTTTTTAGGGTGTTTTAAGTAATGGTTTAAAACATGGAATAGTTAAAGAATAAAATGTATATAGAAATTGTGCAATGATCAAAGACATGTAGTAGGCCACAGCCGACTTCAAGATTCTCATTTAATGTGTATCTTCCTACAAATATTTCCAGCTTGTAAATGTATTTTATATATTAACAATATATGACACATAAAATCCATCTTCTGTAATAACTGCATTCTGCAACACTCAGTAGGTACACCTTCAAAAATACTTTGTTGTTGTTACTATTAATAGTATTATTATTACTCGTATCCTACTCATCATTATTGCTACTGTTATTTTACACAGACACGCAAACATACACTCTTTTTTATTTGTATTTGTTTACATATTTAAATAAACATCCATAAGGCTCTTTTTTACATTTTGCATCTGTTATTTTGCATTTGCTTAAGACATATATACATAAATGATTTTATACTTCAGTTTATTTTACATAAACATTACCTCCAGTTCCATTGTGAAGATAAGAAGTAACTATATTATGAAAGGAGCACAGCCTTTTTTTAAGTACAGTAGTACACTATTTAATTAATCGTGTATTACTGATATTTCATTATGTACATATGGTCAATATTTGGCAGCTTCCCTCTGTCTATGCTTCCTCCTTCATGCATGTGCATGCGCACGCGCGCGCGCACACACACACACACACACACAGAGTCAGTGTCTCTGATAAGACACAATTCAGGTTCATTTATCCATGTTTATAATATCAGTTTGGATCTCTTAGACTTGGACATTGAGTTACTACCAAATAAAATGATCTTTAAACACTTAAGTTTCCTACTAAAAAATTACCTGTTTACAGTTTTATAACTCTCAAACACATACTGATAAAGGCAGTCAAAGAACTGCACATCATTAGCAATTAAATGTTATCATGAACACTCATTGGAACCTATGTTTATATTGACAGTATAAAAATACATAAGCATAGTGGTTGGTTGCACACCATATGTACTGCATGATATTTTATCTGCTAATTGACGTAACAACAAAAATTATTGGATTTAGTTGTCCATGACGTGTCCGTTACTTAACTAAATATAATTATTTCACTACGACTCGGAACACAAAACTTTTTATGGTTAAAAACGTAAAAGTTTTACCTTATAACCTGAACTGGTTTTCACTTTTAAAAAGCTTCTTCAGAGGTTGCCGCTGGTAGGACTGTCCGTCTTGTTGTTGGTGACATAATCGATTTTTGAAAGATCAATGTTGTGTGTGTGTGTGGGGTATGATATGTTCAAATAATGCGTGTGATTTGATTTGTGTCAGTAATTATTCGAACATATCACACCCCACACACACAACATCGATCTTTCAAAAATCGATTCCGTCGCCAACAACAAGACGGACAGTGCTACCAGCGGCAACCTCTGAAGAAGCTTTTTAAAAGTGAAAACTGGTTCAGGTTATAAGGTAAAACTTTTATGTTTTTACCCATAAAAAGTTTTGTGTTCCGAGCCATAGTGAAATAATTATATTTAACAAAAATTATTTTACATTAGATTTACATTAATGTAAATAAGGTGATTATTTTTTAGAAAATGTTATTTTCAGTTTTGCTTAGCCAGAATGTAATCTCTGCTTTTGTGTTAGTTTTCCACAAGTCAGGCTGCACACCAGTGTTTCTTCTTCAGCCACTTATTTCAGCTACATCCTAGTCTTAACAGGGTCTCAAGACAGCTATCTCAGATTTAACAGAAACATGTTGTTGAAGAAGAAATACTGGCCCACAGCCTCACACTCTAAAAACCAAAACAAAGGTAAAGAATGCATTTGTTACTCTGTTTTGTTTTCTAAGTATGAATTGTAAATGTAACTGACATATGCATCACACTGCAGTAAACAGGATACAGGTACTACAGATCTATTTTATTTATGTAAAAATAAAATAGATTTACGGCAGATTTTTAGTGAAGTGTATACTATTTATCTTACCAAAAATCAGGTTTGCTCATCATTCATGCTACAAAAAATCTGTAGCAGTACAGCAAAACATGCTGCCTTGTCTGGTCATTGCAGCAACGGATACAAAAATTCTTATTCAAAATTTATAGTGAAGTCCCAGAAGATTTCTCTAAATAGCTGAAAATTATTTTGATTTAACATTATCTGTAGTTACAAGTAACACTATATGAAATAATGTATATCAAAACTGTTCTTGATTTTGAACAAATTATAATGTATAAGCGCTAATGTAAAACATAGACCACTTCTTTGTATACATATTTTTTTAAGATGTTTCTATTAATTTATTTTTTATTAATTTACCACTTTTCTTAAAAAAAAATGTGTTGTTGTCTGCAACATACTTGTACAATTTGTTATAATTCCCTTTATTCACTCTGTAGAACACTTCTGTTTGTAACTCCCACGTAAAAGCTAAGTAGGGTTCGGTTTAATGTACATCTTGAACAATTTGTAAATCAAATACTGGTTAAAATACCTGAATTGAAAATATGCAAAATAACGTAGAAACGCAGTTATTTGCTTAACATTCACTTAAACCGTGTACAACTATAGCCGCCCACTGACATTCATAAAACACAGATTTTTAAGAGAACATTTCTTTACCTGATCTGACTGCTGTGACATATAACAGACGTTTTGAAAACCATTACAGGTTCATTTCTGCTGATTTGATCATAAGATACAGTCTTGCAAAATTATTTAATGAATGACGTAAAGTATGGTAGGTACGTGCTGCTCAGCGTCTGCTTCAGAAATTATCTCTTCAGATAATACTAATTTGTTGTAAATATATTGTAAGCTTTTACCAGAACATATTACCGGTATCAAATTGGGAAAAACAAAACATGTACCGTTTTCTGCGATTTCTCTTAATTGTGTTACGGATTATAATACGAGTAGAAAGAACAACATATATTTTATCAGGGTTATCACTAACAAGCCAATCGACAAACATCCATCGTAAACGTGGAAGGTTGCTTCTTGAGAACTTCGTCAGCGCTAGGGGTAGACTAGCCTTCAGAGAACAGGTTGTATACATGCTTAAGTACACTAAGACGCGATCTAGTAACAATTAAAGACACTACATATTCCATACACGAAACAGATGGCAGTGAAGTCAGCCTACCGGTAAATTTGCAAGTTAAATTTATTTAAAAATACAAAATGGGTACAGTATGTTTTCAGTACTAACATATTAAAGTAAATATGTTATTCCCACAAAAAGTTAATATTGTTATCTTTCTTGAAAGAATTTAATCGCTTTATAATAATAATTATTATTATCATACAATAATAATGTAAATAAACGCACATGGTATATAATGTTTTTATAGTTCGTTTGTTAATACGGTTTTGTTCAGCTTATTGTAAAAACATTCGGTTTATTTAATAGAGAAGTACCTTAACCAAAATTCATTTGAATTTTCCTAAATTTAAAATAGAAAATTTGAAAACTGCAAAGTGGCTACATGAACAGTAATACAGCACACATGTCAGCAGCTCTGAGTGTGGGGGGGGGGGCACAGATTTTACAAAATTTTGTTCATATTATGCTACTGCATAATTTAAAAAAAAAAAACATTTTGGACACATTCAATAAACAAATCTCATCAGATAAAAAATAAAGTAGTATTTATTCATCTATATCTATAAAAATGAATGTTTCTTTCTTTCTTTGTCCCGTATGCGTTCCTATACCATTCATCGGATTGCGATGAAACATCGGTGAGTTGTGCGCACGCCCGCGAAGGTTTATGAATTTTTTTCGATGGGGTCCTTTGGGGGGTTCTTGGGGTCTTCCACATCTCCTCCTAAACCACTGGACCGATTTCAACCAAACTTGGACAAATATTTTATGCAACGGGAGAACCAACATAGGGTAGGTGTTTTTTCGATGGGGTCCTTTGGGGGGTCCTTTGGGGTCTTCCACATCTCCTCCTAAACCACTGGACCGATTTCAACCAAACTTGGCACAAATATTTTACGCAACGGGAGAACCAACATAGGATAGGTGTTTTTTCGACGGGGTCAATTGGGGGGTCCTTTGGGGTCTTCCACATCTCCTCCTAAACCACTGGACCGATTTCAACCAAACTTGGCACAAATATTTTACGCAACGGGAGAACCAACATAGGATATGTGTTTTTTCGATATGATCCTTCGGGGGGTCCTTTTGGGGGTCCTTTGGGGCCTTTCACATCTCCTCCTAAACCACTGGACCGATTTCAACCAAACTTGGCACAAATATTTTACGCAAAGGGAGAACCAACATAGGATAGGTGTTTTTTCAATGGGGTTCTTTTGGGGGTTCTTTGGGGTCTTCGACATCTCCTCCTAAACCACTGGATCGATTTCAACCAAACTTGGCACAAATATTTTACGCAACGGGAGAACCAACATAGGATATGTGTTTTTTCGATATGATACTTCGGGGGGTCCTTTTGGGGGTCCTTTGGGGTCTTCCACATCTCCTCCTAAACCACTGGACCGATTTCAACCAAACTTGGCACAAAATATTTTACGCAAAGGGAGAACCAACATAGGATAGGTGTTTTTTCGATGGGGTTCTTTTGGGGGTTCTTTGGGGTCTTCCACATCTCCTCCTAAACCACTGGACCGATTTCAACCAAACTTGGCACAAATATTTTACGCAACAGGAGAACCAACATAGGACAGGTGTTTTTTTTTCGATACGATCCTCTGGGGGGTCCTTTGGAGTCTTAAAAAACTAACTTATTAGATCTGGTTACTATGGCAACCCAATGGAATAGATTCTGTTCTAAATATATTATCGCATTAAATTGAAGACCATGCGAACGAAGTCTTTATATATTATATATATACAAACACTTTCTTTCTTTGAGTGGCATTGCAACGCATGCCGGGTACTCGCTAGTAAGAAGTAAAATGACGAAAAGAATTAGAACCTAATAGTAAATGAATAATTGTTTCTACCATGTTTATCAACAGGCATTTTATTTTTACAAAATCAGCTAATCATATACACGATTGAGATAAAAGTAAGACATGTTGCTTTAAAAGTATTCTTGCCGTCAGTATTTATGTATTTCTTGCTGAGAAGTAAAATCCACAGGTACAGCTTAGACTTTCAGTCACTCGTGAGTTTTTGTGATTTTGATTATTATGGGCAAAAGTGTTTCTGAGTTTAACAAAAGTTATATTTGTATTAACTTCAAATGATTTTTCTTGTTTATAACAGGGGTCACAGCAGCTACTGTGGCCGGGATTTGACAACATTTGTTTGTTTTCGTAAAGTACAGTGTAGTGTAGTGTAATACTTTGTCCAAGAATGTGTTCACACTTTTTCATAATGAGGTGAGTTGGACAAAATAGAAGCAATAGTGTTGTAGACAAAAATTTAGGCTTGCAGTTTTGAAAGGCAACTTTCATGTAACCTCATTCATCTGATGTTGCCAGAATAAGAAAAAATGAATATTAATATCCACTTCTAACTGCATCTTATACACCGTTCATCTCCACTCAACACAGGTTTATGATAGGGTAATGTAATCAATTTTTAATTTTTCTTCATTTGAAACTAATTATAATTATCATAATATCCATAAACCTCATGCTACATGTGTTTATGTACATGTATATGTAACATGTAAAAATAATGTTTAGGATTTATTCATGATTTACATAATATGACATTAATTGAAACTGTTACTTGATACTTTATATATTTGTTTGTGCAGGTAAAAAAGAACCTCCTCCCCCCCAACTCGCAAATCCAACTATTTCTAAAGTATCACATTTTATATAATTTTTTACATATCTTTATCACCACATCAGTTGATACATTTAACTTAATATCTTATAAAAAATCTTGGCTCTAGCAAAATTGTCTATTAAATCAGTAAAATAAATTTTCAATGTAATGTCACTTTGCATCTACAACAATAGCAAACAGTTAAGCTGTTTCTCACCCATTGGTATTTTTTCTTCAGATTTTATCCTCTTTAGGGCTGAAGAACTACGTTCTGCCATGCAATTTACCATGGGTTGAGTCAAATGAATTCTCATGACAACCTCAATCCAAACCTCTCATGGCAAAGTACTTTCCAAATCATTTTGTTTGATGTAAGAATAGATTTCTCTTATGCATGTTATGTTTTCCATTTTCATGTATATTTTAAAGTGCTGATATTCCTGTACAAAACTCTCTTCGTCAATGTCTTCTGTGTATCTCTGAGCCAGACTTTCAGCCTGGGTCATCACATCCTGTGATTCTTTGCCATGAAGATTTCTGAAAATTTCAAATCTGGTATTGTGTGATTCGTAGCAATCACTTCTTTTATTCAGTTGAACAATCAAATTGTCGATGATAAGATAGAATACTCTAGTCCAAAATCTGGCTCTTGTACCCATTTCCTCCTATTCTACTTCTCTTTTTTTGTCTGAAAAAAAAAACAATCTGTTTTCTGATCATTTCATAATTTGCTCCTGATAGATGGGAGACAGCAAAAATGTATAGCTTGGTGATGACAAAACATAAATATGACTCTGACTGGAGTGGCTTACCCCGTCCATAGCAGGACTTACCCATGAGATTCTTCTGCTTCACTTCTTTTTTTTCAGAATCAGCATCCAACTTGGAGCAGATCTGTTCCATGCCTATTCCGTTGCTACATTGTCACTGTATTCTAATAATACAGACAAATACAATTCACTCACATCTTTCGTATTTATCATATTTTTTGTAAGTATAGTTATTTTTTACTGTTTTTTTTTTTTTTAGGTTAAGGACTTCTCTCATTTTCCCATGGATGTTAATATAACTGGATGCCCGACAGGGCACTCTCTAGTGAAGCAAATCTGAGATCACGGCAGCCATATTTAAAGCGGGCAAAAAAAGGTAAACAGACGTGGAGTTAGGTTGATTTGTGCGGACCTTTTGGAGTGTAAATTGATTTAATGCTTGCTTGATTTATGACTTCGAAAAGAATACAAAATACGAAACTAACATACAAACAACATATCTTCCAACATAGAAACTAAAAGTCTTTCAGCATAATTTGACACGTAATTATATGAATAAATAACCGAACAATGTCTACGGTCAGATCTAGCTAAACAGTTGTCTAATTGCTTCTGCGTTACAGTACAAAATTATTACATCTCACTGCATATAACAACAAGGTGTACACAAACAGAAGGTATAGTCCCATTTCTCCCAGACGAAAAATGTTTAGCAAACGCATGAAATCAAAGTCGAGCGAAATGGCTTATAATGCAAACAAGATTTATTTAGTCACAGAATACAACCAAATATGTAATTAAATAAGTTTAGTTATAATCGATTTCCATTGATTTTTGACGAATTTTTAAAATCACAGAGTTCTAATTAATTTTATTCAGTAGTGGAATTTTTAATTTCTTACAAATCACGATATTGGCCAGCAAAACCTAATGCCTAAGTTTTATGGTAATCTATGGCTAACACTTACATTCATTATCAATAAGTTTACACATTCATTCTGTTTATTATCATTATGTACTCTCTTCTAAAAGCCATTATTAAAAAACACCAGTTGTGAATGAATAATCAAAAACCTGTAAAACTATTAATAACCATTTTACTGGGTTGGCCACATTTCTGAGAACAAAGTAAGGATACCAGCATATTGGGTTAGATTCTGTGTGTTTTTCTTGTTTTATTTTGAATATCATTTTTGAAAGGAAGAAAGCAGCTTATTTTATATAGATTGGTGATAATAATAATATAACAATAACAACAACAACATCAGTTAATAATGGCTTTTTCTGGTGGTATGCAGTACTGGCACATTTTTAAGCCCAAGTTCTCAAGATTTATAATTTCATTTATCTCTATAGAATTTTCCAAACTTTTACATCGATCTGCCTCCCCCGGATTTGAACTCGCGAGTTCCTGGTGAGTACCGGTACCTTTTCATACAGATAAATAGCCCTAATAATAATGAAAGTTGGAAATACAGCCTTTTATTTCTAATTCTTCGTTGAGAAAATTTTGTTTTTAAATTTTATTTTATGTTCCCATAACACTATGATCCCACAGTGTCGGCTAATAAATTCTTTGATTACGAGTGGAAATAGCAAAAGATTTAACAGGTAAGTGGGAATTACCATTCGGGCTGATGGGTTTGACAAAAAATCGTATTATTCAGGATGTACCGTAGTATGTATTTATCATCAAAAAATAATTAATTGTCGTGTAATTAATGGCACACTTATGTACCAGTTGTATAGGTAGAACTGTGGGCTCGAGATCTCTTGCCCGGGTTAAAGATGGCGGCGTGACGTCACACTTGCTCAGCTCTCGCAAGCATACAGGGTTGGCAGTCGGGCATCCAGTTAGTATAGGGTGACCAGATGTCCCGTTTTTAATGGGATTGTCCCTTTTTTTTATTATGTGTCCCGTTGTCCCGGCAAATTATTAACGGGACGTCAAATGTCCCGTTTTTCCGTACTTGCAATAACGGATAACCTAATCGTTTATCTTCGCTTCGTTTTGAGTTTTCATTTGTTTTTGTTTTTGTGTCATTTTGGTCTCGTTCGTTTAAACTTTCTTACTGAGGTCAAGACGGGTCTCGAATGGTTAAGGGAACGCAATCGCGAAAAGAAATGACGATCTCTGGTTTCCGCCAGAGTGCGTCAAGGGAGAGTGAGGCAATCAAGGTAAACTTTTTTTGTTTGGTTAGTTTTAACGCTTGGCGTGGCGAGCTTGCTCCATTGTCTATTGTTCGTTTGGTTCGAGATACATGTGCATATTAATATGGGGAAAAGAAAGTGTACTTTCTCCAAAACCCTGAAAGAAGAGTTTCCTTTCTTGAAGGACGACACCACATCTACAAAGGTAGAATGTACTTTATGTCGTTCAGTTTTTCCATTGAACATGGAGGACGTGCCGATATTACACAGCACATTAAGAAAAAGAAACACATGTTGGCAGTTTCCACGAGAACTTCCAGTAGTATAACTTCCTTTGTAAGTAGGAATGGACTACAAACTGAGGAAGATAAACGTATCGCTGCTGAAGAAGGGCTGTTTGCATTTCATACTGCAAAACACAACCATTCTTTCCGTTCAATGGACTACACATCTCTTATCATCAGAGAACTATTTGAGAAGAAATTCACGTGTTCCAGGACAAAGTGCGAGTCGATTTTAGTGAACGTTTTATCGCCATATGCAATGCATGAAGTGCAATCAGAACTTGAAGATGCTAAGTATGTGTCTGTGATGGTTGATGTATCAAATCATAAAAGCTTAAAATTAGTGCCGATTCTAGTTAGGTATTTCATTCCTACCAAAGGTGTTCAGTGCAAAGTAACCTGTTTTCAGAACGTTGGTGGAGAAACAGCAGAATTATTAGCTAATCATGTTCTGGACATCTTAAAGAAACATCGTTTAGTTGACAAGATCATCGCGTTTTGTGCAGATAACTGTAACACTAACTTTGGTGGGTACAAGAGGGCCGGAACAAACAACGTTTTTTCTAAATTGAACAGTGTGCTCAAAATGAATATTCAAGGCATTGGTTGTGCAGCTCATGTGGTACACAATGGTGTACAAACAAGTGCAGACATTCTTCCTATCGACATAGAAACAGTAGTGAATAAAATATTTCAATATTTTCACATTTATACTGTGCGTGTGGAGAAATTGAAATTATTTTATGATTTTGTTGCTACTGAATATAAGCAGGTTCTGGGTAGTGTTAAAACTAGATGGTTGTCATTGTAGCCAGGAGTTACAAGGGTTATTGATATTTATGAACCTCTAAAGTCTTATTTCATGTCTCAGGATAGGTAACCTACATTGCTAAAACAATTTTTTGAGAACCCACAGTCACTGCTTTGGCTTCATTTCGTACAAAGCCAACTGAAAATGTTTTCAAATTCAATCCAAAAGTTGGAAAGAACCAACATTTCAGCCACTGAAGTAGCTGAAGAATTAGAATTGCTTACAGAAAAATTCAATAACAGGAAATGTAGTGAGTTTCAAACTTCAGTTGTTTCTTCAATTTTAATTAACTTAGAAAATGAAGGTCTTTTCACCCAATCGAAATATGAAACGATTACCAATTTATTTTATGACACTTTTTTAAGTTATTTAAACAAGTGGGTCTCTCCATATCAGCTTCTGAAATCATTTCATTGGATAACATTGAAAAATTCTGTATCTTGGGATGAGGTTTTAAAAAGTCTGAAAATTCTTAAGACAGTAGTTTCATGTTCAACAATTCAGGTACATGAAGATGAATTATTTGATGAGATAGGGCATGTGAACAAAGTTTTATCCAGAAAATTTGAGGAATGGGAAAAAGTTAATGTGGAGATTGATAAGAAATGGTGTGATGTCTTCCACATACTTAAAAGTATAGGCATTCCATGTAAAAACATAGAGGTGGTTGTGAGTTTTGCTCTGGCTGTACCAGGCACAAATGCTGTTGTGGAAAGAGTCTTTTCAATTGTGAACTCCCTTTGCATTGATGAAAGAAACCGTTTTACTACCAAAACTATTCAAGCAATTGTAATTTTAAAAACTCATTTTCAAGACCTTAGCTGTAAAGAATTCTACAACCTGCTATTAAGTAATTCAAAGCTCTTGCGAGATATCAGGTCTTGTGATAAGTACAAAGTTAATAGTGATGTTCCTGATTCAGAAGCCACAAGTTCATGTTCAGCAGGTTGTTGATATCTATGAATCACATCCATGTAATTTTATAGTTGTTAAGAATTTGAATATTTATATTTGAATAATAATAATTTTATAATTCTTGAAAAAACTTGATCAATTATAATATGATCCAGTGCCATGATAAGTACGTTTTTAAGTTGGTTATTAAAATATATGTCTTTTTATGTGTAAAAAGTAGTTTTTATTTGTCTTAGTGAAGCAGTGCAGTCATATATGAAGCACATTTTCTTTGTAACTCGTGTCCTGTTTTTTTATTTCCATATTTCAGAAATGTCCTGTTTTACGTCATAAAAAATCTGTTCACCCTAAACTGTAGTGAACAATGTATCAAAAAATAAATTGTTAAACCAGTTGTTGATGACAGATTGCAGGTGTCTGTTCAAATACACAATTGGAGAAATGGTGGTGAAAAGTTGATAACATAGTGAATCTTCTCTATTATGAACAGTCACTGGATTGAAAAATTGAAATGCTGGTATTGGTTATAAAATCGTGTGAATTAGTTTCACAAAAATATTAAATATTAAGAACCTCTATACTTATATTAAGAACCTCTATACTTAATGCACATTTATACAATGTCAAACAACAATGTAAAGAAATTGTATACAAAAAGTGTGCAGTATTTTAGAAATGTATGAATAATAACCAACAAAAACTACTGACTTAAATATAATAGTAATTCCAATAAGTTCTGCATTTTAATAATAAACAAAATGACCTTATATTTCAGGATTAGTTTATTATAAATTAGGTACTTAAATTGAAATTTTCAAAAATTACATACTGCAGTTAAAGAAACAGAAAACTATTTGAAAGCCCCACAATCATTTCTTAAAGAGATAGATGAATGGATAGATGAAATAGGCTAAATTTCTATAAGTTTTGAAATGGAATTCCTCTTTCTAACAGTGTCAGAAACTCTGAAGCATGCTTGGAGCTTGTTCTCCATAAAAACTAATACATTCATAAACAGTCAGTGTATTAGACATCATAATCAAAACCTGTGTAGCCTTTCAAACACAACAGCAGTATCTGTTACAGAGTAATTTAAATTTGCTACAATTTTACTGTCCATTATTTTGTAGATCCATTGTTGGGAAATCTTTTAACACTTGTAACCTGTACAAAAATGCCATTACAAATGTTTGGGAAAGATAAATGAAAGTAAGTTCAATTGTGAAAGTTTATATACCGGTATATAATAATAAAAATGCCAAGTTTGTTTAAAAAGTTCAGTATGGAGAATTATTTGAAGGCATCTGTTAGAAGAAGTTTTACTGTATTCCCAAACAGGGACAAACTGCAAAAAAAATAAATAAAATAAATAACTCAGTCAGTTGTTCAAAGTTATACATGATCTAAGCCATTAAACACATGTTCAAAAAACACATTTTTTGTTCTTTGAACACAGCACACATTACAAATTTGTTCAGACAGAATTTTTTGAGATTATCCATATTCTTCTATTTTATATTGGATATGAAAATAATCCTAATACCTGATAACACAATTGGATACTTTCTTGATTTCCTTCACTTCTCTTCACTTGATCCCGTCTTTCTTTTTTTTTTTATTTGTTGTTGGTATTCTTCTTCTCTTCATTTGGGAGATTCTCCTGTTAATAACCAACTACATTACTCAATACAATTGCTCCGTTGCATTTGTGGTCATCCAATTTGTCTTTCATATTTTGGCATTTATCTCAGGCCCTCTTCACTAATCTGTCAGCATCCATCCCATTCACATCCAGAGTTGTCACTTTTCCTGTCTGTCACATGGCATGTTTCTCGAATATTGACCTGTCTTGCCGTATTTGCCTATCATCCTTCTCAATGACTTCATCTCACCAGCTTGTGTTTGTCTTCTAGTTGTCATAGTTTCTGTTCTTGCCTTTAACATACATCAGATGAGGTCTCACTCTACTTTTATATATCCTTGCTTTCATTTTCAATCTTAAAAATGTATTGTTCCAGCTAACAAAAGTCATACATCCTGACATCTTGTTTGCTTTTTTAATGTGGCAGCTTATTTTTTTGCATATCAAACCATAGCTTGTTATTGTTTCTCCTAAATAGTTGACTTCCATCATTTGCTTCACAATTTCATTGTCTATTAGTAACTTGCACCTCACTGATGTTGCAGCAATAGTCATTGCTTTAGTCTTAGCTGTAGAGATCACTGTATTATGTTGTTTACATGTGTAGTTGTATAGAAGCCTTTGCAGATCATCTCTGGTCTCTGCTATAGTATGGCATCATCAACATAGTAAATAATATTGAAGTTAGTATTACCCACTTTATGTCTCTTTATATATGGCTATTATTATTTCATCCATTACAAAGTTTAAAAGTAGGCGACTAAGTTAATTACCTTGTCATTTCCCTTTTCCAGCTGTGATTAGTTGCGATAGTTCACAATTTTTTGTTTTATTCTCATTTTGGTATTTGTAAATATGTTTTTATGATGTTTGTAAGTTTTGCAGTTACAGTAGACATAAACGTGCTGACATAAATGGGCCGTGTCAATGTCAGATAAGTGAAAATGTTGGATAACAAGGAAACAAAACCATAAAGTTTTAGCAAAATACAATGCATTTATGAAACGTATATTTATTTGTAAACATATAAATTTACAGTAGATCCACTTCAAGGCCAAACTGTTACATTTTAAAAAAGTTATTCAGCATAATACATTTATGAAAAAGAAATATTGTGGAATTGAAAAAAGTAAAATTAAAAAAATACAGTATCATACATATATTTTTGTTTTTAAACATATACGGTATATTTAAAGTGGGCCTATCTCAAGGCAAAAACAGTTATATCCTATGGAAAAAAATTGTAATTGATAACAGTTTTCCTGTAGCTTGCTGTTTTCTAGCCACTATGCCGCACTATCTCATTAGAAGCCTCACATCTGTGCTGGAGGCTTCCTCTTGCTGCTCAATGTATTTTAAGGCTGCTTCAACAGCATTCAAGCCATCTGCATGAGTGATTTTAACATATTCACTATTATTGTCCTCAGTTGGTTGCTCATCACACATCATTTGGTTTGTTTATGTCACAGTTAACAGAGCTGAACTATTTCATTATCTGTCACTTCAGCTTGCTGATCACTAATCATCCATTTGTCAATATATTTCATTGTAGCTCCCTCACATCCAGGAATTTGCTGTAGTAATGAAAGAATAGAGTCACCACCAGGTTCTGTTGTTTCAGAGTTTTCATTTTTATTACACTTATTCTCTGAAGTTTTTTTGTCCTTATCTTTTTCCTCACCCAACAAAACTTTCCAAGACTTTGAAATTGTACCTGAACTAAAAGAAAAAACATAAAATTCTCCAACAAGTGATAAAACTAGATTGCACAGAATCAATGGAATCAATCTGTAGATTAGAAGAAAATATTTTCTTGTTTTGGACTACCTCTATATAAACTTTCCCACAGTAATGAAACAGATACAAAACAATTAAAATAAAGTTAAAAGTTATTAACAGAAAATGAAAAATAAATAAATGATTTAAAATCTCAAAGAATAGTGATTAAATTATCTACCTGCTCCAATGTTTTCCCACGATGACGCCACCCAGTAGGCTACATCCTTCAAATGATTCTTTTTAGTTTTTCAAACATGTCCTGTCCTTTGATCATTTGAATGAGGGCTGTCAAAAGAATCCTTCAATAGTTTCTATTCATTGACTCCAACACACCGTGGTCCATAGGCTGACAGATGGCCATAACATTTGGTGGGAGAAACATCGCTTTTATGTCGCCACTTTAAAGTTCACTTTCATCCAGGTGCATTGTAGCACTGTCCATAAGCAGTATCGCCTTTCTCGGGAGATTGTTCTCTCTCAAATATATTTCTGTGGAGGGCACAAAATCCTTGAATAACCAATTTTTAGAAATTCCCTTAAGTCCCCTTAGATTTCTCGATTTCCTAATCATTAAGAGATTCATTTTATGGTTGGCTGTAGCATTACTGTAGGCTAAGATGGTAACATGTCTTAGCTTTGTTTTTAACCTGGAGCTGCTGCCTTTGCTTATCCTGCAAGTGTTTTTTGAGGCAGCATTTTATGGTTTAGTCCAGTTTTGTTGCAGTTGGATATTTCATCACCAGTTAAGCTTTCATTCTCATCATGCTTACAAAATTTTTTCTAAATAATTTATTCTGATATCATCAGATGATAACTTTTCCCCACAAATATTGAGCTGATGTATTCCATACTGCTCTTTCCATCTTTCGAGCCATCCAATACTGGCTGTGAACTCACTGTTACCCTCATCAAATTCTTTTTGAAGCTGTAAGGCCTTTTCTTGCAAGAGAGGTCCCGCAGAGGAACTCCTTTTTCTCTATGATCTGTATACCAAATGTACAGTGCTTTGCTTACCTTTTCATAGTCACATTTTCTCATAGTTTTCCTTTCTTTTAGGGCTGCCCCAGTTACTATATCAAAACACTATTTTTCTATCTGTTCTTTATTTTTCTTCCAGTCACCAAGAGTTACTCAACCAACACCATGATCATCAACAACCTTCTATAGTATTTCGCCTCTTTTTACTCTCCTAATTGCATTCAACATGTCCTCCATCAAAACAACAACTCTTTTTTTTGGTTGCCATATTGACAACACAAACACAAATAAACTAAACTCCCTACCAACAACAAAAAGGCTAAACCACAACAATATTCAGTTGTTATCGTCTCAGAGTCTCAAGTGACACTGACCGCCCACATTTCTGCCTGACCTTGGTACGCTAAAAGTAGCCAATGTGATGGTGGCTGAGCACAACTCTCAGCTGTGAGCCAAACTTACAGTCACATCAACCAAACTGCTTGCACTGCTGCTACCATTCATTTTATCACACTTTTCATCTCTTTATGTTTGAAAAATAATTTGTGATACTCTCTTGTTCGATTTATTTTTAATTATTAATATTTTGGAGATACATCAGTTAAAACAGAGTTGGGTATGTTCATGTTGGATAATGGGAATCTACTGTAGTATTAATCCCCCCCCCCACATTCAGTCACTCATGTACCCACAGTCTATATCATGCAATTTTATTGTATTTTACTGATACATACATACACACCCACACACAAACTGTGGGAATAAATTGTAACTGTTTTAAAATGTTTTGCCTCCTTATAAATATATGTATGATATTGTCTCATCTATGTCTTTCAAAAGCCTTGTTTATTTCTACAAAACACATGACCACAGCTTTATTAAACCTCTAGAGCAGCCGTTCTCAACCTGGTGCTCGCGAGCACTGTAGTGCTCGCGTAACTAAAAATGGTGCTCATCATGGATGTATAAAAAAGTGCTCGCGAGCAACAGTGACCCCTAATTTTCAATTATGAACTATATAGCACAGCCGTACAGCTGTTGTCCACCAACAACTGAGTATAGCAGAATACTGTTTGGAAACCTTTCTTACTTCTAAGAGCACTACTTGCAATGGTTTCCGGAATTGTCCGTAGTTTACAAGCCGATACCGACTCTATTTTTTGCAGCTTTAAAAGGCAGAGACAGCCTACGAGGGGTTTATTACTGTAGGCACCAGGTTGTCTTATCTTGTAAATGGGCTGTTAAACACGTACTAGTACCCTCAAAAAAAGCGGTTATTCAAAATATTTTAACTTTATTGCCTCTGAAATCCCTAAACTTGGCAGCTTTAAGTACGTTCTCACAGAAATAGTCACGTAGCATTTTACACTTAGCTCAACCAATCAATTTTCAGATTTTATATAGAAATTTCAAAATTTGCCAATGAGACTTTAAGAGCAGCCACTACCATAGAGGTATATAGATAGAGGTGGTGAACTGGCTGAGAAACCGTCCGGCTGGAAAAGAGAGATGCAATCACGTAAGGGTCATTTCTGTCCTTGTCTGCCTCTAACGCTGAACTGACGCTGAATCAGCTGATCCGTGCGAGTTCCACTCTCGCGCATGCGTCAGTAGACAAGGATAGAAATGACCTCTATGAATGTTTTTGCGTGAACATTTCCACTTACACGAGCGACATTTGTGACTGGAGTGACATAGTGTAGCAGTGTACACCAGTTTTGTGATGTATTTTGGTTGTAGTATTGCTGTTCTGTTATTTGTGAAATACACGTAATTATCGTCAGTTTGCAATTTTCCTTTCGCCTCGAAGTGTGTTGTGAACGTTCTTAAAAAAGAGACATGGATAAATTTGTAATACAAAAACGTAGTGAAGAATCGATACCTAAGTTACCTTCTTCATCAACCCAAGATTCCAACAAAAGTAGCGAAGCAAAAAGAAAGAAACTGTATTCTTTTCAAGGTAACTGGGAGACAGATTTTTTGGTGGTCACTAATGACGAGAATACCGGAGTTATTTGCATTTTGTGTCATGCACCTTTATCGGGTTTCAGAAAAGCAAATTGTCAAAGACATTATGAAACTTATCATAGTGCGTTTTCTGATCAATATCCCACAGGATCAGATGCAAGGATACATAAAATCAAAGAGTTAAAATCACAACTCCAACGTCAACAGAAGTCTTTTTCATTTAATGTTAATAGTTCTGTTAACAAACTTTCAACCGAAGTGTCTGTATCTATGTCTCATAAACTTGTTCAGCATGGGATGCCATTTACAAGTGGAGAAATTGTGAAGGAGTGCATAGTTTCCGCAGTGACAACTCTCGCTGAAAGTATACCTGAGAAATACAGAAGTGTTTTGACTAATGCGGCAAAAAATGTGCCACTTAGTAATGACACTGTTGCCAGGTGCGTTGACCTCAACGCGGCTCAAATTAAACAAAAAGCACTCCAGAAACTTTCTGAATGTAGTTATTTTTCTTTTGCTGTTGACGAATCAACAGACATTGCTTCTGTAGCACAATTGGCGTGCTTTGTACATTGTATAGATAATGTGGGAATTGTAGAAGATTTCTTTTTAACAATTTTACCGCTCCCGGGTACAACTACGGGCCAAGACATATACAACGCTGTCGCGAATTTCCTGAAACGTAATGGCATTGACTTATCAAAGCTCGTGTGTATGGTTACTGATGGCGCACCTTCCATGGTAGGTAAAAATAAAGGATTTGTCGCTCTTCTGAAAAATGATGAACATTTTCCTCCCTTTGTTCACTATCATTGTTTATTTCACGTTGAAAACTTAGCCAGTCATCTTATATCTGTTCCTGAAATTTCAGAACAGTTAAAACTGATAGTTAAGTTGATCAATTTTTTGGTTTCTAAACCCCTGAATAAACTAAAGACTAAAAGTCTTCTTGCATGATTTATCAGCGCCACATTCAGAACTAATCCTACATGCGGATGTTCATTGGCTAAGTCGTGGGGAAGCAATTACAAGGGTCTGGAAAGTTTTCGAAGAAATCAAAGCATTTATTTCTGCCAACGATTATGTCACTAAGTTTCCAGAAATATTCGGGGATGATTTCAAGATCAATCTTGCTTTCATGGTAGACCCATTTCAATATCTCACCGAGCTGAACAAATGTCTTCAGGGTCAGAAAAACACAATTTGTGAACTGAAAGAAATTATATTTTCCTTTCGATCAAAGTTACAAAGATTCCTCGGGACGGCAAGTAAAAATGACTTGGTTCTTTTTCCTGAACTGGCACATACACTCTCGAGTCTTGGTCCCCTCCCCACTCGGAGTGTCCTAAAATTGTCGTTCTGGCAATTCAAGATCTGTTGAAAGAGTTTGCTACATGATTTCATGTACTCGAAGAAAGTGAGCCATTGTTTAATATGGTGTTCAATCCATTTCAATTCAATGTGGACTCTCTCAGAAAAATTCAGATTATTCAACAGCACAATCTTGCTCGCGCGTAACTTGAATTATTAGAGCTCCAGTCCTCTCAAGCCTTAAAATATCTTTTCAAAAAGGAAAGGATCACTGATTTCTGGGGTGCAAATGATACAATGAAATTTCCGACATTGCAAAATGCTTCTCTCAAATGCTTGGCGATGTTTGGGACAACCTACCCGTGTGAAAAATGTTTTTCATTAATGAAATACATCAAGAACAAAGCACGATCAAGATTAAATTACTCACATTTGGAGGACTGTTTACGTGTGGCTGCAAGCGACTTCTCCTTAGATATTAGTGAAATTCTGAGTAACATTCAGGGCCAAGGATCTCATTAGCCTGGTGAGTGTATTTATTATTATTATTATTATTAAATTTTCATGGTGCTCTCCCACTTGCCCCGGATTATGAAAGGTGCTGTCAATCACAAAAAGGTTGAGAATCCCTGCTCTAGAGCCTTCTTACATATCTGTCCAACAATAAAGATTGCATGAACACGGGATCTTCCATTGTAGAAACCTTGTTGCTCTTGTCCTGAAATTCTATTAATGCAGTCAATTTCTATGATTATATATTAGTAAATAGTTTAAAGGTAGTACTGAGTAGATTGATACCCCTATATTTTTCAGGCTTCCTGTTATTCCCTTTCTTAAACGTTGGAATAGGGATACTTGTTCTCCAATCATCTGGTATGCATTCTTCCTCTGAAACATTGTTAAATAATTTAACTATTTGTTCATAGAGTTTTGTTCCTCAAAATTCATTACTACTTTCATCCTCCCCTGCAGGTTTCCTATTCCGTAACTTCTTTAGCTCATCCTCTGTTTCATGTGTTGTAATGAATATGTCTATCTTGTTTGTTAATACCTAATCAGAGCCTATCATCTGCTTCCTCTTCATTTCAGAATAAATGCACAAAATAATCCACTCATTCTTGGAGTTATATTTTCCCTGTTTCAGTGAATTCTTATGTTTGTTTCTTTTGATTGCATATATGCTTTCAAACTTGTCTTTGAAGAACAAAAAAGTTGTGTCCTAAATCTTTCATGAATTTTTTTCAGTAGTTTCATTCTATGGTTCTTATTTGTCCATTAACATTATTCCTGATCTCTCTATATCACTGACATGTCTCTTTTGAGTTCTAATACATCGATATTCCAAATTAGCATTTCTTTACTCTTGTGCCAGCAGTTTAACTCCCTAACAATACTTTTCTTTTAGTTACAGTAGCTTTTATTTGCTATAGTATTTTTTCTCAATGGCTTCTTTTGCAGCTATTTCCATAGGGTATTATATTTACTCTACAAACTTCTTGAGTATTTCACTGAGCGTGACTTTATCTTCCAACCTTTGCTGGTATTAATCCTTAGTTGTTTCATTACTAAGCAGCTCAGTGTTATACTTGCATGTTAATTTGAGTTTTGCTTTTGAAGAATGATTCACACATAGTCTTATTTTCCCTAGACCAGCCTATAGTCCTATGGTCACTACCTATGATAGCTTATGTTAAGCATCACTTCAGATATCCAGTATTTGGGTCAGATGTACATTTTAGTTGGTAATTATATAATAAATTGTGCTAGTTTGCCCTCTTATATTTTCCCAGTTTCCCAGATGTACTTATTCTGTGGTTTATAACCAAAGATAGTATTATTTATTCTGAGCTCATTATGTGTACAGAATTCAATTAGCTGTTCTCCATTGTCATTCTTGGCCCCTTCATTAAATCATCATTTTTAATTTCTGGAATGGTATCATTACACACATGTGAGTTAAATGTTCTAATTATTATTAGTTCCTCTTTACTTAATCTTTTGATCAATTCTTGCAAATCATCATAGAACTATTCCTTTTCATGTATGGGTCTGTCATCATTGGGGCATACACAGATATGACATTGATTACCCTTTGTGCATTTACTCTGGTTAACAGAATTCTTTCTGAGATGTACTGTACTAACATTCTCCAATACCATCCCTACATTTTCTGTGGACAATTAGAATTACTCCTTCTCTTGCTTGATTTTATTTTCACTATATATTACTATATAATCACTACTCTAAAACATTCTTTTACCTTTCTTCTTCATTTATTTACATTTTGCTTTATTTAATCTAAACTCCCTCATACCTCAGATTTACAGAAATTATAAGTAGTCAAAAATACAAAAAAAAAATCACTCCTGTACCTTGAAATCTTAATACAACTTTATTCAGAAGCTGTAATAAATCATAAGAGTGCTTTACAAAACAAAACCAACTACGGCAATTAAAAGAAACAATGTAAAAGAGTTTTATATCTCAAGTAAAATCAAACCGTATCATGTAGCCTTCTCTATCATAAATCATATCTCAGAAGCCTTTACATTATTACATATACTGTTATATTTCAGTATTCTCACTATTCCACTTTATTATACTCTTCTCTTATATTTTACTGTCCATTCTATACTATCTTACTTTATTTATTGACTTCATTCTTCCCTGTTCTTTGCAAAAGATTTGATACTTCGAAAATTAAAATTTCCCAGGCTCTTCTTTACCTGATCCTTCAATCTACATCTTTGTTTTTCATCATTGTATTATCCCAAGCCTCTGGCAAAATATTTGCTTTGTTAGCTATATTTTCTACATTCTTTCTATGTGTTTAAGCACCTGAGACTATTTATTTTAACATATACCAGGGTGTCTCTGGTACCAGATTATTGTAAGTTCAGGTTATTGTAAGCTCATAGCATCAGGCTATGGTGTAAAAGGGTGGACGAAAACTTCTGGGCCTGAATAAGAAACTACCACTCTTTAGATTAATATGCATTTATTTCTTAACATAATCTCTAATTAGCTCTATACACTTTTTCCAACATTTTTCTAAAGCGGTTGTGCCAGACTTATAAGCCGATTTGTCATGGTACTCAAAGTACCCATTTATAGCATCGCTGACTTGATTGTCACCAGTAAATCTTTTTCCACAAGCAATTTTTGATGTTAGGAAAGATATAGAAGTCACTCAGGGCTAAATAGGACAGGTATGGTGGTTGAGGAAGCAATTCGAACTTCAACTCTTTGATTTTTGCCATCGCAATGGCATGTGAGATGATCAATTGTCTTGGTGAAAACAGTATATTCTCTTTCAATAAATGTGACCTTCTTCTCTTGATTTCATTGTTTACAATGTGCAGTAGGTTTGTATATATAGTACTCATCATTAATTGATTTTTCTCTTTTCAAGGTAGTCAGTGCAGATTACTCCACTGTCTTCACAAAACAATAGCCATAACCTTACCAGCAGAAGGAATTGTCTTTGCTTTCTTTGGAGTTGATTCGCTTTTTGTGGTCCATTGTTATAACCATTGTTTGGTCTCAGGAGTGTTTTGGTTGACTTAAGTCTCATCAACAGTTATGAATCAACGCAAAAATTTGGTTTGATTGCACGTATAGAGTACCAAACAAACAGTTGAAACATCCTTTCGACATTATTTTTGGTCAAGTGTCAGCAAACGCGACACTCATCTAGAGCACAGGTTTGTCATACACAGATGTTCGTGTAAGATATAGCGCACACATTCTGTTGACATACCAACAGCTTCAGTGGTCTACCAAATCGCATTTATGGATTTTTCAATTTTTTTTTTTTTTGCGTAGTATTTCAATGGGACATCCACCAAATGGGTCGTCAGTTGTGCTTGTCCAACTCATTTAAATTCAACAACCCAGTGCTTAACCATTGTATTTGTTTTGCAAAAAGTCCCCCAATGTTGAATCTAGCTCCTTTTTTTATATCGGTTGCAGTTAAACCTTTCAAAATTAAAATTTAATCACAGCACGAAATTCCAGTCTATCCAATGATGCCCTATGTACGGACTGTGCTACTAATAATAAACAATTCATTGAATTGAAATCTTCCAATCTAAGCCTACAAAGGATGAAATTGTACAAGGTCAAAATAATGAGCACAGAAGCGCTATCTCTGTGTCACCCTCGGAAATTTTTGCCCTACCCTCATACTATAAATATGGAATAGATGAGAATTATAGCACCTGCACCAAATGCTTCCCTCAACCAACCTCTATAGATGTGATTTAAAATGCTTTTCTGTCACTAATAATTGTTCATTACTTTGTGTTAACGTCTACAGTTCTGACCCATATGTCAGCACCAGCCAAGTCAGTGTTTCGTAGATTGCACATTCAGTTCCTCTTGAAATCACAAATAACCTCAGAGGCTTTATCAGTTCACAGTATGTTCTACAAGGAGAAATAAAAAAGTAAACCAAACATTTTTTTAATCATTTTTTCGTTTGAACTTAGATAAATGACACATGTGCGATTTTTCTACATAATCCCTTCCTACTTCTATGAACTTGTTCCATCTCTTAACAGACACTTGAACTCCTTCCCAGAATAAATTTTTAGGTTTTGGGTGTAACTAATTTTACACTGTTTCTGTAACCTGTTCATCTCAACAAACAAGTTTTTCTCATTTTTTCTTTCAAAGGATCAAAAATATGAAATCCATTTTGAATTAGGCTTCCTTTATAATATCGCACTTTACACTTTAGTCAGCATCTCCCTTAATTCATTATTCCTTTCTGACCTTCTTTATTATATTTTCTTCTTTGCATTATGGTTTTATATACCCGTTTCATTGTTCTTCCTTCAATCACCTTGAATGTATGTCTAAATTGCTTTAGCGGTCTCTCTTGTATTTTATTTCATTTTAAATTATATCCTGATCTTTTGTCATTATCGTCATTCCTCTGTGCGGTTCAGAGGGTAAACATAGTCACGTCTTCCTCTGTGCAGTTCAGTAGGACCCTGCACACTACCCCTCTTTGTGGTGTCACAGGCCCGCCAGTAGTGTTCGGCGCCTGTATGTAGAACTTTAGTTGGCGCCCTTATACCCTCCACCCACAATAAAAAATCACTCTATGAAAACGTATCAGTTAGTACAAATGAAATATGAAATATATTAATTACAAGTTTATTGAACAAAAACAGGACTAACAAAAATTTATAAAAAAACAGTAAACATAGGCTACAAGAAGCGTACAAAAATAAAAACATCAAAAATAATTTGGAAGAAAATAAAGCAATTTATGTCATTTGTCAAGAAAGTCATTTTCCAATTGCACCTTATATAGTTTTACATAAGTTAACAGTAATTGCAGCAAAATTTGATGCATAATCTGTAGTTTTAGTAGTAGACCACTGAGGCAACATAATAAGACAACACAATTTGATAACAACCATGAACATGAAAATATATGTTCTAAAATTTCATTAAAGTAAATTATTTCTCTGTATAGTAGATTAAACACCAGCATCTTTGCAGAAAAGATTTACTTTATTAAAAGAGCATATGATTCATTACAGTTTTTGTATTTGTAAAGTACTTCACAAAATAGAGAATATTTATCGTCCTGTTGTAAAATGTTACAACAAAAATTAACACATGAGAATCACTCACACATGGACACAGACGATTTGTGGAGGAAGTCGTCATCCAAGGTATGCATTTATGATATATCTTTGACGGACGGTGTAGGTTTTGGCATATTTGTGGTGTATCCGAACTGTTAGTGCAGTGAATTGTGGAAATTTATCACGCGGCCGAAGTCGAGTGCGATACTTTAAATTAAAAGCTTCAATCTATTTGTAGTTATTGTTACAACCATTCAATAATTATGTATGGCTTTCCAGTACACTCGCTATATAAACAATCGTTCCTTTTGTGAACAGTTTAATTACATGAAAATTGTAAACTTAGCTTTTAGGAATTATTGTTTCTATTATAATTTGTTATGTCAACTTAGCGATATAGTGATGCGTACACTGTTTCATATTAAATCACCAGTTTTATCGTTGCTAACAAACATTATCGTAATACAAAATTGTTGCCCCGATAATCAAAGGGACTCAACTCTAATGAAATGAAAAATAAAAAATTTGAGAATAGTCCACTAAAACATATAATTTTCCCGTCTAAAAAAACCTTATAAACGAATTTTACTTAATGCGTTAGATATAAAAATTAATAGCGTCTCTGACTCATAATCAGAGCGTTGCTGTGCTGCCGATGTGATGAGATCGAGTCAAGGTCACGGCTCGATTTACTCGTCCACCCGCACGTACGCGGACAAATAATACATACGTCTTCTCTGGCATACCCGGGCCAGATAAGTAACAAGGGCACACAATATATACTACACACATAAACAACACTCTTCCCCCCCCCCCGCACGGCTTGCCCTCGGGCGTGGGTTAAAAGGTTGGCTAATATCTCTCTGGCTGGGGTGGGGCGTGAGTTCTATCACGGCCGGAGGTCGCAACAAGTCTATGACCTAATGCCTGAAGTGGAGAAGAAGAAGAAGAAGAAGATATAAAAATTAATTAACCTATAGGAAAAAGCGAAAATTATGGTGTATTATAATTATGTATGGCGTGGGCTACAAAAATTACCTATAGCCTACCTGAAGTAGTTGTTCTAATATATCTGAATTTATAGGAATTCAAACTTGTGTATTTATAGGCCAACAAATAAGGAACAGTACAAATATTTACATAATAAAAAACTAATATTTTAGTAAAATATTTAAAATTTAATCGATTGTGAGGCGTATAAAAAATGGTAGGCCTACGTAGTAACGTATTTTATTAAGAAAATATTTAGGCCTATATCTCATTTTAATACAATTAAGAATGCAACAATTAAGAATATATTTTTTTTTATTTACGTATCTTAGGAAACTATACGTTTTCATATTTTAAACAGACATTATTACAAAATAATAGGTTAGCTAAAACGTTTGATCCTAAATTTCAGCTTAAGTAAATGTTTGAATTAAGAAGAGATACTTACTTCAAGCCAGGAATTGGTTTTCAGTTACTAATAATTGTTACGATAAATGAAAATCCTGGAAGAGGAATTTTTAAAAAAGGATAGGCCTACTATTCGAAAAAGAACTGATGAGTTTAAGAAGTAAAACAAAGACTGTAGAGAAGAAAGGAAGAAAGAACACAGTGAAAGGATGATGAAGTACTGGAAGGGGAAAAAGATGAGAAATGAAGGAAATTTATAAATTACTTCACGATAGCTGGCCAAAATTGAAAAAAAATTATGATGTTCTTTAATTTTATTAGTTTGTATAAGTGGGCGCGAGGGCGCGCGCGCGTAGAACCACTACATTGAAATAACATTTGGCACAGTTTGAGAAATCTGCCTTTGTAAAACAGATTTTCTTTATTACTCTTTGTATTCTATTGCTTAAAAAAAGTCTTATGCTTAAAAAAATTTAAAGAGAGACTTTCGTATTTCAGAGAACAAGTATTGCGATTAGGGTTACATACATAACGAACATACGCGTGTGATGCGTGAAATGAGGTATTAAAAGTATTTCCACATTTTAAAATTCCAAAATTTTCCAGTACTTAAAATGACTTGTATAAAAGGCGTACAAATAAACACTTAGCCTATCCTTAAACACTTCATTTTTGATACATTTAATTTTTAAATAAGTAAAACTCAGATGATCATGGACCATTATTGAATCAAAACTCATGTTTTGTAAATAAAAATTTGCTTTTATTTATTTATATCCTTCTATAAATGATGAATTCTTCTCGCCTTTACAATAAGGTTGCACTTCAGTATCACGGTCATGATAAAATAAAACTTTAACGTAGGTAAATTATACGAAACGATGAAGTTGTTTAAAAGTGTTCACGTTGTTTAATCACAGGTTCTTCGTCGTCGACGTGATGGATCCTCAGTGTCGCTCGAACCTAGTCTCCTGTCGGACTTGCTGGGTACTTATGGAGGGGACGCGGTTGATGCCGTCGTTTGTAAGGTCATCCCACGGCCTTCGATGATGTTCCTACCTGGGGGTTTGGCGGAGCCTAGGCGATCCCATTGAGCTTCGTAAGTTATATTATTTCAGCTGACTCTCACTATAGTTTATTTTATGTAAGTCTCCTAAGCGTTGTTATGACACTAGACCTTTGTTTATGCGAATTTTAAATATGAGATGAATGGAATGTTTGTTATGTCAGAAAAAGATAAAAATTATATTAAAAATAATTTAAAACGCACAAATGAGAATATATTATTATTATAATTATATTTACTTCTTTAGCTTTACATTAAACAAGTGTTTTTAATCCCACAGCATCAGTTCTTCGGGGCTGCGCCAGCTTCAACTACACGGGTTGCGAAGCCGATTCTGGGACTTCAAGACTGGACGTCAATGGGAGAAGAAGAAGAAGAAGAAGAAGAAGAAGAAAGAAGATTCGTTCTTCGGGACGTCACGTGATGGAACCTCAATGTCGCTCGAACCTAGTCTGTCGTCAGATTCTGCCAGGTCTTACGGAGGAGGCGCGGTTGATACCACCATTTTGTAAGGTCATCCCACGTTCTTCGATGATGTTCGATTCTGGAGGTTTGGCGAGGCCTAGGCGATCGCATTGAGCTTCGTAAGTTATACCGATTAAAATAATTTAATATGGTCACTTTTGAAATACATAAACAAGTAGGTTTAACGTTATATCGACAAGTGTTACTTTTGTTGCATCGAATATTTCTTTGTCACAGCATCCGTTCTACGGGGTTGCGTCGACTCCGGCTACGTCGAGCTTCTGCAGCGGATTCTGATACTTCAAGTCGGGACATCATTGGACCTGTGACGAAGAAGAAGAATCAATTCTTCTGGATTTGGTCGACTTCAGCTGCGTCGGGATTCTACGGCGGGTTCGAGACTTCGATTTCGGTTTTGTGAGTTAACTTTTTCTTCAATAATTTTTTCACTGACAAAATTTGTTTTTCTTTGCAGTTTAGTTTTTTTTAGTCGTTAATGTCATTGAACACTGCTTCAACTAAAAAAACGCAGAATATATTTAGTTGTATCATGCATTTTAAAAGAACTTCCAAATTTGTTCGTTGTTCGTGACATCCAGTAAGATATTTTTATGATCGTAAAAAAGTTGATTCGTAGATCGCAGTTAACTGAAATAGGTAAAGAATTGCACACTAAAATTTGTCTTTACATTAATACCTGTTTTATTGTTGCAGCATCCGATCATCAGCGATTGAAGGCTTCGTCCTCGGCTTCAACGGGTAGGTATTTACGTACAGTTTTTTATGACACAATTGTAGTTTATAATTTTAGTGTCATGGCCATCGTAATATTATTTAATACTGAAGTGCAACCTCTGTTCACTTAGTTATAAATG
The DNA here is from genome assembly GCA_034769895.1 of Magicicada septendecula. NCBI lineage: Eukaryota > Metazoa > Arthropoda > Insecta > Hemiptera > Cicadidae > Magicicada > Magicicada septendecula. Next base: position 682,122,337 of record CM068368.1, on the reverse strand, counting down.
TGTATGTAAATTTGGTGATAATAAATTAATTTCTTTTAACCCGAAAATTCTTTAATTCTTGTGTCTAAGTTATTTCTACTTTGTAAGTTATTTCTTTTCACTTGTCAGAAATATTACACAGTTTATCTATAAGACGAATTACGTTCACATTACAACGTGAAAAGGCTTTTCATAAACGATCTACATGGACGTCAGATTGCAACAAAGGACAGGACAGGTTCGTTTAGAACAGTGGTTCCCCACCGGTGGTCCACGGACCACAAGTGGTCCGCGAGAGCCTCGGGAGTGGTCCGTGGGAGGGTCCGACAGCACATATAAAAAAGTTGCCAATAAATGGGGATTTTGAAAGCGATCTGCGTTGAACGAGACGGGGTGAATATATCCGTGCCGATGACTATCAGCTGTTGAATTAAAATATCTTTAAAATAATTATTATTAGAATATGATACAAAATAATTTTCATAACTTATGTTTAAATGTGGCAAATGAACTCTCACCAACATTAAACAACCAGAAAGGCACAGGGCTCTATCTGAGCTCTATCACGTGAACACTTCGTGGTTTTGTCTGCCTGTCTACACGCGCCGCACAGTCACATGCTCACTGGCTGTCAGTGCTGGGTGTGTACTGTGTAGTCATGTAGTGATGAGACGGCAACGTTGGTGAGAGAGAAGAACCCCTCCACAGTGACGATGCACTGCATAATTCATCGCCAAGCATTAGCATCAAAAACATTGCCGGAAGACTTGTCGAATACAATGAAATTGGCCATAAAGATGGTGAACGCTGTTAAAAGTAGTGCGTTAAACACACGTATTTTCAAAAAGTTATGTGCAGCATTAGACTCTGAGCACGAGACACTACTTTTTCATACTGAGGTTCGTTGGCTGTCAAAAGGCAATATGTTGGCACGCTTATATGAGTTGAGAGAAGAGCTAAAAGTATTTTATATTGAGACGAAAATGCAGCATTTCTTGGAACAATCGAGTGAGCCAACTTTTGTGATGCAACTCGCATATTATCTAGTAGATATTTTTGGCCATTTGAACCAGCTGAACTTACAACTTCAAGGTTCTGGAAACGAAAAGTGTGAAGGTGTTGGTAATATACTTGTATTCGAGGACAAACTTCGTGCGTTTTTGTGTAAAATTGATCTCTGGATAGTGTAACAATCTACTAGGGTCGTACCTGTCGAAATGTATCACACTTGTTTATTTTGTGTATTAGTGTGAATGTAGTGTGTTTGCCTCACACTGGTCGTTACATAAATCGACGTCACTACTGGAGTCCGTAGCGTTGTCAATGTCACCAGTACAACCTACCTGTTAATTCATAGGGATTACGATTCCCGGGTGGCGCCAAATTGTTTCTGTTAAAACAATTAAAACATTTAATTTTTAAGGTAATACGTGATATTAGCTAGACAGCTGTGACGTTCGAATTGTTCCCGCTGCTACACAGGTTGTGGACTCGACCGCTCGTGGTGAGCGCTAGTTGGCTGTTGCTTAAAACTTAGCTAACACGCATATATTCTACAAAATTCCTATGAAATAACAAGATAGTAATGTTCTGTACTGCGTTTTTTAATACACATTTAATTATCAATAAATATGACAAATGAATCATAAACAAATTTATAATATTATGCTCCGGCTTAGAGCTTGAAACACAAAACATCTCAGGTTGGCAAAATTGATTTCAAAACACTATCGTTCAGTTACTTTTAACAAATTACTATGTTTTTAAAATCTGGAGTTCTTTTGATCATGAAAATAGACATAAACGTTGATTACATGAAAAAAAGTACACTACTATACCTTATGCGTACTTAGGATTTATAATGTGTTTGTACAATTTGTTCAGTAGTGTCGTATTTCTGTTACAGCAGTTATGTTCACAAATAAGGTTATCTCTATAGTTTAATTAAATGTTTTTTAATGTAAGTAAATTATGCCTTTACCTTTGAAAGAAAATACTACTTTTTAAATAGTGAGAAATTTTATCATTTGAAAATAATTTAAGTAATTTGGGGTTTTGGGAGTAAGGAATTATTCGGTACTTATCAGTTCATCTCACGTTGTCTGTGTCGTCATCAGGATAGGCGTATATTTTTCGAATTTGGGCTGGTTGAAGGCTTCCAACATCTTCTTCAAACTGGTCTGGGTTTTTTCTTTAATTAGTTTATTTAATTTCGTTCCTGGACATCATTAATTCTGTATAGATCGACGTCTCTTCATATTGGGTTATCTTGGTTCACTGATTCGACTTTTTATAACTGTTTAAATTAAAATTTTAGTTTGTCCAATTTTTCGTGTGGCTTACCCACGCTTCGTTTCTTCAGCGTCTCTAAAATTTAACGGAAAAATAAGCCCTCAAACGTCTCGTTGTCATAGTAACCAATAATTCAATGCTTGGTTAATTACTCCTTACATACATTGTTAGAAATATTTGAATTTTTATTCAAATTTATTTAGTATTTTCCTAATGATTTTATTCCCTTACAATTCCTTTGGGATAATAAATGACATCACTATTATTTTTCTTTCCCTTCAAAGTTTACAATGATACCTCATAAGGTCATATTCTGTTACACTTTAACTATAGTCTAATTATTTGACATTTAATAAATAACATATCTTTCTTGAATTAAATTATTACAATAATATTTCTGTGTTGAAATAACTGATATACAACCACTGTCCATTCACTGTTCTTAGATTAGTAAGATTTTTTTTTTGTGAAATTGATACAATTTGCATTTGAATGTCTTTGGCAGTTAACTGTTTTCATAGTCACAAACAGCCATTATTGTTTTTTAGTGTATTTCCTTTTTAAATTACATTCTGAATTCAGCCTGATGGGCTTCACTTATTTGTTTGTGTTTTAATTACTATTCAACATACATTTTCATTACTCTTCATTTAAAATACAATAGTTAGGTTTATGGACTGTAAGTCCCCTTCAGCCATATTCCTTCTTTAACATTAATCAACTATTCTTTACAAGTCATAAATTATTCTTAGTACTAACATTGATTTCTTTCTTGTCTTATAAACTAGGGTGATAAACATTGTCACTTTCTCTAATATTATGAAGGTTAATTCCCCTTTCAACATGGGGTGTTGTATTCTTTATAATTTTAATCTTTAATAACAAACTTTACTTCTATCCTATCATGCCATGTTAACACAAGTTATTGTACTGGGCTTTCTCCCTGAATATTATTACAAGCTTCCTTAATATTAATTTGGATTACTATTTCTAATTAATTCTAGGTATATAACTAATTATAATCTCACTCCAATCATTGGTGGTTTATCAATGTTTTACAGAGTGTCTATTTACTTAGCATTCTATTTTGAATGTTTCACATCCACTTTCACTATTTTTTAGGGCATTTACACTTCACTAAAGCACTTCACTTTGGTTCACTGTTTTGTAATTAGTGTTATTTAATGGGTAATCCCTATACTTTCTCCTACCATTTCTCACTATTTTGTTTTAGTATTATATTTACTATTAACAATACTAGGCTAGTTGTGTTTTGGTTGAATCTAACCTTTCTGACAGGGTTAGTGTACTTTTCCTATACTACATTGCTTTATAATTGTATTGTCTTAAAAATGGGTACCTAGGTTAAATTAATGCTAATAATAACATTGGTTTCATTAATACATAATTATTCAAGGTTTATTGACCGTATTCTATCTCTAAACAGACAATCTTTCCCTTTTATATATGTGTGTTAGTTTCCCCTTGGGTTTTATCTGTCTCCTCTTCATTCTTCCTCTTCTTCTTCTTCAATCCGGTTCGGTTCTCCTCTTCTTCTCTTCTGGTTTAAATTCTGTTTACTTGTATGGATCTGTCCTCTTCTTCTGGTTCTTCCTTAGTTCTGTGTCCATCATTGTTTTGTCTATCATATTTTTCTTAAGTATGTTACGTGGTTCCCTTCTTTATGTTTGGGTTGTTGGCTCAATCATGTCAAAATATTTACATTTTAATAAGTATGTTACGTGGTTCCGTTCTTTATGTTTGGGTTTTCGGCTCAATCACTTGGGTTGGGTAATATCGTTGTACGTCTTGTCAAAGTATTTACATTTTAATCATTTTTTACACATTTTATTTCATATGAAGTAATTTTATATCAAGAATTATCTTTGTTATCACTGGTACGAGATTTGGCTTAATTGTATCGTTACAATAGCCAAAGTTGAAGAGAAAAACTTTAAATCTTTCCCGACTTTGAAAACCCTTGCTGACAACGGGGACTACGCCACTGTTACAGACAAGGTACAACATAACGTACTCAGTCACTTAGGCACTCTCAAGGATGAATTTGCTCGTTATTTCCCTGAATATGGTAGCAGTAAGACTCGAGCTATAAAAAAACTGATTCGAAATCATTTCATTGTCAAGCCTAAGGATCTCCCTGATAATATTCAAGAGGAGGTTATTGAACTTCAAGGACTCGTTTGAATCTGGTGTAAACCTAGAAGAGCTGTGATATAAAAAAGCCATATCTTACCCAAACGGCAAGCAGCTTTGCGGTATCTCATGGTGTTTTCGACAACATTTTTGTGTGAGCAGGGATTCTCGACTTTATTGTTGATTAAAAACAAACAAAGAAATTGCTAGGTACAAGCAGTGATTTGAGATTAGCTCTAAGCAAGAGCCTAACTCCTAGAATTCCTCAGCTTGTCAAACAAATTCGTGCACAAAAGTTACACTGAGAAAAACATTGAGGTAAAATTTTTTTTCAACGTCCTTTTCAAACAAATTGTTGTTTCAACATAAAATTGTAATTGAGACTTTTTATAATATGTAGTAGGCTATACATTATAAAAAAGTAATTTTTATTTATTAAATAATTTATAATTAAGTTGTACTGTACACTAATTAATAGTAATAATAAATAATGTGTTCTAAAAAACTGTTTTACTTAATCACCTTTGAATATGGTTATGGGGAAGGCGCTGAGGAAGGTTACAACTGATAGGGGGTATGGCGGGGGGTGGGGGTGGTCCGTACATGATTCAATTTCAGGCTGAGTGGTCCACAGACTTCTACGGGTTGGGAACCACTGGTTTAGAAGAACACATCTTTAAGGGAAAACGTATTGACATCTGATAACCCATACGATACTAGAGAAGAAAAAACCATTCAGTACCACTGGAAAACCTGTTGTGGCAATAAAAGATTCAAATAAAAATCAAATCACAGACAGTAAACAAACTTTGTTTACATAAGACCCAAAACAGTTGTCAAGGTGCCAGAGAGGATTTATTTGCTAAACGTGTTGTTCAGTTTCTACAGCACTTCCTTAGCAAAACAGTCTTTGTGAATCATATTCAATTAATTCCCGAGTCAAGGTATGAGGGCTGAGCTCTAAAAGTTTTTAGCCGACTCATTTTAATGAAAAATCTGGCAATGCACTTTTTTGAGGCTAAAATGAGTAGTTTATTCAGACATTATTTTAATATTATTTCTGAAAATTATAACATCGCCAAATTCAGATCAGTTTTGATAACAATAAGTATGTAAAAAACGCTAAAAAATAATGTATGTTAATGAATAAATAATGAAGAGAGTAAAAACGTAAAAAGTAATTAAGAAAGAAGGAGAAAGAATTATAAACCAAAAGTGATTATTAAAGAAACTCAACGACTAGACTGACAGACAAACGACTGTGACCCAACCCCAGAGATTGGCCAGCTAAGAACCAAAATAAAATAAACAAGATGAGAAGTGAAGGGGAAGAAAATGAGAACAAAGAGGGAACAAACCAACGTTGAAGAAAATAAAATGAAACACGTCAAGAAAACGCAGACAAGAAATAAAGAATAGAGAAGTGAGGAATAATGTAATCAAAAATAATAAAGAAAATGAAACCGGTAAAGAACCAAAATAATTAATGAATGTTAGTATTGATTGAATGACAATTGTAAATAGTCATTAATAAAACACGATAGATAAAAATACACTAGCCAAAGAGTTAGGAGTACATGTAAGTGGTTAATAGAGAAAGACATGATATTAATAATTATATATAATATGTGTAGAGAAAGAGAGTAAAATAGTGAGAAGTAAACGGAAGTTAAACTAGTGAAAGTGAACTTACCCTAAAGTGAAATGATAGAAAAAGAAACACTAAGTAAATTATAATGAACGCAAAATAATTTAAAAGTGCAAGTGATAAATAAATAAAAATATTGTCAGTAATAAAAATAGTAAGAATAGAGAAGGCTAAGATAAAGACTTAGTAAAAATAACCAATGTTTAAGATTTAATAGTGAACAATAACATTTAAAAGTTATTATGAATAATATTTAAAATAAAACATTGATTCAGTAATAATGAACACTGAAGAGTGATATTAACTGTAGTAATTATAAAATAATATTATTATAGAACTTAAGAATGTATTGTAGAATTTAAAGGTGAGAATCACAAGACAAAGTAATAAGATGATGTTAACATGGAAAGGAAAGCAAAGAGTTTTATAAAATAAGTAGGTCATAACCATAAGTAAATACCCATGTTATAAGGGGAGAGTAATGAAACAAGTTCAATAGAGGTGAGATTGTTTATCACCCGAACAATAAATCAAAAGTAATGAATTGTACTGTAACGTTCCGGGCTACGTTACAAATCCAGGGAACCCATCATAATTGACGTTAGCCAATTATACAGGCTGCCTACGTTGCAACGAACTGAAATTAAACTCAACACAAACAACAATAATATTTACGCTAATTATTAGGACACAAGGGGAAGGTATTCCACTGATTATGAAGTGTAATAAGATGACATCTCTTTATTAACAAATTATAAAAAAAAAATCCCATAACATAAAAATTATACTGAAATAATTAAAAAGGGTTCTGTAAAACAAGGGATCATATTGATCATGTAATTTACCTCGGATCCGAGTCTGCTTTAAATATAGTAAAGACGTCTGAATTATACTATGCTCATCTAAGAGCTTGCAAGATTACATTAACCATTTGAAGAATGGTATTATTTATTAAAGGGATTATAATTTACATTTCAATATTAACGTTACAACGTATGATTTTCACTACTACAGTTTACATTTCTTTGGTTTTATTTATTGCTTAGAGAAAATTATTGTCTCTGAAAAGTCTCTTTCATCTATAAAAGTTATGTTTCAAATGTAATTAATTTTCGACAGCCAAGCTGTCGAGTCACCTCTAAAATAAGCTTTGCTGTCCTCGTCCTGGGGTGTGACTCTTCGGAATTCTGGTAGTCGGGGTAGTCATCTGTGTCGTGTCTCTGGTGAATATCTAATAGCCGTATTAGTGAGTAGATTGATGTAATGCTGCATGAAGTTGGGTTGATCCACGCCGGTCCTGGTCAGCGTCGTATGGGTTGTAGACGTCCGTATGTGCAATTTGGCAGGTCACATATTCACATGTAGAGTTGTACTGGAGTTTACATCTTAAGTAGAGACGTCACCTTGTTTACGTGTTGATAATTTTTCTTATATTACTACATTTCTTGAACAAACTTTTTCTACATCATATACATTAAAAATCACTAGCTCCCCACGTTTTTGTGGTAGCTAACCGTTATTTTAAAGTTTACATAACACACTTTTGAAGAGCCCTCGTTTGGAGGTGTGTACTGTCTGAACGCCGCATCGTAACTCTTAACTTGATACGACTGGTACATAACAACGAAGCGGAGCGAGTACTCCGCCATAATATAGTTCCAACTTTTATTTAAATAGACACTCTTATAGCAAGAGGAAACAAATTATTTAGACTTATTTAGTTTACAGGAATTATTTTAACTACTATTTGTGCCTTCAAATTATTAATTACTTACATTACGATTTTCAAATATTTCTAAGTTACAGACGGTTCGCTAAGCACGTTGTGTCCGGAATTAAACAGGTCAACGCATGATGATTTACTAAAGGGTTAACTGTAATATTATTAACTATTTACAATACGATTTTTTATTACTTGTTTAGTTAGATCTTTTTCCATTTAAATCTCGTACTTATTCTGAGTTAGTACAGGGGTATTAGGTTTAATTGTGCGATTTAAAATACTTAATTGCTTTCTCAATTTTTTTTTATTAAATATTTTATTACCAATTAAATCGTCACAGTACACCAATATTAAATAATAAGTGTTAATTAATTGTATAAACAATTGTTTATGAATAGGAGATGGATTGGGTAATTATCCCAAAGACCTAAATGTTATATGTTATATGATGAAAGGGTAGTAATTAATAGCCATATTGTTGACATTGGCAGAATAAATAAATGAGAAAAGAAAGCTATGTTTGAGTTATAAAAAGGAAAACCGTTAGTAAATAATTAGCACGAAATATGGAATAACACAGTTGTAACACACAAAAATCACACAAAGACTGAACCAAAACACCTCCATAGATAATAAACCTAAGTATAAAAACAAAATAACGATCTAGGACAAAATGAGATATAATGTGTATGAAACAATCAAAAACCAGTAATGGCTACTTAGACTTGAAACAGGCCTAACGGTCAAACATAAACGAATACTAATTGTATGAAAATAGCCAAGTTATTAACAATTCCAAGGTAACTAATTAACCAAGGATAAATGGTAAATATTATTAACAACAAAATATAAAAAATAAGGAGTTATGTAAACAGAGAAATGTAATTAGTAAGTATTAAATTAATTGTTGTAACGTTTATTGCCACGTTACAAATCCAGGGAACCCATCCTAATTGACACCATTCAATTATATGGGCTGCCTACGTTGTAACGAACTGAAATTAAACTCAACGCAATTAACAGAATTAATTAAGCTAATTATTAGAAAAAACGGGAAGGTATTTCACTGATTTATGCACTCATTTCCATGTGTAATAAGATGACTTCTCTTTATTAACAAATGAAATGAAAAGATCCCATAATATCATTAATTACATTAAAATATTCAAAAGGTTTTCTGAAAAGCTAGGGATCATAATGATCATGTACTTTTTACCTCGGATCCGAGTTTACTTTAAATATATTGCAAAGATGTCTGAGTATTACTATGTTCATCTAGGTGCTTGCAAGACTTCTTTTACCATTTGAAGAATGGTATTATTTACTAAAGAGATTATAATTTACATTTACATATTAACGTTACAACGTACGATATTCAATATTACAGTATACTTTTAGTTGGTCTCATTTATAGTTTAAAGAAAATTATTGTCTTTGAAAAGTCTCTTTCATCTGTAAGTTATGTCTAAAATATAATCACCTTTACAATAAGTCGTGGTGACCTCGTCCTGGGATGTCACTCTTGGGAATTCTGGAAGTCGGCGTCGTCATCTGGGTCGTGTCTTTGGCGAGTACTAGATAGCTGGTTCACTGAGGAGATTGAAGTTATTCTGGTTAAAGTTGGTGTAGATCCACGTAGGTCCTAGTCAGCATCGTATGGCTCGTATACGTCCACATGTGAAGTTTATGCAGGTCACATCTTCATATGTAAAGTTGTACTGGAATTTACCTCTTGAGGGGAGACGTCATCTTGCTTACTAGTTGTTAGTTTTTTTTTTTTTTTTTTTTTTTTTTTGTTTAACTTATTACATTTCTTAACACAACTTTCTACATTTTATATATTAAAAATTGCTCGCCACGTTTAGTAGTGATAGCTAACAGTTAAGCTTAAAATTAATCAATGCATTTTTGAAGAGCTCTCGCTCGTAGGTGTGTACGGTCTGACGGCTGCATTGTCACTCTTTTCTCGATTCGACTGGCACATTACAACGGAGCGGGGCGAGTACTCCGCGATAATATAGTTCCTATTTTTATTTAAAGTGACATTATTATTACAAGAAACAATACATTAATTATACATATATAATTTAAGTGAATTATTTTAACTACTACTCGTGCCTTCAAATTACTAATTACAAACATTACGATTTTTATACTTTCCTAAGTTACAGACGACTCGCTAAACAAGTTGAGTCCGGAATTAAACGCATGATGACTTGCAAAAGGGTTAACTGTGATATTAATAGCTTTTTACAATTCGATTTTTTATTAATTGTTTAGTTAGATTTTCCATTTACATCTCATACTTATTCTGAGTTAGTACAGGGGCTTTAGGTTTAATAGTGCGATTTAAAAATACTTAATTGCTAGTAAATTATTTTTTTATTTATTAAAGATTTTATTATTAATTAAATCGTCACATACTCCACCGCTTAAAACTCACATTAAGAATTTTAGTGAGCCTAACGCAAAATTGGGTACTTGGAGTATGCTTGGTGTCAATGTGTGGAATTTCTCTCACATAGTTATTGGCAAGCGTTATACCCATTTATTTCTTCTCTACAATACAATATACATATTGTAAGAAGACCGGGGACCTCTCGATGGCTGTAATCAAGCCCCACGTTGGGCGCCACTTTATAAGAGGACCCTGTATGCCGGTCGTTACAAAAGAATAAAATGTATACGGAAAATTCACTAATTATAGAATTTTCAAATAATAAAATAATTTTGTTTATAGAGGTATGTATAAGAGATAAATCTGTTTTTTAAAAGGTTCTGGTAAAATTTTAATAACAGGTAGGTATTTATTGACCGTCGAGCACTTCTTGAAGATTTGCACCAAGTCTGGAGTTAAATAGATTAACTCCAGGTAATAATCGATTGGTGACTTTTCTGACTGGTCCAATATCTTGTTCAAAATAGAATATATTCTTCTCACTTAATTCCTTCAGCCTTATAAATACCCTTAAATTACCCTGTGAAATAAGTACAGATACAAAATAATGGAAATATAAAGATTTATTGACAATTTTAAATAAATAATCGATATTTTATCGATGGAGAGCAATTATCGACTCTGTCTCAGGATTTATCGATTGTGTCATACAGAACAAAATTTTATGTTATATTATATTAAAAGACAGGTTCTTTGAGCGATTATGGATTAATAGTCAGAGAAGGGTGTAACAACCAAAAATTTAAAAATTTTTAGCATGACCGAATAGACGTTACATTCAGCATGACACACCTACTCAGGCCTCGAGCAATAAATAAAGAACTGTGTGTCGAAGTGTCAAGTGAACGTTTACTTCAGACAATGCAAGTACGTTTCACATAGATGTACAATAGGGAACAAGGTTGGCCGTGACAGACTCGACTAAAACACGAGATTTACAGCCTGCAAATGTAAGATAATGGAAACTGTGTCAAGTACCAATTTAGAGGAGAAACTGTGACGGACACACTGCCGGTTATTTTGAAAAGTACCAGTTAGAATAAAAGGGTGTAAGACACACAATAGTATATACCCTATACGAGGACGGACATCGATACCTAAAATAATAGAATCGAACTTGTAAACAGCAGGGGAACGACTTACTGGCGACAACGGATATTTACGACAGGCAGAAGGTGTGCCGTTTTGGAAACGACGTCACGCTGCGCCAGGATAGCGTTCTGGAAAAAAGGGGTCAAACACAGCGAACAATAACAAGATACGACACATTGTTTGCGTGAGAACTGCAGTGAGATCCGGAGTACGCTTAGACAATAGCTTGATAGACAACCATGAAATTGCTCCTGTTCTAGGAAAAGAGTACGGAGGCTTTCGACGCGAACCCGTGGGGAGACAGGATATCCAATCACAACCCAGCATCTACCCAGAGAACTGGTGGAGAGGACCGTCGCCAGCATAGCAACGGGAACGTCGAATGAGAAGTGAAGAACGACACTCTGGCTTAAGGGTAGGAGATCTTCTGTCCTATCATGTTCAACTTGAGGCGTGTTTTCCAGTAGGGTGCATTGTGGTACACGATGTTTGATAAAAACCGTTTGCAGAGCACGCGGGAGGACAGTCTTTCATAATTTTTCACTCAAATACTTTGAGCAGTCTTCACGTACTTTTAAAACAGTCTATTTATAACTTTCAACAGTCGGTCGTCAAAGTTCGATTAACATACGGACGGCAGTGGGACTTTGAAACTTTGCCACGCGACATGTAACTAAGAGACTTAGACATTTCGATATTGGCGCGTATCCGGTAATAGTGTACTTTCAGTGTCTAAAAACATGCGACATACGCCAGTGCTTAACAATTATAGAATTCTTTATTATACTCTAATTCAGAATTGAACTAACCAGTCACACTTACATCAATAATCGACGTCTAGAACTATCGTTGATGTAATACCGGACGGCGAAATCATAACATTATACAGTGCTGCGGAGCGATACAATATCATGTGGAACAATTACACCGCGGCATCAAAACACTAACAGTAATGAACATACCAAACTTTGAACAATAGACAGACATATATATATACACCATAGTTAACGATGAACTTATCTTCACGACACATAATTCCATGACTCAAACAATAACAGCAGAATCAACAGAATACGCACACACAGCGCGAGTGAATCTGTTTCGCGGGTGTTAAGTGTCAGTGACAGCACAGCTTCCCACACATGATCCAGCAGAGAGGAGTTACGCCGATGGAAATATCGGATAATTCATCTAAACAAGTAATCTTTATGCTATTCTTATCATAAGGAACTCTACTGTCCTGTCTCTTTTTCAAGAAACACCCCTTGAGCATTTAAATTAAACATGACAAACATAATTAACGCCATCCATCTGAGGCATACGATGAACGCATTAGTATAGGATTTATTGTTTGAATATTTGTGTTTCTATATATCGATTGCATTATATATGTATGTGTATGTTTTCAGCAAACAACGTATTGGATTTACCTTGTAATTTGATGTATAAACATGTGTTCTTTTATGTTCTTTTCATGAGTTTATGAATGTATGTATTTACAGGGAATCATCCATATTTTATATATTGAATTTAGTGAATGATATAATGTTAATAAATAAGTGTTTATTTTATCAATATGCGTTCATCATTGTCAAATTACCTCAGAACGAGAAAGTAATGGCATTTGAGTGATTTATGGTAGTTTATTTTATTTTATTTATTAATGCAACAACTAGAGTCTCCATGCAATAGTTATGCTAACGTAAAGTAATTAACGTGTTATTTATTGATTACACGAGCTCATTATGCAAATTAATATATTCAATAATTACTTAATCACAGATTAATTAATCCATTATTGTTAGCATAATTGCTTAATGACTGCCCAACACGTGGCAAGTGTAGTATTTGGCTCTCAAAGAACGTAGGGCTCGGCAATCACAGATTAGTTAATTCAGTTGCGTAATAGCATAACACCCCACAGTGTAGTATTTGGCGCCCACCGCACGGCAAAGAGCAGGCAGTAGAGATAGGATAAGCGTATATATTAATATTTCATGTTAGTAGTTGTAAGAACAAATATTATTAGTGTGAAGCTAGTTGGACTGGGACTGAATGTTAACGCGTAGTAAAGCTGCAAAAATGACGACCAGTAGTACAGATTCCATGGATTTCGACATTAATAACCAACAGGGAGTACCTGGTGTCGAACGAGAGGAATCACCAACTTATTCACAAATGACCGAGGAGACGTCAGACGTCAGAGCGCGGGGACAGGAGTCCCAACAACAACCGCAGGAAGAGATGACGTTGCGCGCATTAATGGACTTTATGAGTAAGAAGTTTGAAAAGCAAACGGAAGAGATTAATGAGAATTTTAATGAAAAATTCGAAAGGCAAAAGGAAGAGATTAACGAGAATTTTAATAAAAAATTCGAGAAATTAGAAGAAAAGTTGGGAAAGCAGAATGAAATTTTACACAAATACGCGCAGAAATGCGTGAATACATAAATAATTGTGATAAGAAGATAGACGAACAAAAGGAGCAGCTCGCGCTGTTACGCACAGATATACGTGGACATACGAATAACTGGAACAACAATAAAAACGAAGTCGGGAAGAAACAGGGAGAAGAAGAGAATGAAATTTACGAAGAGGTACGGAAAGTACGAGATAACGATAACGCTGTTGATTTCACAGACGTGTTAGCTACTGAGAAATTAGCAACTGCGGGATCTAACGTAAGTGTCAGTAGTAAGTCGAGAAACAGGTGGATTGAGAAAAGAAATGATTTTGTTTCTTTGTACTTAATGACGTCGGAAGATGATTATCCAGACATGGATAGAGATAATAAAAGTTTAATACCATCAAATAGAATGCGTAAAAGGCATAAATTCAACGATACGAGAAGAGATACTGCATTAGTGAAACCAATGATGAACTATTTAGAATGTGGAATAGACACACATCGTCGAAGTAGTCGAGCTGCAGCAATAAGAAGCATGAAGAGGAAGTTCGATATTAAGATGAACACTGCGTGTTATGAAGCAGAATGCAAATTTAAACAAACCATGGATGAGGTGAAACGAAAAAACCGACAGGATCCGTATGTAAATTCGTCCTGGGCAAGGAACGTTATGAGAAAAAGGAGAAGAATAAAATTCGCCGAACGACTTAAGAAAATTGTAAGTGCTACTAGTACTGAAAGAAGATATCAAGCGCTCGAGATAAGATTTCTTAAGAATCAAGAAAACAAAATACTTAGTGCATACGTAAATTATGGTAGTATGACTGGAAAACGTTGTTCAAGACGAGGGTACGGAATATTTCCAACACGCCCGTACGAAGGGAGTGGTAAACAGGTTTGGAAGAGGCGACGAAAGCAATTTATAGCGTGTCGGCCTAGAGAAAGCTACCGAAAGGGACGGTACGACATATCTTTTACTCACTCTAAAAGCGAGAGGAAGAGACACGTCATAAATCTTGGAGGTGTTGAAGACGAAACACATTGTAACAGCGTAACGGGATCAGCAGACCGCCTGAAAAGTGAAGGTGTGACGCAAGCCACTAGGTCAAATACCCTCACTGTTTACAAACAAAAATGCGTGCGTGAATGACGGCACAAGGTCTACAAGACATACAACTATGTCTCCACAAATAGACAGTTAAGAACGAAATAAATGAACACGTGGTAAGAAGGCGATTTTAAGAACGTCTGAAAATTTAATAATTAGGTTAGATAATATTGAATAAAATACAGTAAATATGATTGATTATGTGATAATACATAAACCAAGGTAAGATAATTATAGATATGAGTATTAATGAATGACGATTAACGTATGAAATAAAATGACGCAACATGCGAACTCACTGAGTGCGATAGCAATGAGAAACTGAGGGGTATTTTCAACGTACGATTGCTGAAGAGATACTTTGAGACGAAATCACAAGTCTCAAAGGAAAATGAAAGTGCATCGACAATCAGTTAGACTAGTGGAATAGGAGGAGACGGGTCAACACATAAGGTGAATGTCCCGCGAAAACCAGTCCAACTAGCTAATCGGTATGATGTATATCTTATTAGTGTATAATGTAAAGATTTTGTACAAGGAGTTCTTAAGTCACAATGTGGCAACCTAACGACATTAATTACATGTGTATAGCCAGTGTTAATGGAAATTTAAATAGAAAAGACAATTATGATGTGAAAAGTTCAATTGAATGTGCGAAAAATAAGTTTATAAATTGCGAAAAGACGTTATAACGAGTTTTATAGACACCCGATGATATTAGATTAATTAATCAAATCTGAGTGATATAAAACAAAGTTATCTATAATCATAATGATCTCAAGTGAATTGTCAATTGTTCCTGAATAATGTATATAAATTTCTATTCAATATAATCAGTATAGATGATAGTAACACGTATTGTGAGTGATACTCAATAATAATTAGTGAATGTATCAATGTGTATTTACAGGTCGTAAATTGTATTTTAAATGTTCAAGACAGACTAAGAACATTAGCTATCATAATGATATTTAAACGATACATGAATAATTGTATTTCATGTCGAAAATCATTATTTCATGTGTTAGATTATAAGCGGACGGCACAGCCATCCACAACTATTATTATTATTGTACATAATCCCATATCTAATTAGATATGCAAATATGTAAAAAATGCGTTCATCTTTCCTCAGATGCACGGCAATACATTCCCAGAGGTAGTTTACGACCAAATATAGGGAATATATACCCATATACCCCAAGCAGAGGAAAGTAGGTCATTGACCGCGACTTTATCAGAGGGGACTCCCACAACAAACACAGAGCGCAGAAATCGGATTAGAGTGTCTTCCGCTAATCCAACATCAAATCCGATTTGGGGACCTATGTAACAACCAAAAATTTAAAAATTTTTAGCATGACCGAATAGACGTTACATTCAGCATGACACACCTACTCAGGCCTCGAGCAATAAATAAAGAACTGTGTGTCGAAGTGTCAAGTGAACGTTTACTTCAGACAATGCAAGTACGTTTCACATAGATGTACAATAGGGAACAAGGTTGGCCGTGACAGACTCGACTAAAACACGAGATTTACAGCCTGCAAATGTAAGATAATGGAAACTGTGTCAAGTACCAATTTAGAGGAGAAACTGTGACGGACACACTGCCGGTTATTTTGAAAAGTACCAGTTAGAATAAAAGGGTGTAAGACACACAATAGTATATACCCTATACGAGGACGGACATCGATACCTAAAATAATAGAATCGAACTTGTAAACAGCAGGGGAACGACTTACTGGCGACAACGGATATTTACGACAGGCAGAAGGTGTGCCGTTTTGGAAACGACGTCACGCTGCGCCAGGATAGCGTTCTGGAAAAAAGGGGTCAAACACAGCGAACAATAACAAGATACGACACATTGTTTGCGTGAGAACTGCAGTGAGATCCGGAGTACGCTTAGACAATAGCTTGATAGACAACCATGAAATTGCTCCTGTTCTAGGAAAAGAGTACGGAGGCTTTCGACGCGAACCCGTGGGGAGACAGGATATCCAATCACAACCCAGCATCTACCCAGAGAACTGGTGGAGAGGACCGTCGCCAGCATAGCAACGGGAACGTCGAATGAGAAGTGAAGAACGACACTCTGGCTTAAGGGTAGGAGATCTTCTGTCCTATCATGTTCAACTTGAGGCGTGTTTTCCAGTAGGGTGCATTGTGGTACACGATGTTTGATAAAAACCGTTTGCAGAGCACGCGGGAGGACAGTCTTTCATAATTTTTCACTCAAATACTTTGAGCAGTCTTCACGTACTTTTAAAACAGTCTATTTATAACTTTCAACAGTCGGTCGTCAAAGTTCGATTAACATACGGACGGCAGTGGGACTTTGAAACTTTGCCACGCGACATGTAACTAAGAGACTTAGACATTTCGATATTGGCGCGTATCCGGTAATAGTGTACTTTCAGTGTCTAAAAACATGCGACATACGCCAGTGCTTAACAATTATAGAATTCTTTATTATACTCTAATTCAGAATTGAACTAACCAGTCACACTTACATCAATAATCGACGTCTAGAACTATCGTTGATGTAATACCGGACGGCGAAATCATAACATTATACAGTGCTGCGGAGCGATACAATATCATGTGGAACAATTACACCGCGGCATCAAAACACTAACAGTAATGAACATACCAAACTTTGAACAATAGACAGACATATATATATACACCATAGTTAACGATGAACTTATCTTCACGACACATAATTCCATGACTCAAACAATAACAGCAGAATCAACAGAATACGCACACACAGCGCGAGTGAATCTGTTTCGCGGGTGTTAAGTGTCAGTGACAGCACAGCTTCCCACACATGATCCAGCAGAGAGGAGTTACGCCGATGGAAATATCGGATAATTCATCTAAACAAGTAATCTTTATGCTATTCTTATCATAAGGAACTCTACTGTCCTGTCTCTTTTTCAAGAAACACCCCTTGAGCATTTAAATTAAACATGACAAACATAATTAACGCCATCCATCTGAGGCATACGATGAACGCATTAGTATAGGATTTATTGTTTGAATATTTGTGTTTCTATATATCGATTGCATTATATATGTATGTGTATGTTTTCAGCAAACAACGTATTGGATTTACCTTGTAATTTGATGTATAAACATGTGTTCTTTTATGTTCTTTTCATGAGTTTATGAATGTATGTATTTACAGGGAATCATCCATATTTTATATATTGAATTTAGTGAATGATATAATGTT
Source organism: Magicicada septendecula (assembly GCA_034769895.1). NCBI lineage: Eukaryota > Metazoa > Arthropoda > Insecta > Hemiptera > Cicadidae > Magicicada > Magicicada septendecula. The sequence goes on along the minus strand of CM068368.1, from coordinate 682,104,232 downwards.
AATAAATAAGTGTTTATTTTATCAATATGCGTTCATCATTGTCAAATTACCTCAGAACGAGAAAGTAATGGCATTTGAGTGATTTATGGTAGTTTATTTTATTTTATTTATTAATGCAACAACTAGAGTCTCCATGCAATAGTTATGCTAACGTAAAGTAATTAACGTGTTATTTATTGATTACACGAGCTCATTATGCAAATTAATATATTCAATAATTACTTAATCACAGATTAATTAATCCATTATTGTTAGCATAATTGCTTAATGACTGCCCAACACGTGGCAAGTGTAGTATTTGGCTCTCAAAGAACGTAGGGCTCGGCAATCACAGATTAGTCAATTCAGTTGCGTAATAGCATAACACCCCACAGTGTAGTAAGGGTGACGAGAAAGTATAACATTAACAATTAAAAATAAATACAATAATTACTATTCAATAGTATTTAAATAATTTCAGTATATAATATTTGAATATAAATGTTTTGTCAAACCAATGAAGACTGACGTCACTGCGATATGGTTAGCCGACTTTGTTTTCAAGATGGCCGCTACTCGAGTTGGTCTTGGTTACTGCATATGCGTCGTGTCAGAAAATTACTATAAAATTACCTTCATCAAGGTCTAAAATGTCCCCGCACTGGTGTAATATGTCTGTTAATCTATTTGGTGTATTCTGGTGAAGTGTTCTGTGTAAACTTGTGTTAGTTAGTTTATTTTCTATGTGTTCAACTTCTGCGGTTAAGTTCTCAAGTTATTGGTTAGGATTTGCACAATAAATCAGTTGAAATATAGTGTTTTACTTGTTTCTATCACTCGTATTATGTAGTTAAGTGTTTGTTTTCACTATTGTCGTGAATGTATTAACAGCTTTAGCTTTAAAAAGTGTTTAAACCGCCTAACTCTCGTTTCACTGATTTCAATGGCTAAACACTAGTATCATTTTCAATTCGATTTTAAGAAACGTTCTTCACACAACTGTCCAGCTTGATATTCAACAAAAGACTAATTAACTTGGTCATAAATCTGGCCCAGTTAATCTTTGAAAAAGTATTGTTAACATTTTTCGACTTCCCATACATATGATAAAATATTACATTATGTATGGAATTTATCTATTTTATTCCTCACTTTTATGAATTATTAACCTTATTATTGGTTTAATCATCTCATTCCCTTTAAATTGATGTATTATAGTCCATATCTGTAGACATTTTGTGGAAATTAAAAAATTCTGTACTTTATGGAAATATAGGCTCAAAATTGGATTTCCGTCTTTATACAAAATTCCCTCCATTTTAAATATTATTAATACTATAATAATAAATTTTAATTAGTCATATTCCTCTTCCTTTCCTTAAATACATATAAATTACACCTTTGAACTGGTTTTTTGTGTTAATCTGTAAATTTGACATTGCTCTTTAAAATTAATTAATTTATATATTTTGACAATTTACAAAATGTTAAGGTATACTTCCTTATTATCATTTTAATTCATAGGATCATTCCTAGTAGTGGTTAATTGTGTTATCTTATATAAATCTAGGTAGTTTACAGGATTTATAAGTGAATTATACTATTTTATATTGGTTCTGTGATTTCACCAAATGGCCTAGATTTTAGAATTTTATATTTCTTTCTTTCTCAAATAATTTAAACTTAATTCCTCCTCTGACTTTACATAATTACAATTATATGAAAATAACATGATTTATAACTTATTGTGTTGTGTAGTAGTTAATTAACACTACAGTTATTAAAATAAATAATTATGAACATGGTTTAGCAATCTGCACAATTGAACATATTGCAGATATGGTTTGAACATATATCTTTTAACTATTTTTGAGCTAACATAGCATACCTATTAGAACATTATTACTGGTATGTAGGTTATTATTTATCAAACATAATTCTTTTTAAAACACATAACATAAATCTTATTTTCTAATAAACCTTACAAATACATTTATTTAACACATTGATTTTAGGATTGTGAAATAACAATCTATTTAAACATGTTACACTTATTCATACTATATTAGTACCAGTCCTTTCTGGTTTAAACCATTATTATTGTGATCCCCTACATCAGTAAACATTAACTCCCATACTCTATTTATTATCATTTTTTACAAATGTCTTGTAAATAAAGATTTACATTAAAATAATAAAATACTGGAAACCTTCCATTTTATTATTTTATTATGCTGTTTATTATTAGATTTTAAAGTTGTGATATAGCATACTACTAAGTTATAGTATCACCAACTTTAAGTTTATTGCATTTTTTTTTTAAAAAACAACACTTACACAAATTCACTTTCACTGTTGGTTCTGATATTTTGTGTCTTATTATCTCAGACCAGACCCTTAGTAATCATGGACCGTTAAGACTAGTTTATTTTCTTTATTACACAATAGCTTTAGCCGGTGCACTTCTTATAACGCTATACAACACTTTAGTTTTCTCAATAATTACATTTTATAAGATTTTGGGTATGTTATACTTTCTTTTGGATAGTTTTTGTGGGTTTGGGATTGATAGTAGTTTATATAATAATAGGTTTTACTACGGTGTTTCTTTCATACTATTTCTTCCTCTCCTCCTGTCTTCCTTCTTGTCCTTCTTCGTATCTTCCTTCTGGTATTCATTCTTGTCCCTCTTCTAGTCTTCATTCTTGTCCCTCGTCTAGTCTTCACTCTTCTGTTCTTCCTTCCTCCTTCTTGGGTAAACCAAGGTACTTGGTGTTATCTCGACTGAGGTTTAGTTTGGAGTATTTAATTTATTCACTGAACTGACTTTATTCTTCTATACAGGTTTCAGGGTATATTTTCTTCCTGTTCACAAACTTTATTCTTCCCTCTTCTTGTTTTTAGGGTATTTTGGTATTCACCACTCTTTAATTGAGTCTCTTTTTTCTTTGATATGGTCTTATATAACTGGTTTACTGCTCTGAGCTTCCTGGGTAACTTACTGGTATTATACTATGAGTTGATGAGTTGCTTCAATACTTTCTTTGGTTTCTTTTAACAGTGGTTTTTATATATTATGTAGTGAGGATTTTTATCTTATTGTGGTTCATTCCTCTGATTTATTTAAATGTCATTCAATATTATTATAACATTTGTTGGTGTAATTAAACTTTATGATTTCATATGACTTAAAATGTAGTGGATTTTCTGTCACGCTACAATATATATTTTCTTATAAACTACCTTTTTTTTATTACTACATACTATTCACACTTAATATCTACATTTTAAAACACAAAACTCTTTCTTATGTCTACTACTTAAATCTACTACCGGTTTTTTCTTTGGGTTATAGTGACTCTCTTCATAGAGTAATTTTCTAAATATTTGTTATTTAGAACTCAGTTTAGTGATCATTGAGTACTCATTTACTTATCTTTCGCTGAACTGGATCTCAGGTTGATCAGGCCTCATTTCCAAATTCTACGATTAACACTTAGCACGGTTACTGAGGTATAATATACTTCACTACCTAGTATTACCTTTCCTATTTTTGGCTATGCTATTTCCTCTTTTTTTCTTATACAATTTTATCTGCGAAATATGTGTTCTCCGCACATATTTTCGAGTCCCAGGTTCGTACAGGGCTACTGTAACTGGAGTTAAGTACTTCTGGATTTGGTAAGGGCCACACCATCGGTATGATAGTTTAGAGGTGGTCTTATCAATTGCACTACTAGTCGGGTGAGTCTTGTACATTACTAAGTCACCGACTTGGTACCTAACTGAATTGTTATGAATATTTCTCTCGTGGTATTTTCTGGATTTCTCTAAGTTCGCTCTTAAATTAGCGCGGGCTTTATTCCATATTTGCTTAATCTGCTTATCCTTTATTTGCGGAGGTAGCAGGTCGTGTATTTTCCATTTAGTGGACAAGGGGTGGTTTGGTTTGTATTTATACAGTAACTCAAACGGGGTCGACTTGTGTCCTTCGTGATAAGCTGAATTAAAGGAGTATTGTATCCAGGATAGGTTTTGGTCCCAAGACGTATGATCGTTCGCATGGCAGGCGATTAAAGCAGATTTGAGGTTTCGTAGATACCTTTCAGCAATATTGCCTTGCGGTCGATACTCCGTAGTGGTAATATGGTCTATTCCTAACTTGAAACACATATTCTTAAATTCTTTCGCTTTAAACTGTGGTCCATTATCTGACACTATACGTACAGGTGTACCGTAGTCTTTAAATAATCTTTCCTGTAATATTTTTACAGTCGTCGACGCTAATGCTCGTCGCATGGGATACATCCAAACAAATTTGGTGAACGAAACGAATCTATACAGATGAGTAACATAGTATTACCTGATCATTAGGATCGTTCATAATTAGGCCATTCACGAAGTTCAAGGATGTGCACGATGACTGCCGGAATCATGTCGCCACCAACTTTCACAAAACTGCAACAGCTGCTGCGAAGACTTTTCTCGAAGATGTGCCTGTGAATGTTCAAGTGCAAAGTTTTCAACAAAACATAATCAAAGAAAACAAGCAAATATTGTCATCGATTATTTCCTGTGTAGTTTTCTGCGGCACACATGATATGCCTCTTAGAGGAAAAGAAGCGGATGAAGGGGTTTTCTTTGATCTGCTGAACTTACGAATCGACTCTGGCGACAAGAAATTGAAGGATCACCTAGAGAAGTGTCGTCGGAATGCCGTTTACACGTCGCCTAAAATACAAAACGAATTAATAGGTTTATGTGACTTTTCGACTTGATCTCGCGACAGTCATTATGGGTTTTTAAATACTTTTATTGGTGTAATTATTTATTTTTTATACTATTTTTTATTATAATTTACTTTTGTTGTTGTCATTATTACTGTAGTTATAAGAACAGTCACCTTGTCAATGTTACACAAGAGCGTCACCAATTCTGACATAGTTTGTCAACATACGGCCCGCAGCTAACTGAGAAAAGTATAAATACTGTCTGCCATTAGTCTGTTTAGATTGCACTATTTTTGTTATAAAAATATTGAACTGTTGATCAACGCCTTTCTTGTTCTTTGTAACAGCATGCTTAAAGTCATTCAACAACAAAAAATGCTGGTAATAATAATACACTAAGCATTGTCTCAAGCGTTCAAATATCTATGCGAAAAATAAAACTACTTGTGAAAAAATAATTTTAAGTATTCCTAAAATACTTAGGAAATAGGAATATTTCTGAATAGAATATATATCTGATATCGATAGACAGTGAGCGATAATAAAATATATATTTTGTCTCGAACTAGAACTGAGTACTGTTTATAAAACAAAAATATTTTTTTCGATTTGGCAAAGCCGCTTATGAATGAAATGAAATTTGCATTTAAAATTAGAAATCTCGCGACACACCTCGTAGGACTTGAATTCGAACCAGACAAGAATATCGAAATTACCAAATTAAGAAAGAGCTTTTTTTAGAAAGGGCAAGCAAGAAAGAGCAAATTTACAGAAGCTTCAATGACACGGTACAAGTAGGAAATAGGGCATTTTGTGCTAACAGTAAAAATATTTTGTGCATTTTTTTGTGCCAAGATGCAAACTCATTAGTCGTAACACAAAAATAAAACTATATGACACTTATCAGACCAGTTGTTACTTACGAAGGCCATACATGGACGTAAACAAAAAAAGAACAAGAAACACTAAGAAGGTTTGTAAGAAGGTTTGAAAGAAAGATTGTAAGACGTGTTTATGGCCCGGTTAAAGATAAAGAAATAACCAGAAGATAGATCAGCTATTGAAGCATGAGGACATTATAAGATTCGTAAAGACTCAACGAATATAATGGCTAGGTCACCTAGAGAGGATGGATGATCAGCGTACGCCAAATAAAATCCTGAGAGCGCAAATCTATAAAAGCAAAAAAGAGGTTATAAGACCTAAGATAAAAAATGTTAGATGATATGGTGGAAGATCTAAGAGGAATGGATGTGATCGGTTACACTGAGATGGCAATGGTTAGGCGATATTGAAGATTGGTGTTGGAAGCCAGGGCTCACGTTGGGCTGTCGTGCTAAAGAAGAAGAAGAAGAAGAAGAAGAAGAAGAAGAGAAGATGTAAGCTTCCGACTAAACAGATAAGTTCGTTTCATACATAATGTCGTGTGTGCCGTGCTGGGTAATGGTATATGGATCTGCTGCACTTAACACCTTCTAGTAAATGAACAGAAATCTTTGCAAAGAATTAAACAATATTTTCAAATTTTTCATACTACTGAAGTCATATTTAATCTCACTATTTTGACAACTGAGGCTTGTGACGTCACAGCAGCGACTTGACAGAGGCAGAGGAGAACGCAATTTTAAATCCCCGTCCAGAAAACATTACCCACTTAAAACTTAATTACTCGGAGAATTAAATTACTATTATTAGTTTGTGCTCGTCTATGTTTTTGCTCGTGCCTCAAATGACACATTCTGTTAAAAAATCAAGACAGAGTGTTGCTTTGTTTATTTTGTTTAGTTATCACCAAATGTAAAACTATGTGTGTTGGAGAGGTGAGGGGAGAGAAATTGTGGAAGAGTCAGAGGGGGATACATTACTTATTGCATTTTAACCCGATTTGAAAATGAACGTGAGAGTTGATGTTTCCGTGGTCGTTAGTAGCACGTCCCTGAGGTTCACCTTAATTTCGTATACTGTACGTCAGAGCAAAATCAATCAGAAGTTACTTATCCCTTAGCCTCTTCTAGATGAGAACAAATTATTTTCTACCTTATCCTTCTACAGGTGACGGGGCGATGAATCTTCTTCATGATTTTCTAACACCCTCATTGTTCATTGATCCCTCTCATTTCCCACCTTATTCTTTCATGCTTTTCCGCTCGTCCACGTTTTCATTTGTTTTTTGTTTGATTTCCCACTTTAATCATTTTTTTCTTAATTTCACCACATGCACAAACCATGGCTGATTAGTCACGATTTAATTTGTTTATGTTGTTTCTCACCACCAATGTTGGAAGTGGTAGGAAAGTTTTTTAAATGCCAGAAAATAAACATTATAATAATTTGTTAAAACTGTAGCGAATTAAAACGAACACATAGTTTTATAACAACGTTAACAACTTTATTCAGAACTAGAACACATATACAAGTACAGACATAATGCAAACCAGCATATATTGTACACTTTATGAATGTTTATTCCGGTGTAGTGTCAAGCCATATGTTTTGTCAATCGAAAGGATAAAATTAACATCAGTTGCAATCATAGTGCGAGTAATTGTAGACTCTCCGGGGCGCCCAGGGTCCCCTTCATCGCACGCCCACGCCTAGATGGTAGTGGACGCCTCTTTGGGCGCCTGGGGTCCCCATCATCGAGCCCCTCCTCCAGACGCATTCAAATCATTACATAACGCCTGCAATTCAGAATTCATAATTCGTAGAGCCTCCACACAGGGTCGTAATGTCAGGGCGCTCCCACTTCTGAAACAGACACAGAAAGAGAGGAGTGTAAGTAATATTCCGCTGTTAACGATTTTAACATGTTTTGGGTTATGAATTAATGAGACGATAAAAAATAGTCAATCATAGACTTAAAATAATAAACAATGTAGTTCTTAAGAATACAGAAGCGTTCACATGCACATACATACATATGCGCGCGCACGCACACACACATACAGCTTTTATAAGTGTAATAGTGTAATAAAGCGGTAGTGGCCTATCTGTGGGTCTTCAATATTACAACAAATTCAGACTATCAGGGACGATATCATTGTCAGTACTTCAGATCCTTTTAAATATTTTACTTTGCCTTTATTCGTAAATAATATTTTTTTACTATCGTGCCAGTAACAAGACATTTTGTGTCACAAGTAAAGCAGTAGGCCTACTTTCAACTATGTTGCAGTACTTTGGTCTGTGTTGGTACTACAGGCTTAGGCCTACCTGTCGTTGTTCAGACTCGAACGAATCTTGAATTATGAATTACAAGCGTTATATAATAATTTAAATATTGCTCGACATAAAATCATCTGGATTCGGCACTACTTATTTGAAAATGAAATTTTCGTATCCCTGGTAACAAGGGTTTTAATTTTAGATTGTAAAGCATTGTTGTCAACTAACGGTGTTTATATTTATGTTTATTTACACACGAGTCCTACTTTCACTACAAACGAATTAAGCAAATGGTTTGTATGATAGTTGCCTCGAACCCGAGAAACCATCCATTGACGGGTCTCAGCAGTGCGACCAGCTAAGGTATCTGGCATGGCCGGGTCTAGTAGAAGGCCGGAATATGAAACGTGGCAACACTGGAAGCAGCTGATATTTGAGACCGACTAGACGATCTCTTTTTATGTATTCAATAACCAAATCGCGTCATTTTTAATTGCCGTTTAACAGCAGTTTTATAATTCTTCATTTTCTCCAAATTAAAAGTTTATTATGTAAAATATTGTTATATTACTTGAGAAATATAATAATTAACTCATTCATATGATACAAATTCAATAATTCCAACAAAAGTAATGCATTAGGCCTAACACTAATTCACTAATATCTTCAACTTCAACGTATAATACTAAGTACGCACAGACCGTAATTTATATTTACCTTTAAATAGGTCTACTCATGATTTTAGTAATACTATGAAATTAAATTAAAATATAACATGTTCACTTTAGCTATTTTTATTACGGTATGCTTACAGGCCTCAGACGCAACGTTGCCACGTTTAATATTCCAGCCTTCTTACTAGAACCGGCAGTGTATCTGGCCATACATTTCATAGTTTTCTTACTGTAACGGATTCGTTAAAGAAATGATTAGTCTAATAAATTCATTACTTTGGCCACTGATTTAAGTTTCGTATCCAATACACAGTGATGTGGTTCAGTTTATGACGTACTAGGAAGCATTTACTATCTTACAGAGAGAGAGAGAGAGTAATTACTGCCATTTAAAATTAATTTTACAATTTCAGGACGACCTACGAGCCGATGTTTTCGAGCAAGTTCCTGAGACTCAGCCTTAAACTTGTATCCATTGTTTTGTGTTGCTGTACACTGATTAAGCCAAACTGTTTAAACTAAGGCAGTAAAAAAAATTAAGACAGATAAATTAAGATATTTTTGACAGTTTTCTTCCGACAAGTAAGTATGTTAACATAATCATTGTAATCCGACACTTTTTTTGTGTAGTGTTGTATAAGAGTATCAAGTTCTTTAGAATAGACGACGACCTTACAACCTAATGAGTCAGTAATTCGTCCGATTTTGCTATTGAGGATTTATATATGAACTTATAACTTATATATGAACTATGATAAAGTTATATTATTTTTTAGGTAGATTGAGCACATTTACTTAGAAACAGAGGACACTGCCTCAGAAAAGAGGACGTACTAATGTTTGGTACCTGTTAGTGTTTTCCAAACAGTAAATTTCCTTGCTCGTCAATATCAATTCATAAAAATGTACAGAAACTGCTTTTTCGGAAAAGCTAGTAGGGTCATGGAAACGAAAAAATATGAACTTTCATTTACTATAATTTATCATATACACTAAAAACTCGTTTATCCGAATTTGATGGGACCGCGCTCGTTTCGGATAAACCGAAAATTTTACTGTATTACCGTACAGTTTATACAGTAGTCGCATTACAGTTGTTTATTAACATATAATTGTTTTTTATGTGAACTGTTGTTATTGTGTCACCTTCGGCTTATAAAAGGAAGTAGAAATGTACTGTTATAATACATAACAGTATACAGTACTTTATGTTTACAATATATGAACATAATACTTTATGTTCGAAAATCCGCACAAATCGATAAATCGGAGTACCCCTGATCCCAGTTAGTTCTGATTATTGACTTTCTACTTTAAATCACGTGGAATCGCTTGTCTACGCTATTAAATATAGATTATAGCGACAGGAAAATGTTTTTGTGTATTTTTAAAATTGACTAAAAATCGTTTCTGATAAACAGGATTTCCGGATAAACGCGATTCGGATAAACGAGTTTTTAGTATATGTTTATTAACTTTCATAATAAAAAGTGGTAGGCCTACTTTCCCAATAACCTGCACTCATTATAGATATTTCGATTATGCGATTATAAGTATCGGTATGTAGTGAATAGCCTCGCATATAATTTCTGTTGGATAATAGAAATCGTGAAAATTTTATTTTTGTGTGTTATAAAATAGCTTCTAACGATTTGAATCGGTTTTCATTGTCGTATTTTTTTACGAAAAAATGTTTCTAGCTATAATATAGCTCTGACGTGTGCCTGCGACGCCAAAAATTGACGTTGTTAGGTTAACATGCAAACTAAAAGTACACATGGAAACCAATATACCTTTAAAACAATACTCGCTTTATGTGAAAACCGCGTATAAAAAACCAACTCGAAGTATCCGATTTGCTATATAAGTCTCCCTTTTTGTGGTAGAACTCATTTTCCACCACTAATACTCATATTTTCACTGATGCTCGATTTCTGTGCAGATCACTGGAAAAATAACCAACTCGAAATAAGGAAATATTTTTACTGTTAGCACAAAATGCCCTATTTCCTACTTGTACCGTGTCATTGAAGCTTCTGTAAATTTGCTCTTTCTTGCTTGCCCTTTCTAAAAAAAGCTCTTTCTTAATTTGGTAATTTCGATATTCTTGTCTGGTTCGAATTCAAGTCCTACGAGGTGTGTCGCGAGATTTCTAATTTTAAATGCAAATTTCATTTCATTCATAAGCGGCTTTGCCAAATCGAAAAAAATATTTTTGTTTTATAAACAGTACTCAGTTCTAGTTCGAGACAAAATATATATTTTATTATCGCTCACTGTCTATCGATATCAGATATATATTCTATTCAGAAATATTCCTATTTCCTAAGTATTTTAGGAATACTTAAAATTATTTTTTCACAAGTAGTTTTATTTTTCGCATAGATATTTGAACGCTTGAGACAATGCTTAGTGTATTATTATTACCAGCATTTTTTGTTGTTGAATGACTTTAAGCATGCTGTTACAAAGAACAAGAAAGGCGTTGATCAACAGTTCAATATTTTTATAACAAAAATAGTGCAATCTAAACAGACTAATGGCAGACAGTATTTATACTTTTCTCAGTTAGCTGCGGGCCGTATGTTGACAAACTATGTCAGAATTGGTGACGCTCTTGTGTAACATTGACAAGGTGACTGTTCTTATAACTACAGTAATAATGACAACAACAAAAGTAAATTATAATAAAAAATAGTATAAAAAATAAATAATTACACCAATAAAAGTATTTAAAAACCCATAATGACTGTCGCGAGATCAAGTCGAAAAGTCACATAAACCTATTAATTCGTTTTGTATTTTAGGCGACGTGTAAACGGCATTCCGACGACACTTCTCTAGGTGATCCTTCAATTTCTTGTCGCCAGAGTCGATTCGTAAGTTCAGCAGATCAAAGAAAACCCCTTCATCCGCTTCTTTTCCTCTAAGAGGCATATCATGTGTGCCGCAGAAAACTACACAGGAAATAATCGATGACAATATTTGCTTGTTTTCTTTGATTATGTTTTGTTGAAAACTTTGCACTTGAACATTCACAGGCACATCTTCGAGAAAAGTCTTCGCAGCAGCTGTTGCAGTTTTGTGAAAGTTGGTGGCGACATGATTCCGGCAGTCATCGTGCACATCCTTGAACTTCGTGAATGGCCTAATTATGAACGATCCTAATGATCAGGTAATACTATGTTACTCATCTGTATAGATTCGTTTCGTTCACCAAATTTGTTTGGATGTATCCCATGCGACGAGCATTAGCGTCGACGACTGTAAAAATATTACAGGAAAGATTATTTAAAGACTACGGTACACCTGTACGTATAGTGTCAGATAATGGACCACAGTTTAAAGCGAAAGAATTTAAGAATATGTGTTTCAAGTTAGGAATAGACCATATTACCACTACGGAGTATCGACCGCAAGGCAATATTGCTGAAAGGTATCTACGAAACCTCAAATCTGCTTTAATCGCCTGCCATGCGAACGATCATACGTCTTGGGACCAAAACCTATCCTGGATACAATACTCCTTTAATTCAGCTTATCACGAAGGACACAAGTCGACCCCGTTTGAGTTACTGTATAAATACAAACCAAACCACCCCTTGTCCACTAAATGGAAAATACACGACCTGCTACCTCCGCAAATAAAGGATAAGCAGATTAAGCAAATATGGAATAAAGCCCGCGCTAATTTAAGAGCGAACTTAGAGAAATCCAGAAAATACCACGAGAGAAATATTCATAACAATTCAGTTAGGTACCAAGTCGGTGACTTAGTAATGTACAAGACTCACCCGACTAGTAGTGCAATTGATAAGACCACCTCTAAACTATCATACCGATGGTGTGGCCCTTACCAAATCCAGAAGTACTTAACTCCAGTTACAGTAGCCCTGTACGAACCTGGGACTCGAAAATATGTGCGGAGAACACATATTTCGCAGATAAAATTGTATAAGAAAAAAAGAGGAAATAGCATAGCCAAAAATAGGAAAGGTAATACTAGGTAGTGAAGTATATTATACCTCAGTAACCGTGCTAAGTGTTAATCGTAGAATTTGGAAATGAGGCCTGATCAACCTGAGATCCAGTTCAGCGAAAGATAAGTAAATGAGTACTCAATGATCACTAAACTGAGTTCTAAATAACAAATATTTAGAAAATTACTCTATGAAGAGAGTCACTATAACCCAAAGAAAAAACCGGTAGTAGATTTAAGTAGTAGACATAAGAAAGAGTTTTGTGTTTTAAAATGTAGATATTAAGTGTGAATAGTATGTAGTAATAAAAAAAAGGTAGTTTATAAGAAAATATATATTGTAGCGTGACAGAAAATCCACTACATTTTAAGTCATATGAAATCATAAAGTTTAATTACACCAACAAATGTTATAATAATATTGAATGACATTTAAATAAATCAGAGGAATGAACCACAATAAGATAAAAATCCTCACTACATAATATATAAAAACCACTGTTAAAAGAAACCAAAGAAAGTATTGAAGCAACTCATCAACTCATAGTATAATACCAGTAAGTTACCCAGGAAGCTCAGAGCAGTAAACCAGTTATATAAGACCATATCAAAGAAAAAAGAGACTCAATTAAAGAGTGGTGAATACCAAAATACCCTAAAAACAAGAAGAGGGAAGAATAAAGTTTGTGAACAGGAAGAAAATATACCCTGAAACCTGTATAGAAGAATAAAGTCAGTTCAGTGAATAAATTAAATACTCCAAACTAAACCTCAGTCGAGATAACACCAAGTACCTTGGTTTACCCAAGAAGGAGGAAGGAAGAACAGAAGAGTGAAGACTAGACGAGGGACAAGAATGAAGACTAGAAGAGGGACAAGAATGAATACCAGAAGGAAGATACGAAGAAGGACAAGAAGGAAGACAGGAGGAGAGGAAGAAATAGTATGAAAGAAACACCGTAGTAAAACCTATTATTATATAAACTACTATCAATCCCAAACCCACAAAAACTATCCAAAAGAAAGTATAACATACCCAAAATCTTATAAAATGTAATTATTGAGAAAACTAAAGTGTTGTATAGCGTTATAAGAAGTGCACCGGCTAAAGCTATTGTGTAATAAAGAAAATAAACTAGTCTTAACGGTCCATGATTACTAAGGGTCTGGTCTGAGATAATAAGACACAAAATATCAGAACCAACAGTGAAAGTGAATTTGTGTAAGTGTTGTTTTTTAAAAAAAAAATGCAATAAACTTAAAGTTGGTGATACTATAACTTAGTAGTATGCTATATCACAACTTTAAAATCTAATAATAAACAGCATAATAAAATAATAAAATGGAAGGTTTCCAGTATTTTATTATTTTAATGTAAATCTTTATTTACAAGACATTTGTAAAAAATGATAATAAATAGAGTATGGGAGTTAATGTTTACTGATGTAGGGGATCACAATAATAATGGTTTAAACCAGAAAGGACTGGTACTAATATAGTATGAATAAGTGTAACATGTTTAAATAGATTGTTATTTCACAATCCTAAAATCAATGTGTTAAATAAATGTATTTGTAAGGTTTATTAGAAAATAAGATTTATGTTATGTGTTTTAAAAAGAATTATGTTTGATAAATAATAACCTACATACCAGTAATAATGTTCTAATAGGTATGCTATGTTAGCTCAAAAATAGTTAAAAGATATATGTTCAAACCATATCTGCAATATGTTCAATTGTGCAGATTGCTAAACCATGTTCATAATTATTTATTTTAATAACTGTAGTGTTAATTAACTACTACACAACACAATAAGTTATAAATCATGTTATTTTCATATAATTGTAATTATGTAAAGTCAGAGGAGGAATTAAGTTTAAATTATTTGAGAAAGAAAGAAATATAAAATTCTAAAATCTAGGCCATTTGGTGAAATCACAGAACCAATATAAAATAGTATAATTCACTTATAAATCCTGTAAACTACCTAGATTTATATAAGATAACACAATTAACCACTACTAGGAATGATCCTATGAATTAAAATGATAATAAGGAAGTATACCTTAACATTTTGTAAATTGTCAAAATATATAAATTAATTAATTTTAAAGAGCAATGTCAAATTTACAGATTAACACAAAAAACCAGTTCAAAGGTGTAATTTATATGTATTTAAGGAAAGGAAGAGGAATATGACTAATTAAAATTTATTATTATAGTATTAATAATATTTAAAATGGAGGGAATTTTGTATAAAGACGGAAATCCAATTTTGAGCCTATATTTCCATAAAGTACAGAATTTTTTAATTTCCACAAAATGTCTACAGATATGGACTATAATACATCAATTTAAAGGGAATGAGATGATTAAACCAATAATAAGGTTAATAATTCATAAAAGTGAGGAATAAAATAGATAAATTCCATACATAATGTAATATTTTATCATATGTATGGGAAGTCGAAAAATGTTAACAATACTTTTTCAAAGATTAACTGGGCCAGATTTATGACCAAGTTAATTAGTCTTTTGTTGAATATCAAGCTGGACAGTTGTGTGAAGAACGTTTCTTAAAATCGAATTGAAAATGATACTAGTGTTTAGCCATTGAAATCAGTGAAACGAGAGTTAGGCGGTTTAAACACTTTTTAAAGCTAAAGCTGTTAATACATTCACGACAATAGTGAAAACAAACACTTAACTACATAATACGAGTGATAGAAACAAGTAAAACACTATATTTCAACTGATTTATTGTGCAAATCCTAACCAATAACTTGAGAACTTAACCGCAGAAGTTGAACACATAGAAAATAAACTAACTAACACAAGTTTACACAGAACACTTCACCAGAATACACCAAATAGATTAACAGACATATTACACCAGTGCGGGGACATTTTAGACCTTGATGAAGGTAATTTTATAGTAATTTTCTGACACGACGCATATGCAGTAACCAAGACCAACTCGAGTAGCGGCCATCTTGAAAACAAAGTCGGCTAACCATATCGCAGTGACGTCAGTCTTCATTGGTTTGACAAAACATTTATATTCAAATATTATATACTGAAATTATTTAAATACTATTGAATAGTAATTATTGTATTTATTTTTAATTGTTAATGTTATACTTTCTCGTCACCCTTACTACACTGTGGGGTGTTATGCTATTACGCAACTGAATTGACTAATCTGTGATTGCCGAGCCCTACGTTCTTTGAGAGCCAAATACTACACTTGCCACGTGTTGGGCAGTCATTAAGCAATTATGCTAACAATAATGGATTAATTAATCTGTGATTAAGTAATTATTGAATATATTAATTTGCATAATGAGCTCGTGTAATCAATAAATAACACGTTAATTACTTTACGTTAGCATAACTATTGCATGGAGACTCTAGTTGTTGCATTAATAAATAAAATAAAATAAACTACCATAAATCACTCAAATGCCATTACTTTCTCGTTCTGAGGTAATTTGACAATGATGAACGCATATTGATAAAATAAACACTTATTTATTAACATTATATCATTCACTAAATTCAATATATAAAATATGGATGATTCCCTGTAAATACATACATTCATAAACTCATGAAAAGAACATAAAAGAACACATGTTTATACATCAAATTACAAGGTAAATCCAATACGTTGTTTGCTGAAAACATACACATACATATATAATGCAATCGATATATAGAAACACAAATATTCAAACAATAAATCCTATACTAATGCGTTCATCGTATGCCTCAGATGGATGGCGTTAATTATGTTTGTCATGTTTAATTTAAATGCTCAAGGGGTGTTTCTTGAAAAAGAGACAGGACAGTAGAGTTCCTTATGATAAGAATAGCATAAAGATTACTTGTTTAGATGAATTATCCGATATTTCCATCGGCGTAACTCCTCTCTGCTGGATCATGTGTGGGAAGCTGTGCTGTCACTGACACTTAACACCCGCGAAACAGATTCACTCGCGCTGTGTGTGCGTATTCTGTTGATTCTGCTGTTATTGTTTGAGTCATGGAATTATGTGTCGTGAAGATAAGTTCATCGTTAACTATGGTGTATATATATATGTCTGTCTATTGTTCAAAGTTTGGTATGTTCATTACTGTTAGTGTTTTGATGCCGCGGTGTAATTGTTCCACATGATATTGTATCGCTCCGCAGCACTGTATAATGTTATGATTTCGCCGTCCGGTATTACATCAACGATAGTTCTAGACGTCGATTATTGATGTAAGTGTGACTGGTTAGTTCAATTCTGAATTAGAGTATAATAAAGAATTCTATAATTGTTAAGCACTGGCGTATGTCGCATGTTTTTAGACACTGAAAGTACACTATTACCGGATACGCGCCAATATCGAAATGTCTAAGTCTCTTAGTTACATGTCGCGTGGCAAAGTTTCAAAGTCCCACTGCCGTCCGTATGTTAATCGAACTTTGACGACCGACTGTTGAAAGTTATAAATAGACTGTTTTAAAAGTACGTGAAGACTGCTCAAAGTATTTGAGTGAAAAATTATGAAAGACTGTCCTCCCGCGTGCTCTGCAAACGGTTTTTATCAAACATCGTGTACCACAATGCACCCTACTGGAAAACACGCCTCAAGTTGAACATGATAGGACAGAAGATCTCCTACCCTTAAGCCAGAGTGTCGTTCTTCACTTCTCATTCGACGTTCCCGTTGCTATGCTGGCGACGGTCCTCTCCACCAGTTCTCTGGGTAGATGCTGGGTTGTGATTGGATATCCTGTCTCCCCACGGGTTCGCGTCGAAAGCCTCCGTACTCTTTTCCTAGAACAGGAGCAATTTCATGGTTGTCTATCAAGCTATTGTCTAAGCGTACTCCGGATCTCACTGCAGTTCTCACGCAAACAATGTGTCGTATCTTGTTATTGTTCGCTGTGTTTGACCCCTTTTTTCCAGAACGCTATCCTGGCGCAGCGTGACGTCGTTTCCAAAACGGCACACCTTCTGCCTGTCGTAAATATCCGTTGTCGCCAGTAAGTCGTTCCCCTGCTGTTTACAAGTTCGATTCTATTATTTTAGGTATCGATGTCCGTCCTCGTATAGGGTATATACTATTGTGTGTCTTACACCCTTTTATTCTAACTGGTACTTTTCAAAATAACCGGCAGTGTGTCCGTCACAGTTTCTCCTCTAAATTGGTACTTGACACAGTTTCCATTATCTTACATTTGCAGGCTGTAAATCTCGTGTTTTAGTCGAGTCTGTCACGGCCAACCTTGTTCCCTATTGTACATCTATGTGAAACGTACTTGCATTGTCTGAAGTAAACGTTCACTTGACACTTCGACACACAGTTCTTTATTTATTGCTCGAGGCCTGAGTAGGTGTGTCATGCTGAATGTAACGTCTATTCGGTCATGCTAAAAATTTTTAAATTTTTGGTTGTTACACCCTTCTCTGACTATTAATCCATAATCGCTCAAAGAACCTGTCTTTTAATATAATATAACATAAAATTTTGTTCTGTATGACACAATCGATAAATCCTGAGACAGAGTCGATAATTGCTCTCCATCGATAAAATATCGATTATTTATTTAAAATTGTCAATAAATCTTTATATTTCCATTATTTTGTATCTGTACTTATTTCACAGGGTAATTTAAGGGTATTTATAAGGCTGAAGGAATTAAGTGAGAAGAATATATTCTATTTTGAACAAGATATTGGACCAGTCAGAAAAGTCACCAATCGATTATTACCTGGAGTTAATCTATTTAACTCCAGACTTGGTGCAAATCTTCAAGAAGTGCTCGACGGTCAATAAATACCTACCTGTTATTAAAATTTTACCAGAACCTTTTAAAAAACAGATTTATCTCTTATACATACCTCTATAAACAAAATTATTTTATTATTTGAAAATTCTATAATTAGTGAATTTTCCGTATACATTTTATTCTTTTGTAACGACCGGCATACAGGGTCCTCTTATAAAGTGGCGCCCAACGTGGGGCTTGATTACAGCCATCGAGAGGTCCCCGGTCTTCTTACAATATGTATATTGTATTGTAGAGAAGAAATAAATGGGTATAACGCTTGCCAATAACTATGTGAGAGAAATTCCACACATTGACACCAAGCATACTCCAAGTACCCAATTTTGCGTTAGGCTCACTAAAATTCTTAATGTGAGTTTTAAGCGGTGGAGTATGTGACGATTTAATTAATAATAAAATCTTTAATAAATAAAAAAATAATTTACTAGCAATTAAGTATTTTTAAATCGCACTATTAAACCTAAAGCCCCTGTACTAACTCAGAATAAGTATGAGATGTAAATGGAAAATCTAACTAAACAATTAATAAAAAATCGAATTGTAAAAAGCTATTAATATCACAGTTAACCCTTTTGCAAGTCATCATGCGTTTAATTCCGGACTCAACTTGTTTAGCGAGTCGTCTGTAACTTAGGAAAGTATAAAAATCGTAATGTTTGTAATTAGTAATTTGAAGGCACGAGTAGTAGTTAAAATAATTCACTTAAATTATATATGTATAATTAATGTATTGTTTCTTGTAATAATAATGTCACTTTAAATAAAAATAGGAACTATATTATCGCGGAGTACTCGCCCCGCTCCGTTGTAATGTGCCAGTCGAATCGAGAAAAGAGTGACAATGCAGCCGTCAGACCGTACACACCTACGAGCGAGAGCTCTTCAAAAATGCATTGATTAATTTTAAGCTTAACTGTTAGCTATCACTACTAAACGTGGCGAGCAATTTTTAATATATAAAATGTAGAAAGTTGTGTTAAGAAATGTAATAAGTTAAACAAAAAAAAAAAAAAAAAAAAAAAAAAACTAACAACTAGTAAGCAAGATGACGTCTCCCCTCAAGAGGTAAATTCCAGTACAACTTTACATATGAAGATGTGACCTGCATAAACTTCACATGTGGACGTATACGAGCCATACGATGCTGACTAGGACCTACGTGGATCTACACCAACTTTAACCAGAATAACTTCAATCTCCTCAGTGAACCAGCTATCTAGTACTCGCCAAAGACACGACCCAGATGACGACGCCGACTTCCAGAATTCCCAAGAGTGACATCCCAGGACGAGGTCACCACGACTTATTGTAAAGGTGATTATATTTTAGACATAACTTACAGATGAAAGAGACTTTTCAAAGACAATAATTTTCTTTAAACTATAAATGAGACCAACTAAAAGTATACTGTAATATTGAATATCGTACGTTGTAACGTTAATATGTAAATGTAAATTATAATCTCTTTAGTAAATAATACCATTCTTCAAATGGTAAAAGAAGTCTTGCAAGCACCTAGATGAACATAGTAATACTCAGACATCTTTGCAATATATTTAAAGTAAACTCGGATCCGAGGTAAAAAGTACATGATCATTATGATCCCTAGCTTTTCAGAAAACCTTTTGAATATTTTAATGTAATTAATGATATTATGGGATCTTTTCATTTCATTTGTTAATAAAGAGAAGTCATCTTATTACACATGGAAATGAGTGCATAAATCAGTGAAATACCTTCCCGTTTTTTCTAATAATTAGCTTAATTAATTCTGTTAATTGCGTTGAGTTTAATTTCAGTTCGTTACAACGTAGGCAGCCCATATAATTGAATGGTGTCAATTAGGATGGGTTCCCTGGATTTGTAACGTGGCAATAAACGTTACAACAATTAATTTAATACTTACTAATTACATTTCTCTGTTTACATAACTCCTTATTTTTTATATTTTGTTGTTAATAATATTTACCATTTATCCTTGGTTAATTAGTTACCTTGGAATTGTTAATAACTTGGCTATTTTCATACAATTAGTATTCGTTTATGTTTGACCGTTAGGCCTGTTTCAAGTCTAAGTAGCCATTACTGGTTTTTGATTGTTTCATACACATTATATCTCATTTTGTCCTAGATCGTTATTTTGTTTTTATACTTAGGTTTATTATCTATGGAGGTGTTTTGGTTCAGTCTTTGTGTGATTTTTGTGTGTTACAACTGTGTTATTCCATATTTCGTGCTAATTATTTACTAACGGTTTTCCTTTTTATAACTCAAACATAGCTTTCTTTTCTCATTTATTTATTCTGCCAATGTCAACAATATGGCTATTAATTACTACCCTTTCATCATATAACATATAACATTTAGGTCTTTGGGATAATTACCCAATCCATCTCCTATTCATAAACAATTGTTTATACAATTAATTAACACTTATTATTTAATATTGGTGTACTGTGACGATTTAATTGGTAATAAAATATTTAATAAAAAAAAATTGAGAAAGCAATTAAGTATTTTAAATCGCACAATTAAACCTAATACCCCTGTACTAACTCAGAATAAGTACGAGATTTAAATGGAAAAAGATCTAACTAAACAAGTAATAAAAAATCGTATTGTAAATAGTTAATAATATTACAGTTAACCCTTTAGTAAATCATCATGCGTTGACCTGTTTAATTCCGGACACAACGTGCTTAGCGAACCGTCTGTAACTTAGAAATATTTGAAAATCGTAATGTAAGTAATTAATAATTTGAAGGCACAAATAGTAGTTAAAATAATTCCTGTAAACTAAATAAGTCTAAATAATTTGTTTCCTCTTGCTATAAGAGTGTCTATTTAAATAAAAGTTGGAACTATATTATGGCGGAGTACTCGCTCCGCTTCGTTGTTATGTACCAGTCGTATCAAGTTAAGAGTTACGATGCGGCGTTCAGACAGTACACACCTCCAAACGAGGGCTCTTCAAAAGTGTGTTATGTAAACTTTAAAATAACGGTTAGCTACCACAAAAACGTGGGGAGCTAGTGATTTTTAATGTATATGATGTAGAAAAAGTTTGTTCAAGAAATGTAGTAATATAAGAAAAATTATCAACACGTAAACAAGGTGACGTCTCTACTTAAGATGTAAACTCCAGTACAACTCTACATGTGAATATGTGACCTGCCAAATTGCACATACGGACGTCTACAACCCATACGACGCTGACCAGGACCGGCGTGGATCAACCCAACTTCATGCAGCATTACATCAATCTACTCACTAATACGGCTATTAGATATTCACCAGAGACACGACACAGATGACTACCCCGACTACCAGAATTCCGAAGAGTCACACCCCAGGACGAGGACAGCAAAGCTTATTTTAGAGGTGACTCGACAGCTTGGCTGTCGAAAATTAATTACATTTGAAACATAACTTTTATAGATGAAAGAGACTTTTCAGAGACAATAATTTTCTCTTTGATCTAGACCGTGGGAAAGGCGGCATCCTTTGTTGGTTAGAACCCTTATTTTCCCTCTACTGATGTTTCTACCATGAATTTTATTTTTGAGACTGCGTCCGTAAGGATTTCACGGATTAGATTTGCCAATTTAGATTAATACCAAATTATTTTATCTATAGTTTCTCTATCAACAGGATCAAAGGCCTTTTTGAAATCAACAAATGTTACTACAATCTCCTTTGAATTCAGTAGCCTGTGACGGATTGTTGACTTCAGAGTGAATATTTGTTCTCGACAGGATCTGCCCTTCTTAAAGCCACCCCGATATTCATACAAATGGCTATCCAATGTGTTTTCTTCTGTGTTCAATAGAATCTTTGAAAATATTTTATACGCCACTGGAAGTAAAGATATTCCTCTGTAGTTGTAAACCTCTTGCTTATCACCTTCTTATGCAACGGATTATTAAGGATACCTTCCATTCTTCTGGAATTTTTTCTGTTTTCCAAATTTATTCAAAAATTAATTGTAGATCGTTTTTGATCTTTGGTAGAAACCGTTTCAAAAGTTCAGCTGACATGGAGTCTTCTCCATAGCTTTATTGTTTTTCAAAGTTTCAATTACTTCTTCAATTTTTCAATAGTCGGAGGTGTATTTTCTTCTAAATTTTCATCAGTTTTTATTTTATTTTAAACATGTTTAATTTTACATTATAACGGAATAAGTGACCAGATATTTTACACAACAATAATAATTAAATAAATTAAAAGCACATTGTTTCTGTAACTATGGTTTTGAACGTTTCTGTATATTTTTGTGTTTGATTTACGCTTACAGTAAACTAATACTTTGCTTATTGCTTCCGCTAAACACTCCCATTTATCAGCGTGTTTATTTGTTTTTGTGCTCTTTGAGAACAACGGTTGAAAAGTTTTTTTAGTGAACAATCGTTCACTTCAACTTTTGTCAGAAAACCAGCAAGACCAGACAAAGAAGTCCGTTTTATTTCCTTGTTTTATAAAACGTAGACCAAGATTTTAAAAAAGGTAAAGAACCTTGTAAGTAAGGTCAAATCAAGGTTTATTCACCCAAAGAACCGACACGTTTTGGTCTTTTACAGGCTAGTCAAAGGCTATCTGATAACAGTTTTTGTCTTGTTACCCGCCGGTTTAATCTTCTTCCTCTTGTAAAAGGGCTGCCGTTTGTACCCTCGTAAGCTACCGACCACAATCTAAGGTACAACAACCACAAGCAGAAGCAATGCAACCATGAGGAAGAAACACAAGAGGACGGTCCTTAGCGGCCATGAGGAAGATGCTGGCGGGTGAAGAATATACGTGAGGAGCACCGAAACTATTGACGATCGAGTATTGTCTTCAGTGGGGTCGACCAGAACCATCTGTAGTCAATTACTCAGCGGCCGTGCTCTGGAAGGCGGTGGCACACATCCGAAACAAAACATGATATTGAAATGGCCACAGACTATTTAAAAGTGTATAACTTGTTATAATAAACTTATTTTAATTGAGATTATAAAATTGTTTTTTTTTTTTTTTTGTAATAGGTATTATGATTTTAGTTTATGTTCTTCTTCTTCACCGGCGGGAAAACCCATTACTGAGTCAAGGCCTCCTTTACCAGGCTCCGCCAGTTGTCCCGGTCAAGTGCAGTTGCTCTCCAGTTCCGGGTCCCAAGGACATGGCGCGTATACATGGAATATTCATAGTAAAAATTTTGTTTTGTTGTATTTTTATTAGTATTACAAAAATATATTAATTTCAAATTTTACTTATAAAATTTATTATAATTAGGTATTTTCTTTAGTTATATGTCCCAAGAGGAAAAGAAAAAGAAAGTTTCCGGGTATTAAAATTTATTAAATGAAAGAAAACGGGAAGAAAGAGAGAAAAATGCTTCCAGAATTACTCAGTACTTCACTAAACAAGTCATGAAGAATGACTCGGAGCAAGTTCCTGGTCGCATTAAGGATATTTTTGATACACTCAGTCAGCTGGAAAAGATTTCCAGTTCTAGTGAAGAGATAACAGAAAACAGAGTTAATTCGTAACACAGTTATTCACACGCGCACTTGCCATATGCCTATGCATACGTTCGCACTATTTCACAACACTCATATTTTTTTATACAGTCAAAAATTAACTTAATCTAACAATTTTGACATGATTTTTACTGTCTATAATACAATGTTCCAACACGCAACTTTTACTTTGACCAGTTCTCATTGAAACATGCTATCATATGTTAAGAGTGAAATTATTATTTTATGTGCAAATCTCACTCATTGGAATATATATATAATGTATATTTTATAATGACTTTACCTCAAGATGTTTTCTCCTTATTTGGAACATGTTTCGGGAAGCCTTGTGTTCCCATCTTCAGCCTTCCTGATTTTGAACCTTGTGAGGTATTTGTGTTGGCTGGTTGTTGCTGTGGTTTTCTGTTGGTCTCTGGTGCTTTAAGTTGGTATTATTGTGTGTGATTGTGGTGTATATATTAGTATTTTGTGTATTTTCTATGTTGAGTGCTTTGAAAATTGTGTCATGTTTTGTATTGATTTGTATTTGTTCAGGTATTAGTTTGTTTTGTGTTTTATGTTTGTATATTTGTAAATTTTCCCAAATGTTCATTATGGTCCCTTTGTGTGGTATATGTTTTATTAGTGTCATATTCGTTATGTCTGGGAATTCATGTCCAGTGTTTATTGCATGTGTGGCCAAACTAGATTAATATATTTCTGGTTTTTTGTATGCATTTAGGTGTTCAAAATAACGTTTTTTCAGCTGTTTTTTGTTTGTCCTATGTAACATTTTTTGCAATCTTGGCATTCAATTTTGTATATACCATTGGTTGTTGTATTATCTTTGTTGTGTGGGTTATTTAGTTTTTGTAAATTATTTTTATTAGTTTTGTATGCTATTTTAATATCGGTGTTTTTAAATAGTTTTATTAGCTTTGTCATTTTATTTATTTATATATGTGAATGTGGCCCATTTTTTATTGTTGTTATTATTTATGTGTTGTTCATTTTGATTAATTCTTAATTGTTCAGTTTTTATTTTATATTTGATTTTATTTTCTATTTTGTTTGCAATATTTTTATTGTATCCATTTTCATAAGCAATTAGGTATATTATATTTCTTTCTTTGCCTGTTTCTTGTTTGTTTAGGGGAATTTTGTACATTCTGTTAAATAGTGAATAGAATGATGACATTTTATGTTGTGGTGGTTGGTCAGAATGTTTAGATATGTTAGTAGAAGTTGGTTTTCTGTATTGAATATTGTATGTGGTTGTTGTTTCTTGTGATGGTTGCTTGTAATAGTTGATCTTGTTATGTTTTTTTTCTTCTGCGAATTGTATTTTTGGATGTATATTATTGATTTGTTTTAATATATCATCTGTATTTGTATTTTTGTTATTTGATACATATAGTCCATCACCTACATATCTTATCCATTATATGTATGATACAATAATTTAGGTTAAATGAAAACGACAAAAGTAAGAACATTCTACATACAGAAGTAATATTAATTTGATAATATACATAATATTGTTACGACAATACAGAACAATCTACGTGTTTATCGAATGCTCCAGAGGATTCCGGCTGAATGTTGTGGCGTACGTGATTTCAACATGCGCTCGCTAGACTTTTCTGGACGTCGCCAGCCCCGCGCACTGTGTCAAGGCCACAATCAATTGCATCCTACTGTAGAGCTGATGCGTAGTGTTTTCTAGTAGACACCTATTAGCGAATATTCTGGAACCTCAGCGGGGTATAAATAGAAGTACTTGGCGACGTTCAGTTTCAGTTTGAGTTGCGAATTATTGGAGTGCGGTTTGTAGTATTGTGGCGAAGTGTTATGTGTTTTATAATTGTGCGGGACAATTGTAATACAACTGTGTAGAAATTTTTATTGCGTGTGAACAATTTTTAATTGATTTTTTGAAACAGACTGTCTTGCTAATTACAAACCGTTTAATTGTGATAATTAAAGCTGGTGGTTAGTGACTTAATTGGTGTCTTGTACTTTGTTTTCCACTGTACCATACGACGATCAGTAAACTGCACCCAGAAGTTTAGTAAAACCTGACGAAACCGGAAATGTACCTATTAGAGTGGCAAATATTTTGGATCAAGCTGTCATTTTACAAAGCAATACGCTGCTAGGCAAATTGACTCCTGTGGCCTGGGTAGCCGGAATGACGCAACAAAGATCCAGTTCTTCGTATACTTCCAAATTACCAGAGGAACTGCAGGAATTATTGAACAGATCTTCTAACGACCTCTCAAGTGGTGAGGTAAAAGAACTCAGTTTTTACATGAATTCAAAGATTGTTTTGCAGTTCGGGGACAGTCATTGGGAAGAACCTCTCTTGTACAACATCGCATCAATACCGGGGACACAACACCGATACGCCAACCACCTCGAAGGCCTCCATTAGCTAAAAGAGAAAATGTCTTGGTTAGTACAGGACATGTTGACAGAGGGAATAATCGAGCCTTCGTCAAGTGCTTGGTCTTCTCCGGTAGTGGTGGTAGCGAAGAATGATGATGGATTACGTTTTTGCGTAGACTATCGGAGGCTGAATGACGCGACAAAGAAAGATTGCTATCCGTTACCTCGCGTTGACGATACACTCGACACGTTGTCCGGAGCACAGTGGTTTTCCACATTGGAACTGAAGAGTAGATATTGGCAAGTGGGTTTTCATCAAGAAGACAAGGAAAAAACAGTTTTCTCGAACCCAAGTGGCTTATTCCAATTTAACGTCATGCCATTTGGACTCTGTAATACACCGGCAACATTCGAAAGATTGGTGGATCTAGTACTCCGAGGCCTGACATGGAAAACTTGCCTTGTTTACTCAGATGATGTCATAGTGATCGGGAAGACTTTCAAAGACCATTTGGATAACCTTAAGGAGGTTCTAACTAGAATTAACGGTGCCCAACTGAAGCTGAGCCCGAAGAAGTGTTCTCTATTCCAGAAGGAAGTACAGTATCTGGGCCACCTGGTTTCGGCAGCGCGTGTGTTAGCATGGATCCTAACAAAGTAGACACCGTAAGAGACTGGCCAGTTCCGAAGAGTAAACACGAAGTTCGGAGTTTCCTGTGGTTATGCTCATATTACAGACGTTTTGTGAAAGGCTTGGCTACTGGTAAACCACTTCGCATGTTGTGATAAACCACTACATGAGCTAACGGAAAATAAACGAAACTTCCAGTGGTCGAGAGAATTGCCATAGACATTGCTGGACCATTCCCAGTTACTGAGGATGGAAACCGGTACATCATGGTTGTAGGTGACTACTTTACTAAGTGGGTGGAAGCCTACGCAATTCCAAATCAGGAGGTTACCACTGTGGAAAAGAGTTAGCTCACAACTTCTGTTGCCGTTATGGAGCCCCTATGGAAATCCATACGGATCAAGAGAGAAATTTCGAATCAGGGTGTTCAAAGAATTATGCCGTCTACTCGGAATTCGAAAGACCAAGACAACGTCTCTCCATCCTCAGTCGGACGGGATGGTTGAGAGATTCAATAGGACACTTGAGCAGCATCTTTCGAAGGTTGTTGACGAGAACCAAACAGACTGGGACCAACGTATACCACTATTCCTCATGGCGTACAGATCATCAGTACACGACACAACCGGCATGACTCCAGCAAAATTGGTGTTTGGGCGGGAGATTCGTCTTCCTGGGGACTTGATGTTCGGATCACCTAAGACTCAGTCCCAAGAGCCACAGAACTATTCCTTGTAATTAGAAAACTAACTGCGAGAAATGAATCGCTTGATAAGAGGACGGCTGAAGATTACCAGTGATAAAATAAAAACTCGGTATGACATTCGCAGCAATAGTGTGGGTTTCCAAGAAGGTGATCAGGTCTGGTTGTTCAACCCAAAGCGCCGTCGTGGTCGCTCACCTAAGCTTCAGACTAACTGGGAAGGACCCTACATTGTGAAAAAAAAGATTCAACGATGTTGTTTATCGGATTCAACAGGAAGGACAGCGAAAGTTCAAGTTCGTCCACCTAGATCGCCTGGCTAAGTATTACTTCAGAGACGGTTTGCCAGTTCGGGATGAACAGGCTTAAGGAGGGGCAAGTGTTACGACATTACAGAACAATCTACGTGTTTATCGAATGTTCCAGAGGAATCCGGCTGAATGTTATGGCGTACGTGATTTCAGCATGCGCTCGCGGGACTTTTCTTGGACGTCGCCAGCCCCGCGCACTGTGTCAAGGCCGCAATCAATTGCGTCCTAGTGTAGTGCTGATGCGTAGTGTTTTCTAGTAGACGCATATATTCTGGAACCTCAGCGGGGTATAAATAGAAGTACTTGGCGACGTTCAATTTCAGTTTGAGTAGCGAATTATTGGAGTGCGGTTTGTAGTATTGTGGCGACGTGTTATATCTATATATTAATACGTGAAGAGAAAACTTTGTACCCCTTTTTAAGCATATTGCGCGCACGGAGGAGTGTGAGATTTGGCATAGTTAAAGTTTATATGGAGAAGGAGTGCAGAAAGCTAAAATTTATATATAATATGTGTTACAAATACATTAAATAAAATAAAATAAAACATTCATTTGCACTTGAAAATTCATTTAAACTTTTTCAAACAATGGTAATTGTTAAAAATAAAATAATTTTGTTGCCAGGTAATAAATTAAATCCTGTCTAATCTTAGTTTCAGTAATTTCATTACATGTTTTTTTTTACATTCAGATATTCGCACCTACTTGCATTATGCCTCGACATAGAACATTGACGAGTCGGAGTGAGAGACAAAGAAGAAGGAATATATATTCGCGTGAAAGTAAAATGATAATAGACCAAATGCAAATTTAAATAGTGTAAATAGTATAACATTGACGGGTCGGAGTGAGAGACAAAGAAGAAGGAATATATATTCGCGTGAAAGTCAAAATGATAATAGACCAAATGCAAATTTAAATAGTGTAAATAGTATACAAAATGATGAAATTATTTTGAGGGACACATTTAAATGCGCACTGAATGTCATTCCAAGAAATTTTAATACTTTTGATTGTGGATTAATGCATTTACAATGCAGGTTTTGCAATGCAAAACATTTCGAATCTGAGGTTACTTTAGGTGAAAGGACTGCATTCACTTCATGTTGTCATAAGGGTAAAGCAATATTACCGGCCTTAAGTCAAAATGAATACTTTAAATTATTGTATGATGGACTTACTTCAAATGAACCTTCAATAAAAAGAAAGTCAAAAAATTATTTTGAAAACATTCGTAAATACAATTCATCATTTGCTATGGTTAGCTCGGAAGCTAAAATTTCGGATACAGTTACGCGTGGAGTGTATCATTTTAAAATACATGATGTTTTTTATCACAGATCAGGTCCAATGACTGGTGGATATGGTCGCTTACCATGTTATGCGCAATTATATTTTTATGATGTTGACACTGCTGTCAATTATAGATTACGTGAACACTATAATCAAACATGCAATAACAATATAATGCGCGAAATCTCTCATGAATTGGAACGCATTAATCCTTTCGTTCGGTCATTCATTGCAATGAAAGATCATTGTCAGAGAGTTGAAAATCAAAATAAAGAAATTTGTATGCTCATTAAAGTAAATCGTGATTTAGATCTACGCCGTTATAATGATGCAGTTCAAACTGATGTAGCAGTAATATTTAGTACAGTTGATGGTGAGCCACCCTTTGAACGAAATATGGTTTCGTTTTCAAAAGTTAATGGTACCATTAAAAATATCTGTTTTGGATTCATCATTGGACCCTTTAGCGTATCCATTACTTTTTCCAAATGGTGATACTGGGTGGCATATCAATATTTCTCATAATGTACCAACTACATCTAATTCAAGAGCGCCCAGAAATAAATTAACCATGCTTCAGTATGCAGCCTATCGACTTGCAATTAGAGAAGATTTTAGCATGTTGCACCATTCACAAAAATTATTTCTGCAGTGGATAGTTGATATGTATGTGAGAATAGAGGGCACAAGGTTACATTTCATTCGACAAAATCAAACAAGTCTTAGGTCTGAAGTTTACAACAATTTAACAGATTATTTAGAATTGAACCCCAATGCCAATAATGTTGGCCGTAGAGTAATTTTACCATCTTCATTCAATGGATCTCCAAGAAATATGTATCAGAATTATTTAGATGCAATGTCAATTGTACAACATTTCGGAAAGCCTTCTTTGTTTATTACAATGACTTGCAATCCAAGTTGGCCTGAAATAGTTAGCAATATTGGTGTAGGTGAGTCAGCTAATTTTCGACCTGATATTGTTGTGCGTGTATTCAAGTCCAAACTGAAAGCATTAATTGAGGGCCTTACACTAAAAAAATCTTCGGTAAAGTTGAAGCACTCATTTATACAATTGAGTTTCAAAAGAGAGGATTGCCTCATGCTCACATTTTACTCTCTTTAAATGAGCAAGATAAAATTGTTAACGCTACCGATATTGATAAAGTTGTATCTGCGGAGATTCCTAACATTCAAACACATCCTACATTACATGAATATGTTGTAAAACACATGATGCATGGTCCATACTTAATCCAAATTCTGTATGTATGAGAGATGGAAAATGCACAAAAGATTATCCAAAACGATTTAATGAATTTACATGTGAATCATTAAATGGATATCCATTATACAGAAGGCGTGATAATGGTATTAATGCTGAAGTTCGCGGTAGTTGTCTCGACAGTCGTTATGCTGTACCATACAATCCGTATTTACTTGGCAAATTTAATTGCCATATAAATGTTGAAGTATGCACTACAGTTAAAAGTGTTAAATACATTTATAAATACGTGTATAAAGGCTATGACAGTGCATCTGTTGAATTAGGTTCAGACAGGAAAGGAACCAGGTCAAGAAATACAAATTGATGAAGTTAAAAATTTTTTAAATGGCCGTTATGTCGGATCAACTGAAGCTGTATGGCGCATCTATGAATTACCAATGCATTTTCAATCACATGTCATCGTTAGACTTGACATTCATTTACCGCGTAGACAGAATGTTTACTTTCGAGAAGGGCAAGAACGTCAAGCAACTGAAAATGCAAGACAAACAAAATTATTAGCATTTTTTGAATTGAATCGATCAGATCCATCAGCGCATGAATATAAGTATATTGAAATTCCTTTGCATTATGTGTGGGAAGATTCCCGAAAAAAATGGAAGAAGAGAAGGCGTGGAGGTGATAAAATCATTACACGCATATATGTAGTATCACCAAAAGACATCGAACTTTTCCATTTACGATTGCTTTTATTACATGTCTGTGGTCCAAAATCATTTGAGGATGTTAGAACATACAGTGGAATTATACACACTTCTTTTGTTGAAGCGTGCCATGCTCGCGGCATTGCTTCAAATGATAATGAATGGCGCGAATATTTAAATGAAGCAAAAAGAATTACATTCACCAAAACAAATGCGAAATTTATTTGGTTACATTTGTGCATTAAATGTGCCAGCCAATGCATTGGCGTTATGGAATGAATTTAAAGTATATCTTAGTGAAGATTGTTTGAGAGATTTACAACGAAGAAGTATCCTTTAATACAGCTCTATTAGAAATTGAAGATATTTTGAATGTTCATAATTTGTCATGTCAAGAACTTGGTTTGCCACTTCCCACGTATTCGCAGAGAACAGACGAAGCAAATGCTATTGATCCAATAGAACAAGAGTTTCTGTTTTGTGAGCATTATGAAACTGCAAATATTGAACAGCGTAATCTAATTGATCGTGTGATTCGTGAAGTTTTGCATCATGATACTGGATCTAATGTTTTTTGTTTAACCGCTCATGCAGGTTGTGGAAAAACATTCACACAAACAGCAATCATTCACAAATTAAATTCGCTTAATCTTAGTTGCATTGTAGCAGCGTTCAGTGGCATAGATTCAACTCTATTACTTGGAGGTAGAACTTTACACAATGTGTTTAAATTGCCTATACCCATTTTGGAAAATTCTGTAGCGAATATTACCGCAAATAGTAGCTATGGACGTTACATAAATTCATCATCATTGATAATTATTGATGAAATTTCTATGTGGGCACATAGACTTGTGCCCAAGTGTTGAACACTTGTGCCCACATCGACACTGCAAGTGTTGAAAATCATAGATAGATTATTGCAGGATCTATGCGATGAAAATGATAAACATAAACCATTTGGAGGAAAAACGATACTTCTGTGCGGTGATTTTCGGCAAATCTTACCAGTTGTCCCACATGGATCACGTGCAACTTTAATTGAAAATTGTGTCACGAGTTGGCATAAATTTGTTTATTTTCATAAAGTAACGTTTACTCAAAATATGAGAGCCTTACCAAGTGAAATAGAATTTGTCGAATTCTTGAAAAAAATTGGTAATGATGAAACCCCACAATTCCCTCAGTTTGGTGAAAATATTATTGAAATACCTCAGCAATTAATAGGAGATGAAAATAATATTATTAATGAGGTGTATGGAAATATTTCCGGAAACATACTCTCAAATAACATATTGAAGTCAGTTATTTTAGCACCTAAAAATGATGATTGTACTTTTATTAATACTGATATACTTAATCGAATACCAGGTGAACAGAAAACATATCATAGCTACGATAAAATAATTTGTGATAATGACAATGAAATCAATAACTATCCAGTAGAGTTTTTGAATTCTTTGACTATTAGTGGTTTGCCACCACATAAGTTAGTATTGAAAGTTAATTGCATCGTTTTACTGATCACAAAACTTAAATACAAAGGAAGCATTAGTCAATGGAACAAGAATGCGCATCAAGTGTATGCATCGTAATGCTATTGATTGCGACGTTTTAACTGGAACCGCACGCAATAAGAGAATTTTGATTCCACGTATAAATTTAACATATTCCGGTACTGTTTTACCATTTAACTTTCAAAGAACTCAATTTCCAATTATACCTGCATTTGCGATGTCAATAAATAAGTCTCAAGGACAAACATTCGAAAAAATTGGAATTTTATTGGGGCAGCCAGTTTTTACACATGGTCAATTGTACGTCGCAGCAAGTAGAGTTCGATCATTCGATGGTTTGAGATTTTATATTTCCGAATATAATGGCCAAGGGCATTTAGCAAATGATGAAAGAGTTTTTACAAAAAACATCGTTTACACAGAAGTTCTGAATCATTAAATTCACTTTCAAACTATTTTAAGTTCAATGGACAACATTTATTTTTTTAACCGCCCGGTTTTTTTGATTTAATGAAAAACATGAAAAAATACGAGGCACGTATTTTTTATTTCATTTTTTATTTTGTATTAATTTTTTATTTAAATTTATATAATTCGAAAAATATAGTAGGCAAAATAACTGTGTAGCCTTGGCGAAACCTGGTCAGTATGGCAATAAAAAAAACCCAAGGAAATGTCAAAAAACGCGTTATTGCTTTTTAAATATGGCTTAGCCAAGCTAAACCTCATTTTTCCTATCTTTCATATTTTTCAAATAACTCGAAAATTAATGCATAGAAAAAAAAATTAAAAAATTATATAAGCTTTGTAGCAGATAATCTTCAAACTGTTTTCGAATTTTGTACCTTACCAAAAATGAAATGTAATCCACTGGAATTGAAAACAATGTATCTTATACTTCTATGAATGTCAAGTCTCATTTTTATTAGCGTTTATTTGATTCAATAATAACATGAAAAAATTAAAACTGACAATGAATTATATCAAAAAATAAATACGAATACAAGCTGTAATTGTGTTTTTTTTTTCAACTGTTACTAACATTAAATTTTAAATTTCATAGGTATTGCAGGGAATTAAGGCAAACAACACACGCTAATGACGTATTTGTACACGCTCGCAGCTGACGTAATAGAACAAAATTCAAAAAAATTATATGCAATGATTATAGAGGTATACTCTTTGACAAAATGAATTACGGTCGAATTTCCACCACTGGGCGACCACTAGTGTTTTATAATTGTGCAGGACGATTGTAATACAATTGTGTTTTAGATTAGTAGACATTTTTATTGCGTGTTAACAATTTTTAATTGATTTGTTGTAAGAGACTCTCTTGTTAATTACAAACCGTTTGTGATAATTAAAGCTGGTGATTAGTGACTTAATTGGTGTCTTGTATTTTGTTTTCCACTGTACCATACGACGATCAGTAGACCGTCGTAACAATATGTATTACGACTTTATATACCATTTCAACAAAAAAATTGAACAAGACTATACAGTACGTGTGTGCAGTATGTAAGCAAATTTATTTTTAAGAAATGATCTTTCATACTCTGTGTGTACCTTTAACCGTTAGTGGAGTACGATTTCGATGTTTTTAATATGCGATTGTATCGATATACTACGATGTAGAAAAGAAGAAGTGTTCTAATTGTAAATTGTCCTATTTCTTAATGCAAAGTGAAAATATCATTTGTGAGGTTAGGTGACAACGGTTTTTGGTTTTTAATTTACTGCTGAAATAAATAAAAGCCATGGTTGAGGAAAACATAACGTTTAATGTATATATACAATGCTTATAACACAGTAACACTTAAAATAAAGAACCTAAGGTTTTTGAGTTAACTGGTACTTGTTAAGCAATAAAATAATTTTAAATTAGTACACGTCTTGTTCTTCATATCGTGGTATATCGATATTATCGCATAATCAAAACACCGAAAATGTAGTGTACGGTTATTGGGAGAGTACCAAAATTTCTATGCTTTCTTCTTCTTCGTATGATTTCTAAAATAAAATTCTTTAGTTTAAAGCATTTTAATTAACAATTTTGTGCTCTTTTTTCATGATATATGTTATTTCTGTAAAGAAGCTTTTCAAAAAGTGTGTCTTTTGTATGTAAAGTGTGTATACAGTGTATGTTGATGGTTTCTTTAGACATTAACCAAGGTTATAGAAAAAATGGAACGTTAACGTGGAATAAGTATGTTATGGAAATAGTGTTCGGTGTTAATGTGGAATGTTTTAAATTAACCTGTAATATTTACAATAAATAACATGTAAATGGTATTTACAATTTCGTATTAAGGTGTAGTATAACGTTTACAGTGAATATTGAAATCAGATTGTCTGCCTTAATAAAGTGTATTAAAATAATATTAATAAATTCTCCCTTGGATAAAATAAGTTAGTAAATTTGTGTAATTTCTGGGAATATGTAGCAGATTAGATTTATGGTTACCATGTTTTGAATTCAGTTAAAAAATTAAATCTTCAATTATTGCGGTCTTATAACTAAAGGCAATGTTAAACAATTTGCACGTTGATATAATATTATTATATTCTGGTTCACACACATAGAACGAGAAATAGCGGTCATCTCGGAAAAAAAACTTTGATGAATTTAAATAAAAATACATTTAAACTGGGTTAAAAATGGTAATTGTTAAAAATAAAATAAATCCGTTACTAGGCGATTAAACTAAATTTGTTTTCATTTTAATTTAAATCGTCGACGCCTGAAGATGAAGTTCCTGGCTAGCAAGTATATCATCTCCATTATTTAATGTTTATGTTTCCAAAGTTTTATTATTATGATTAACGGTATCAAAAGGGAGGCAGGACACATACACACGCATACCATCGCGTTATTTCTGGCCTAACTCACGTTTATTTGCTTGCGTTTGCACGTATTTTAAATGAAAAGTTCCGTAATCCATACGACATCCACGCGTGCAAACGGAAATGGTGTCCAGCGTGGACGGAGATTGCTTCCTGTGGCCGGTGTAACTGCACGTGTATACAGTGGAACGGTTCACAGACAGACGTTTCGTCTTTAGGGAGTGGACCCTCTGCAAGTGCTCAGGGTTCATGCGAGCGACTCGAGTTCTTTTCCGTTTTTATCTGTTCTGTGAAATGTACACTGTAGATTCGCAGCTTTACACTGAGCAACGCTCCATAGTCAATGTTGAAAGTCTTTGCTCACGTTGGATCCTTATACACACAATAACCTGCTCGGATGTTTTGACTAAGGCGATCATAATATTGGAACTTTAGTAACTTGACCATTGGAGAACAAACGTTATCTTTAACCACCCTTTATGCACTCCTATGTCAATTATGAAATACGATAAATAATTTTAATGAAATAAATATCTTAATGAACACAATCTGTGTATTTATTTAAAATTTTACGATAGTTTTAATTGCGTTTAATATCTGTATTATGTTTTACGATAAGGTCAGTTATTGAGAGATCCAGTATTAGGACATGATACATCGGCACTTTTGTAAGGAACAAAATGAACATTCAACAAAATATTTTGTTTATACAATTCTGTAGTATAGTATAGGCCTATGTATAATTGAAGACACAGAGTATGAAAGATCATTTCTTAAAAATAAATTTGCTTACATACTGCACACACGTACTGTATAGTCTTGTTCAATTTTTTTGTTGAAATGGTATATAAAGTCGTAATACATATTGTTACGACGGTCTACTGATCGTCGTATGGTACAGTGGAAAACAAAATACAAGACACCAATTAAGTCACTAATCACCAGCTTTAATTATCACAAACGGTTTGTAATTAACAAGAGAGTCTCTTACAACAAATCAATTAAAAATTGTTAACACGCAATAAAAATGTCTACTAATCTAAAACACAATTGTATTACAATCGTCCTGCACAATTATAAAACACTAGTGGTCGCCCAGTGGTGGAAATTCGACCGTAATTCATTTTGTCAAAGAGTATACCTCTATAATCATTGCATATAATTTTTTTGAATTTTGTTCTATTACGTCAGCTGCGAGCGTGTACAAATACGTCATTAGCGTGTGTTGTTTGCCTTAATTCCCTGCAATACCTATGAAATTTAAAATTTAATGTTAGTAACAGTTGAAAAAAAAACACAATTACAGCTTGTATTCGTATTTATTTTTTGATATAATTCATTGTCAGTTTTAATTTTTTCATGTTATTATTGAATCAAATAAACGCTAATAAAAATGAGACTTGACATTCATAGAAGTATAAGATACATTGTTTTCAATTCCAGTGGATTACATTTCATTTTTGGTAAGGTACAAAATTCGAAAACAGTTTGAAGATTATCTGCTACAAAGCTTATATAATTTTTTAATTTTTTTTTCTATGCATTAATTTTCGAGTTATTTGAAAAATATGAAAGATAGGAAAAATGAGGTTTAGCTTGGCTAAGCCATATTTAAAAAGCAATAACGCGTTTTTTGACATTTCCTTGGGTTTTTTTTATTGCCATACTGACCAGGTTTCGCCAAGGCTACACAGTTATTTTGCCTACTATATTTTTCGAATTATATAAATTTAAATAAAAAATTAATACAAAATAAAAAATGAAATAAAAAATACGTGCCTCGTATTTTTTCATGTTTTTCATTAAATCAAAAAAACCGGGCGGTTAAAAAAATAAATGTTGTCCATTGAACTTAAAATAGTTTGAAAGTGAATTTAATGATTCAGAACTTCTGTGTAAACGATGTTTTTTGTAAAAACTCTTTCATCATTTGCTAAATGCCCTTGGCCATTATATTCGGAAATATAAAATCTCAAACCATCGAATGATCGAACTCTACTTGCTGCGACGTACAATTGACCATGTGTAAAAACTGGCTGCCCCAATAAAATTCCAATTTTTTCGAATGTTTGTCCTTGAGACTTATTTATTGACATCGCAAATGCAGGTATAATTGGAAATTGAGTTCTTTGAAAGTTAAATGGTAAAACAGTACCGGAATATGTTAAATTTATACGTGGAATCAAAATTCTCTTATTGCGTGCGGTTCCAGTTAAAACGTCGCAATCAATAGCATTACGATGCATACACTTGATGCGCATTCTTGTTCCATTGACTAATGCTTCCTTTGTATTTAAGTTTTGTGATCAGTAAAACGATGCAATTAACTTTCAATACTAACTTATGTGGTGGCAAACCACTAATAGTCAAAGAATTCAAAAACTCTACTGGATAGTTATTGATTTCATTGTCATTATCACAAATTATTTTATCGTAGCTATGATATGTTTTCTGTTCACCTGGTATTCGATTAAGTATATCAGTATTAATAAAAGTACAATCATCATTTTTAGGTGCTAAAATAACTGACTTCAATATGTTATTTGAGAGTATGTTTCCGGAAATATTTCCATACACCTCATTAATAATATTATTTTCATCTCCTATTAATTGCTGAGGTATTTCAATAATATTTTCACCAAACTGAGGGAATTGTGGGGTTTCATCATTACCAATTTTTTTCAAGAATTCGACAAATTCTATTTCACTTGGTAAGGCTCTCATATTTTGAGTAAACGTTACTTTATGAAAATAAACAAATTTATGCCAACTCGTGACACAATTTTCAATTAAAGTTGCACGTGATCCATGTGGGACAACTGGTAAGATTTGCCGAAAATCACCGCACAGAAGTATCGTTTTTCCTCCAAATGGTTTATGTTTATCATTTTCATCGCATAGATCCTGCAATAATCTATCTATGATTTTCAACACTTGCAGTGTCGATGTGGGCACAAGTGTTCAACACTTGGGCACAAGTCTATGTGCCCACATAGAAATTTCATCAATAATTATCAATGATGATGAATTTATGTAACGTCCATAGCTACTATTTGCGGTAATATTCGCTACAGAATTTTCCAAAATGGGTATAGGCAATTTAAACACATTGTGTAAAGTTCTACCTCCAAGTAATAGAGTTGAATCTATGCCACTGAACGCTGCTACAATGCAACTAAGATTAAGCGAATTTAATTTGTGAATGATTGCTGTTTGTGTGAATGTTTTTCCACAACCTGCATGAGCGGTTAAACAAAAAACATTAGATCCAGTATCATGATGCAAAACTTCACGAATCACACGATCAATTAGATTACGCTGTTCAATATTTGCAGTTTCATAATGCTCACAAAACAGAAACTCTTGTTCTATTGGATCAATAGCATTTGCTTCGTCTGTTCTCTGCGAATACGTGGGAAGTGGCAAACCAAGTTCTTGACATGACAAATTATGAACATTCAAAATATCTTCAATTTCTAATAGAGCTGTATTAAAGGATACTTCTTCGTTGTAAATCTCTCAAACAATCTTCACTAAGATATACTTTAAATTCATTCCATAACGCCAATGCATTGGCTGGCACATTTAATGCACAAATGTAACCAAATAAATTTCGCATTTGTTTTGGTGAATGTAATTCTTTTTGCTTCATTTAAATATTCGCGCCATTCATTATCATTTGAAGCAATGCCGCGAGCATGGCACGCTTCAACAAAAGAAGTGTGTATAATTCCACTGTATGTTCTAACATCCTCAAATGATTTTGGACCACAGACATGTAATAAAAGCAATCGTAAATGGAAAAGTTCGATGTCTTTTGGTGATACTACATATATGCGTGTAATGATTTTATCACCTCCACGCCTTCTCTTCTTCCATTTTTTTCGGGAATCTTCCCACACATAATGCAAAGGAATTTCAATATACTTATATTCATGCGCTGATGGATCTGATCGATTCAATTCAAAAAATGCTAATAATTTTGTTTGTCTTGCATTTTCAGTTGCTTGACGTTCTTGCCCTTCTCGAAAGTAAACATTCTGTCTACGCGGTAAATGAATGTCAAGTCTAACGATGACATGTGATTGAAAATGCATTGGTAATTCATAGATGCGCCATACAGCTTCAGTTGATCCGACATAACGGCCATTTAAAAAATTTTTAACTTCATCAATTTGTATTTCTTGACCTGGTTCCTTTCCTGTCTGAACCTAATTCAACAGATGCACTGTCATAGCCTTTATACACGTATTTATAAATGTATTTAACACTTTTAACTGTAGTGCATACTTCAACATTTATATGGCAATTAAATTTGCCAAGTAAATACGGATTGTATGGTACAGCATAACGACTGTCGAGACAACTACCGCGAACTTCAGCATTAATACCATTATCACGCCTTCTGTATAATGGATATCCATTTAATGATTCACATGTAAATTCATTAAATCGTTTTGGATAATCTTTTGTGCATTTTCCATCTCTCATACATACAGAATTTGGATTAAGTATGGACCATGCATCATGTGTTTTACAACATATTCATGTAATGTAGGATGTGTTTGAATGTTAGGAATCTCCGCAGATACAACTTTATCAATATCGGTAGCGTTAACAATTTTATCTTGCTCATTTAAAGAGAGTAAAATGTGAGCATGAGGCAATCCTCTCTTTTGAAACTCAATTGTATAAATGAGTGCTTCAACTTTACCGAAGATTTTTTTAGTGTAAGGCCCTCAATTAATGCTTTCAGTTTGGACTTGAATACACGCACAACAATATCAGGTCGAAAATTAGCTGACTCACCTACACCAATATTGCTAACTATTTCAGGCCAACTTGGATTGCAAGTCATTGTAATAAACAAAGAAGGCTTTCCGAAATGTTGTACAATTGACATTGCATCTAAATAATTCTGATACATATTTCTTGGAGATCCATTGAATGAAGATGGTAAAATTACTCTACGGCCAACATTATTGGCATTGGGGTTCAATTCTAAATAATCTGTTAAATTGTTGTAAACTTCAGACCTAAGACTTGTTTGATTTTGTCGAATGAAATGTAACCTTGTGCCCTCTATTCTCACATACATATCAACTATCCACTGCAGAAATAATTTTTGTGAATGGTGCAACATGCTAAAATCTTCTCTAATTGCAAGTCGATAGGCTGCATACTGAAGCATGGTTAATTTATTTCTGGGCGCTCTTGAATTAGATGTAGTTGGTACATTATGAGAAATATTGATATGCCACCCAGTATCACCATTTGGAAAAAGTAATGGATACGCTAAAGGGTCCAATGATGAATCCAAAACAGATATTTTTAATGGTACCATTAACTTTTGAAAACGAAACCATATTTCGTTCAAAGGGTGGCTCACCATCAACTGTACTAAATATTACTGCTACATCAGTTTGAACTGCATCATTATAACGGCGTAGATCTAAATCACGATTTACTTTAATGAGCATACAAATTTCTTTATTTTGATTTTCAACTCTCTGACAATGATCTTTCATTGCAATGAATGACCGAACGAAAGGATTAATGCGTTCCAATTCATGAGAGATTTCGCGCATTATATTGTTATTGCATGTTTGATTATAGTGTTCACGTAATCTATAATTGACAGCAGTGTCAACATCATAAAAATATAATTGCGCATAACATGGTAAGCGACCATATCCACCAGTCATTGGACCTGATCTGTGATAAAAAACATCATGTATTTTAAAATGATACACTCCACGCGTAACTGTATCCGAAATTTTAGCTTCCGAGCTAACCATAGCAAATGATGAATTGTATTTACGAATGTTTTCAAAATAATTTTTTGACTTTCTTTTTATTGAAGGTTCATTTGAAGTAAGTCCATCATACAATAATTTAAAGTATTCATTTTGACTTAAGGCCGGTAATATTGCTTTACCCTTATGACAACATGAAGTGAATGCAGTCCTTTCACCTAAAGTAACCTCAGATTCGAAATGTTTTGCATTGCAAAACCTGCATTGTAAATGCATTAATCCACAATCAAAAGTATTAAAATTTCTTGGAATGACATTCAGTGCGCATTTAAATGT
Source organism: Magicicada septendecula (assembly GCA_034769895.1). Taxonomy (NCBI): domain Eukaryota; kingdom Metazoa; phylum Arthropoda; class Insecta; order Hemiptera; family Cicadidae; genus Magicicada; species Magicicada septendecula. The sequence continues at coordinate 682,062,650 of CM068368.1, read as the reverse complement.
GTCCCTCAAAATAATTTCATCATTTTGTATACTATTTACACTATTTAAATTTGCATTTGGTCTATTATCATTTTGACTTTCACGCGAATATATATTCCTTCTTCTTTGTCTCTCACTCCGACCCGTCAATGTTATACTATTTACACTATTTAAATTTGCATTTGGTCTATTATCATTTTACTTTCACGCGAATATATATTCCTTCTTCTTTGTCTCTCACTCCGACTCGTCAATGTTCTATGTCGAGGCATAATGCAAGTAGGTGCGAATATCTGAATGTAAAAAAAAACATGTAATGAAATTACTGAAACTAAGATTAGACAGGATTTAATTTATTACCTGGCAACAAAATTATTTTATTTTTAACAATTACCATTGTTTGAAAAAGTTTAAATGAATTTTCAAGTGCAAATGAATGTTTTATTTTATTTTATTTAATGTATTTGTAACACATATTATATATAAATTTTAGCTTTCTGCACTCCTTCTCCATATAAACTTTAACTATGCCAAATCTCACACTCCTCCGTGCGCGCAATATGCTTAAAAAGGGGTACAAAGTTTTCTCTTCACGTATTAATATATAGATATAACACGTCGCCACAATACTACAAACCGCACTCCAATAATTCGCTACTCAAACTGAAATTGAACGTCGCCAAGTACTTCTATTTATACCCCGCTGAGGTTCCAGAATATATGCGTCTACTAGAAAACACTACGCATCAGCACTACACTAGGACGCAATTGATTGCGGCCTTGACACAGTGCGCGGGGCTGGCGACGTCCAAGAAAAGTCCCGCGAGCGCATGCTGAAATCACGTACGCCATAACATTCAGCCGGATTCCTCTGGAACATTCGATAAACACGTAGATTGTTCTGTAATGTCGTAACACTTGCCCCTCCTTAAGCCTGTTCATCCCGAACTGGCAAACCGTCTCTGAAGTAATACTTAGCCAGGCGATCTAGGTGGACGAACTTGAACTTTCGCTGTCCTTCCTGTTGAATCCGATAAACAACATCGTTGAATCTTTTTTTTCACAATGTAGGGTCCTTCCCAGTTAGTCTGAAGCTTAGGTGAGCGACCACGACGGCGCTTTGGGTTGAACAACCAGACCTGATCACCTTCTTGGAAACCCACACTATTGCTGCGAATGTCATACCGAGTTTTTATTTTATCACTGGTAATCTTCAGCCGTCCTCTTATCAAGCGATTCATTTCTCGCAGTTAGTTTTCTAATTACAAGGAATAGTTCTGTGGCTCTTGGGACTGAGTCTTAGGTGATCCGAACATCAAGTCCCCAGGAAGACGAATCTCCCGCCCAAACACCAATTTTGCTGGAGTCATGCCGGTTGTGTCGTGTACTGATGATCTGTACGCCATGAGGAATAGTGGTATACGTTGGTCCCAGTCTGTTTGGTTCTCGTCAACAACCTTCGAAAGATGCTGCTCAAGTGTCCTATTGAATCTCTCAACCATCCCGTCCGACTGAGGATGGAGAGACGTTGTCTTGGTCTTTCGAATTCCGAGTAGACGGCATAATTCTTTGAACACCCTGATTCGAAATTTCTCTCTTGATCCGTATGGATTTCCATAGGGGCTCCATAACGGCAACAGAAGTTGTGAGCTAACTCTTTTCCACAGTGGTAACCTCCTGATTTGGAATTGCGTAGGCTTCCACCCACTTAGTAAAGTAGTCACCTACAACCATGATGTACCGGTTTCCATCCTCAGTAACTGGGAATGGTCCAGCAATGTCTATGGCAATTCTCTCGACCACTGGAAGTTTCGTTTATTTTCCGTTAGCTCATGTAGTGGTTTATCACAACATGCGAAGTGGTTTACCAGTAGCCAAGCCTTTCACAAAACGTCTGTAATATGAGCATAACCACAGGAAACTCCGAACTTCGTGTTTACTCTTCGGAACTGGCCAGTCTCTTACGGTGTCTACTTTGTTAGGATCCATGCTAACACACGCGCTGCCGAAACCAGGTGGCCCAGATACTGTACTTCCTTCTGGAATAGAGAACACTTCTTCGGGCTCAGCTTCAGTTGGGCACCGTTAATTCTAGTTAGAACCTCCTTAAGGTTATCCAAATGGTCTTTGAAAGTCTTCCCGATCACTATGACATCATCTGAGTAAACAAGGCAAGTTTTCCATGTCAGGCCTCGGAGTACTAGATCCACCAATCTTTCGAATGTTGCCGGTGTATTACAGAGTCCAAATGGCATGACGTTAAATTGGAATAAGCCACTTGGGTTCGAGAAAACTGTTTTTTCCTTGTCTTCTTGATGAAAACCCACTTGCCAATATCTACTCTTCAGTTCCAATGTGGAAAACCACTGTGCTCCGGACAACGTGTCGAGTGTATCGTCAACGCGAGGTAACGGATAGCAATCTTTCTTTGTCGCGTCATTCAGCCTCCGATAGTCTACGCAAAAACGTAATCCATCATCATTCTTCGCTACCACCACTACCGGAGAAGACCAAGCACTTGACGAAGGCTCGATTATTCCCTCTGTCAACATGTCCTGTACTAACCAAGACATTTTCTCTTTTAGCTAATGGAGGCCTTCGAGGTGGTTGGCGTATCGGTGTTGTGTCCCCGGTATTGATGCGATGTTGTACAAGAGAGGTTCTTCCCAATGACTGCCCCGAACTGCAAAACAATCTTTGAATTCATGTAAAAACTGAGTTCTTTTACCTCACCACTTGAGAGGTCGTTAGAAGATCTGTTCAATAATTCCTGCAGTTCCTCTGGTAATTTGGAAGTATACGAAGAACTGGATCTTTGTTGCGTCATTCCGGCTACCCAGGCCACAGGAGTCAATTTGCCTAGCAGCGTATTGCTTTGTAAAATGACAGCTTGATCCAAAATATTTGCCACTCTAATAGGTACATTTCCGGTTTCGTCAGGTTTTACTAAACTTCTGGGTGCAGTTTACTGATCGTCGTATGGTACAGTGGAAAACAAAGTACAAGACACCAATTAAGTCACTAACCACCAGCTTTAATTATCACAATTAAACGGTTTGTAATTAGCAAGACAGTCTGTTTCAAAAAATCAATTAAAAATTGTTCACACGCAATAAAAATTTCTACACAGTTGTATTACAATTGTCCCGCACAATTATAAAACACATAACACTTCGCCACAATACTACAAACCGCACTCCAATAATTCGCAACTCAAACTGAAACTGAACGTCGCCAAGTACTTCTATTTATACCCCGCTGAGGTTCCAGAATATTCGCTAATAGGTGTCTACTAGAAAACACTACGCATCAGCTCTACAGTAGGATGCAATTGATTGTGGCCTTGACACAGTGCGCGGGGCTGGCGACGTCCAGAAAAGTCTAGCGAGCGCATGTTGAAATCACGTACGCCACAACATTCAGCCGGAATCCTCTGGAGCATTCGATAAACACGTAGATTGTTCTGTATTGTCGTAACAATATTATGTATATTATCAAATTAATATTACTTCTGTATGTAGAATGTTCTTACTTTTGTCGTTTTCATTTAACCTAAATTATTGTATCATACATATAATGGATAAGATATGTAGGTGATGGACTATATGTATCAAATAACAAAAATACAAATACAGATGATATATTAAAACAAATCAATAATATACATCCAAAAATACAATTCGCAGAAGAAAAAAAACATAACAAGATCAACTATTACAAGCAACCATCACAAGAAACAACAACCACATACAATATTCAATACAGAAAACCAACTTCTACTAACATATCTAAACATTCTGACCAACCACCACAACATAAAATGTCATCATTCTATTCACTATTTAACAGAATGTACAAAATTCCCCTAAACAAACAAGAAACAGGCAAAGAAAGAAATATAATATACCTAATTGCTTATGAAAATGGATACAATAAAAATATTGCAAACAAAATAGAAAATAAAATCAAATATAAAATAAAAACTGAACAATTAAGAATTAATCAAAATGAACAACACATAAATAATAACAACAATAAAAAATGGGCCACATTCACATATATAAATAAATAAAATGACAAAGCTAATAAAACTATTTAAAAACACCGATATTAAAATAGCATACAAAACTAATAAAAATAATTTACAAAAACTAAATAACCCACACAACAAAGATAATACAACAACCAATGGTATATACAAAATTGAATGCCAAGATTGCAAAAAATGTTACATAGGACAAACAAAAAACAGCTGAAAAAACGTTATTTTGAACACCTAAATGCATACAAAAAACCAGAAATATATTAATCTAGTTTGGCCACACATGCAATAAACACTGGACATGAATTCCCAGACATAACGAATATGACACTAATAAAACATATACCACACAAAGGGACCATAATGAACATTTGGGAAAATTTACAAATATACAAACATAAAACACAAAACAAACTAATACCTGAACAAATACAAATCAATACAAAACATGACACAATTTTCAAAGCACTCAACATAGAAAATACACAAAATACTAATATATACACCACAATCACACACAATAATACCAACTTAAAGCACCAGAGACCAACAGAAAACCACAGCAACAACCAGCCAACACAAATACCTCACAAGGTTCAAAATCAGGAAGGCTGAAGATGGGAACACAAGGCTTCCCGAAACATGTTCCAAATAAGGAGAAAACATCTTGAGGTAAAGTCATTATAAAATATACATTATATATATATTCCAATGAGTGAGATTTGCACATAAAATAATAATTTCACTCTTAACATATGATAGCATGTTTCAATGAGAACTGGTCAAAGTAAAAGTTGCGTGTTGGAACATTGTATTATAGACAGTAAAAATCATGTCAAAATTGTTAGATTAAGTTAATTTTTGACTGTATAAAAAAATATGAGTGTTGTGAAATAGTGCGAACGTATGCATAGGCATATGGCAAGTGCGCGTGTGAATAACTGTGTTACGAATTAACTCTGTTTTCTGTTATCTCTTCACTAGAACTGGAAATCTTTTCCAGCTGACTGAGTGTATCAAAAATATCCTTAATGCGACCAGGAACTTGCTCCGAGTCATTCTTCATGACTTGTTTAGTGAAGTACTGAGTAATTCTGGAAGCATTTTTCTCTCTTTCTTCCCGTTTTCTTTCATTTAATAAATTTTAATACCCGGAAACTTTCTTTTTCTTTTCCTCTTGGGACATATAACTAAAGAAAATACCTAATTATAATAAATTTTATAAGTAAAATTTGAAATTAATATATTTTTGTAATACTAATAAAAATACAACAAAACAAAATTTTTACTATGAATATTCCATGTATACGCGCCATGTCCTTGGGACCCGGAACTGGAGAGCAACTGCACTTGACCGGGACAACTGGCGGAGCCTGGTAAAGGAGGCCTTGACTCAGTAATGGGTTTTCCCGCCGGTGAAGAAGAAGAACATAAACTAAAATCATAATACCTATTACAAAAAAAAAAAAAAAACAATTTTATAATCTCAATTAAAATAAGTTTATTATAACAAGTTATACACTTTTAAATAGTCTGTGGCCATTTCAATATCATGTTTTGTTTCGGATGTGTGCCACCGCCTTCCAGAGCACGGCCGCTGAGTAATTGACTACAGATGGTTCTGGTCGACCCCACTGAAGACAATACTCGATCGTCAATAGTTTCGGTGCTCCTCACGTATATTCTTCACCCGCCAGCATCTTCCTCATGGCCGCTAAGGACCGTCCTCTTGTGTTTCTTCCTCATGGTTGCATTGCTTCTGCTTGTGGTTGTTGTACCTTAGATTGTGGTCGGTAGCTTACGAGGGTACAAACGGCAGCCCTTTTACAAGAGGAAGAAGATTAAACCGGCGGGTAACAAGACAAAAACTGTTATCAGATAGCCTTTGACTAGCCTGTAAAAGACCAAAACGTGTCGGTTCTTTGGGTGAATAAACCTTGATTTGACCTTACTTACAAGGTTCTTTACCTTTTTTAAAATCTTGGTCTACGTTTTATAAAACAAGGAAATAAAACGGACTTCTTTGTCTGGTCTTGCTGGTTTTCTGACAAAAGTTGAAGTGAACGATTGTTCACTAAAAAAACTTTTCAACCGTTGTTCTCAAAGAGCACAAAAACAAATAAACACGCTGATAAATGGGAGTGTTTAGCGGAAGCAATAAGCAAAGTATTAGTTTACTGTAAGCGTAAATCAAACACAAAAATATACAGAAACGTTCAAAACCATAGTTACAGAAACAATGTGCTTTTAATTTATTTAATTATTATTGTTGTGTAAAATATCTGGTCACTTATTCCGTTATAATGTAAAATTAAACATGTTTAAAATAAAATAAAAACTGATGAAAATTTAGAAGAAAATACACCTCCGACTATTGAAAAATTGAAGAAGTAATTGAAACTTTGAAAAACAATAAAGCTATGGAGAAGACTCCATGTCAGCTGAACTTTTGAAACGGTTTCTACCAAAGATCAAAAACGATCTACAATTAATTTTTGAATAAATTTGGAAAACAGAAAAAATTCCAGAAGAATGGAAGGTATCCTTAATAATCCGTTGCATAAGAAGGTGATAAGCAAGAGGTTTACAACTACAGAGGAATATCTTTACTTCCAGTGGCGTATAAAATATTTTCAAAGATTCTATTGAACACAGAAGAAAACACATTGGATAGCCATTTGTATGAATATCGGGGTGGCTTTAAGAAGGGCAGATCCTGTCGAGAACAAATATTCACTCTGAAGTCAACAATCCGTCACAGGCTACTGAATTCAAAGGAGATTGTAGTAACATTTGTTGATTTCAAAAAGGCCTTTGATCCTGTTGATAGAGAAACTATAGATAAAATAATTTGGTATTAATCTAAATTGGCAAATCTAATCCGTGAAATCCTTACGGACGCAGTCTCAAAAATAAAATTCATGGTAGAAACATCAGTAGAGGGAAAATAAGGGTTCTAACCAACAAAGGATGCCGCCTTTCCCACGGTCTAGATCAAAGAGATGCCGCCGTTCCCACGGTCCAAGATTTTTTCCCACGCTCTCCCCACCACCGCTGGACCACAGCATCCCAAAGGACCGCGAATTTCCGCGAATAAATTTTTTTATGCAGCCTTTCGCGAGCCTAAATCACTTTCACTTTCTAATTTCCGCGAATATAATTTTTTATATGCACCCTTTCGCGAGCCTAGATCACTTTCACTTTCTACTGGACCACAGCATCCGCGACTTTTTCGCTGATCTGTGTCAAGATCCGCGACTTTTTCGCGTATCTGGACCACAGCATCCGCGAATATAATTTTTTATTTTTTTATATGCCGCCTTTCGCGAGCTTAGATCACTTTCACTTTCTATCATTATAGTGTATATATTAAATATATGAACAGGGTTACCAACCTTGCATGAGTTCAAATTTGTTATAATGTATATTAAATCTATATGATCAGGTTTACCAACCTATGTATGGGTTCAAACTTGATATGTGTGTGTATTATAGTGTATATTAAAATATATGATCAGGGTTACCAACCTTGCATGAGTTCAAATTTGTTGTAATGTATATTAAATCTATATGATCAGGTTTACCAAGTATCCCTCCTCAGACGCTGGTGTTACTTTGCATTTTTGCATTAAATATATATATCGTAAACAATGAAATAATAATATTTCGTCATTGTAAGATTTTAATAAAACAATTATCAGTTTAAATTCTCTCTCACACTTGTTGTGTATGTTTCTCTCTCTATGGTCAGTACCGCGCGCATGTATATGAAATTAGAAAGTTTATATTTATTCGACAAATATTAACGCCCTCTCTCTCTCTCTCTCGCTCGCAGACGTCGGAAGCAATTCGAGGTCATTGACACGACTTTACACTGACACATTGCAGTCTCTCACTCTCTCTCTCTCTCTCTCTCTCTCTCTCGCTCTCTCTCTCTCTGGGTTAAGCTGGTGTTGTACGTTACTAAAATCATAGCAAATATTTTCATTCTAAGCATGTATTACTGTTTAGTAATAATTACAGCCCCAACAAAGGATATATAAGTTTGTGTACATGGATTGTATATTGCAAGTACAGAATTATTATTTAAATCCGATATCTGTTTTTATTAAAATCATACAATGTCAAAAGAGGATAGTTGTCTGTTACGAACCAGTACTAACTCTCCTATATGGCCGTCGCTTGCATCATCCGTATTTAAAGTTCGCTACTTCCAGTACACATGGCCTCTGTAACAGATTTGGTCTCCAACAGGTGTGATTCGAACGGGAAAGTTTGCAAGGATGAGACGTAGGGTAATCCGATGTGTCAAAAACGTGTAGGTCCTTCTTCATATCAGCATACGCGCTGACAGTAATTATGTGAACTTCAAAGGGTTCAAATATTTCAAAATAAAAAATATATAAAACAAAAATACAGAATATATGAAATGTATATTTACAAATAAAAAAAAATATTACATATTATCAAACAATGGCACATAATATTCATCCACCCAATCCTCTATAAATCGACCATAATTAACTCCCCCAGCATGATTGTTAATAAACCTCGTGTAAATATTTGCTAAGTCTTTATTTTTTTTAATTTCTGTTTCAGTATGAGACTGGCAATCGGTGCGCTGTTGTTGTAATAGCTCCCTGTTTCGTGCCACCTCAGTCGCTCGCCTTTCTAACCAATCTGAGGCGTAACTTTCAAAACAGTCAACGGGAGACATACTTGTCTGAAACAAAGACATTCTCAGTGTTTTATCACACACATACAAACACATTGCGGTCTCTCTCTCTCTCTCTCTCTCTCTCTCTCTCACTCACACACACACACACACACACGTACAAACACTTTAGCGAGCACGAAGTTCCCATATTTTGTGTCTACATTTGTTAAGACCACGATGGGATATTTTTTTATTTACCATCAATTCTGACCACTTGATATTGCGTAAACGTGTTTGCTCTACCCAAATATCTTCACACAATAAAGGCCACGCCTCGGTCATTACGAATAATGTTTATACAAAAGTTATATTTTAATATATGAAACAGGAATAATCATGCATATTAGAGTTTACCTTAGTTTTTCATAAAGTATTATTTTAATAATTGATGGCTTACATTTTATGTACGTACAGTATCTATTTATCGACATATAAATTGTAGTAGCAATAATAATAATAAGTGATATTTACAATGAAACTATTTTCAAATAAAAATGATGTTGGTTCGACAACCTTTTTGTTTTAAGACTATAACAAGAATGAGACCTGAATCAACTCTCTCTCTCACACACACACACACACACACACACACACACACACACACACACACACACACACACACACACATTTAGTATGAATAGACGCGTCTTTGTTAGTAAAATGTAATGCTGTAATCATTAATAGCGTTGTGATGGGGGTCGACTGCATGTGATGTTTGTAAAAATTGTTTACGCATTTTAGGTATGGTTTATCTATTTAATACGTGCAATTTTAACTAATCTGTCTTGGAGGATAACCTATTTTTCCTTCTTTTCTACAGATAACAGTTGCTTTGATCAGAAACATTACCAGAGAACAACGTCCTCCTAAAGATAAATTTACCAGAGCTCAAAACAGTACAAAGTCATACTTTTGGTGAAGAAAATCACGTCAACAACAACAAAAGTTGTTTGTGTTTCAACAGCTACAAACAATAATTAATTTTCTTACACTAGTAAACATTTTGTTGCACAAAACCAATGAACTGTCTCTTGACATCGTTTAGAAATTGACATGACAGAGAAAATTTTCATGTTCCACCTTGTACCGAGATCTAATTGTGTGTAAGAATAACTGTACCGTCACATACAACTGAGAATAAACATACACACACACACGCACACACTTTACGATGTTTTTACTTATTTGAACAAGTCATGTATTAAATTCAATAAATAATGCACTTGATAATGTTTTAATGGGAATAATTTTACGTTTAAATAAAATCTGTACATACAATAAAATTATGTTCACTTTAAGAAATAAAAACTGCACAGTATGTTTCTTTGATTGCAGACGAAACATCAGACATCCCGTCTGTATTTCAGTTAGTTATAGTTTTCCACTATGTTTAGCTAATGGTCAACCAGTTGAAAGTTTTTGGAAATTTGATAACCCTGAAGGCACAACGCAGAATCTATTGGTCTAAGCGTACATTTATTATGTAAATCATCTCTTTTTCAGTCATCTACGTATATGCATTTGAATTATTTGCGCATGCGTATACAACTGAGAATAAATCCGTACAAACACACTTAGCGACGTTGATATAAATATTACTGTTTTATTAATTTAAAATACCGTATAATTGCTTACGACGCGCACACTTAGCAACGTTTTTACTTATTTGAACAAGCTATGTATTAACTTCAATAAATAATGCACTTGATAACGTTTAAATATTTCCAACAACTATGTTGATTAGAAGTGCTGTAAGTTCAATAACAATGTTCGCTACGTAACGTATTCAAATCTGTTTACTCACCTCTTAAATGTTGATGCACGCAATTATCGATTTCACAATGAGGTATGAAGGCTAATTGCATTCTTCACGTATATATATTGATGTATCTTACAACGGTAGGGGTAGCTTGCGTGTTTGTTTTGAAAGTCATTGTCCGCCGTTGGAAACTTTCAGAAGTTAGCGATACTGAAAGTATTTTCGTGCATTAGTCAAAATTAGGAAAACAATGCAGAGAGAGAGCGAGTGGACACACATGTAAGTAGCTCGATACTCAGTGACAACAACACACACACACACACACACACACACACAGTTAATATTTGTCAAATATATAACAACGAGTGAGAGAGAGGGAGAGGAGGGGTCATCGACCGTGATGGAAAAGCTTTACCTCACTGCTTTAAGAAGGTAGCGATACTGAAAGTATTTTCGGTCAAGTTAACACGGCTCTTTTTAAGAAACATTCTATCATTTATTTGATGTCGATACCGGTATTAATTATAGATTACACTTAGTTCCATTCACTTCCATGTGCTTACAAATACTTGTAATTAGTTTCGTTAATAACTAGGCCAAAACATTGTCATTACATGTCAACTCTTCCGTCTGTCTCGTAAATTTTGCGCAGCACTGTTTGAGTCTTATCGTTGTAAATAAAGAGCAACAGCATCAGTGTCGTAATACTCTACTTATTTGAACAAGTCCTGTATTAAATGCACTTGTTAATGTTTTAATGTGAACAATTTTACGTTTAAATAAAATCTGTACATACAATAAAATTATGTTTCAGTATTAATGTTATAAATATTACTGTTTTATTAATTTAAAATACCGTATATATATATATAACCTAGGAACTTCGCAGGTGAAGAAATTAATTTCTATTTTTCATCTGTAACGACATCCGTGTATAATTTTAATTTATTTCACTATACACCTCTGAACCTATGTGTAATTATTTTGTAAACTGCGTTATCTATGGAGGAACTGTCGCAGCAAACGTTAACACTAGAACGATTATATTATTATTATTATTTAGTGATCAGATAATTTCATAAAAAAATAAGAAACGTAAAAGATATACGCTGACTTTACCGCAACCACGTCTATTTAGATAAACGGCTCGGAAGAAAAAATAATTCTTCACAAAGCAGAACAACAACTACAGTCTCAAATAAATATATTTAAAAAAAGATAAATATACATTAGATGGAAATGTTTCCTCTGTTTTTCTCTGTGAAACATAAAAAGAACTTGGGAATCGTGTTTCTTCCCTAGATGCGGTCAATACGATTAAAAGTAAAATTTTAATAACAAAGTTTTCACTGTACTTTAACAAGGATGGTAATATTTTTTTTTCTAGTGTCTAATCTTTTAAACTAAAAAACGTACAATCTTTATTACTTTTACAAATACACACACAGACGTTAGGGAGAGACTGCAATGTGTCAGTGTAAAGTCGTGTCAATGACCCCTTGTATTACAATAGTTTCTTACTGAAGGCTTGTACGCTTTAAATTCAGCTATACCTAAAATATATCTTCAATTAGGGTCATTGTACACACACAGTGGAATGCTTTCAGAAATTTGCGACACACACACACACACACACACACACACACATACACAACGCTGTTTCTACTTATTTGAACAAGCCCTGTATTAAATGCAGTGGTATTTTCTGGATTTCTCTAAGTTTGCTCTTAAATTAGAGCGGGCTTTATTCCATATTCGCTTTATCTGCTTATCCGTTATTTGCGGAGGCAGCAGATCGTGTATATTCCATCTTGTGGACAAAGGGTGGTTTGGTCGGTATTTGTACAGTAACTCAAACGGGGTCGACTTGTGACCTTCGTGATAAGCTGAATTAAAAGCATATTGAATCCAGGATAGGTTTTGGTCCCACAACGTATGATCGTTTGCATGATAGGCGATTAGCGCAGATTTGAGGTTTCGTAGATACCTTTCAGCAATATTGCCTTGTGTTCGATACTCTGTAGTGGTTATATGGTCTATCCCTAACTTGAAACACATATTCCTAAATTCTTTCGCTTTAAACTGTGGACTGTTATCAGATACTATACGTACTGGAGTACCGTAGTCTTTAAATAGTCTTTCCTGTAATATTTTTACAGTCGTCGACGCTAATGCTCGTCGCATGGGATACATCCAAACAAATTTAGTGAACGAATCTACACAGATGAGTAACATTGTATTGCCTGATTTGGATCGTGGATATGGACGTGAGAAATCTAGATAAAGTTTAGAAAAAGGGGTCTTAGGGATTTCTGAAATCATTTGGCTCACTTGATTATTTCGGGGCGGTTTACTGAGGGCACATAATGTACATTTCTTTACGAAGTTGGCTATTTCGCTGTTCATATTGTTCCAATGATATTCCTTTCGAACACGATGTATTGTCTTATTGATTCCCATATGGACTCCTATGGTAGATGAATGGAAGTATTCCATCAGCATGGGCTTAATTACATCCGGGGCTATTATTCTTATCTTGTGACATAGTACATTTCTACTCAATACGTACTTCTCGGATTTAATACCTTGCGTAAGTTGTACTATAATAGGCTTCAGTGAGAGGTCTTGTTGTTGATACAGAGCAATGTTTGTGAAGGCAAGGGGGGAATTCAGTAATTACGGCGTTAGCATATGCTATTTCCGGATTCTCTTTGTTTTCAGGAGTTTTAGTGGGCGACTGGAACATACGGGACAGGGTATCAGCGACTACGTTTTGAGTACCTTTTATATGCTGCACTCTGAATTTGTAGCAGTTTAACTTCAATATTCACCTTCCAATTCGTCCTAACTGTTTAGGGTGATTCAATAACCAAGATAACGCCTGATTGACGGTTTCCAAAAGGAATTCTTTATGTTCTAGGAAGGGTTTAAACTTCTCGAACGCAAACACAATTGCTAATCAGTTCTCGTTCGAAACTGAAACGATTAACATCAGTCCCAATGGACCACAGCATCCGCGAATTTCCGTGAATAAAAAAACGTAAAACGTAAGACGTAAAACGTAAAACGTAAGACGTAAGACGTAAGATGTGAAACTAAAACGTAAGACGTAAGACGTAAAACGTAAACGTAAGACGTAAGACGTAAAATGGTCATGATACACTTGCATACGGTCATTATCGGATACGACAACGCATCAACATGGAGAACGACGACGACGACACCTCCCCACCTACTAAAAAAATTCGTCATTTTCACGTGATCTTGAGTCGGTCCTAAGCCCGAACAAATAAGGAAGGCGGTATATTATTGGGACTGTTTTGCGTTTGCAGGTCGTTTTGCGTTTGTTCACTGATTGACGTCATCGGACATAATTATTTGTACGTTATGTCGTACTATGTTACTCATCTGTGTAGATTCGTTCACTAAATTTGTTTGGATGTATCCCATGCGACGAGCATTAGCGTCGACGACTGTAAAAATATTACAGGAAAGACTATTTAAAGACTACGGTACTCCAGTACGTATAGTATCTGATAACAGTCCATAGTTTAAAGCGAAAGAATTTAGGAATATGTGTTTCAAGTTAGGGATAGACCTTATAACCACTACAGAGTATCGAACACAAGGCAATATTGCTGAAAGGTATCTACGAAACCTCAAATCTGCGCTAATCGCCTATCATGCAAACGATCATACGTTGTGGGACCAAAACCTATCCTGGATTCAATATGCTTTTAATTCAGCTTATCACGAAGGTCACAAGTCGACCCCGTTTGAGTTACTGTACAAATACCGACCAAACCACCCTTTGTCCACAAGATGGAATATACACGATCTGCTGCCTCCGCAAATAACGGATAAGCAGATAAAGCGAATATGGAATAAAGCCCGCTCTAATTTAAGAGCAAACTTAGAGAAATCCAGAAAATACCACTGCATTTAATACAGGGCTTGTTCAAATAAGTAGAAACAGCGTTGTGTATGTGTGTGTGTGTGTGTGTGTGTGTCGCAAATTTCTGAAAGCATTCCACTGTGTGTGTACAATGACCCTAATTGAAGATATATTTTAGGTATAGCTGAATTTAAAGCGTACAAGCCTTCAGTAAGAAACTATTGTAATACAAGAGGTCATTGACACGACTTTACACTGACACATTGCAGTCTCTCCCTAACGTCTGTGTGTGTATTTGTAAAAGTAATAAAGATTGTACGTTTTTTAGTTTAAAAGATTAGACGCTACAAAAAAAAAATATTACCATCCTTGTTAAAGTACAGTGAAAACTTTGTTATTAAAATTTTACTTTTAATCGTATTGACCGCATCTAGGGAAGAAACACGATTCCCAAGTTCTTTTTATGTTTCACAGAGAAAATCAGAGGAAACATTTCCATCTAATGTATATTTATCTTTTTTAAAATATATTTATTTGAGACTGTAGTTGTTGTTCTGCTTTGTGAAGAATTATTTTTTCTTCCGAGCCGTTTATCTAAATAGACGTGGTTGCGGTAAAGTCAGCGTATATCTTTTACGTTTCTTATTTTTTTATGAAATTATCTGATCACTAAATAATAATAATAATATAATCGTTCTAGTGTTAACGTTTGCTGCGACAGTTCCTCCATAGATAACGCAGTTTACAAAATAATTACACATAGGTTCAGAGGTGTATAGTGAAATAAATTAAAATTATACACGCATGTCGTTACAGATGAAAAATAGAAATTAATTTCTTCACCTGCGAAGTTCCTAGGTTATATATATATATATACGGTATTTTAAATTAATAAAACAGTAATATTTATATCATTAATACTGAAACATAATTTTGTTTGCATACCAGTGCGTGCATTGTCTGACAGTGATTTGTATGTGTACGCAAAACTTTTGAAAATACCTTATTTCAGAGGAGTTTTTATGCGTAACACTTTACCACACACACGGCCATGGAAGAATGAGAGTGCAGTTGTTAATCTAGACAGTGTATCGCTAACTTCTGAAAGTTTCCAACGGCGGACAATGACTTTCAAAACAAACACGCAAGCTACCCCTACCGTTGTAAGATACATCAATATATATACGTGAAGAATGCAATTAGCCTTCATACCTCATTGTGAAATCGATAATTGCGTGCATCAACATTTAAGAGGTGAGTAAACAGATTTGAATACGTTACGTAGCGAACATTGTTATTGAACTTACAGCACTTCTAATCAACATAGTTGTTGGAAATATTTAAACGTTATCAAGTGCATTATTTATTGAAGTTAATACATAGCTTGTTCAAATAAGTAAAAACGTTGCTAAGTGTGCGCGTCGTAAGCAATTATACGGTATTTTAAATTAATAAAACAGTAATATTTATATCAACGTCGCTAAGTGTGTTTGTACGGATTTATTCTCAGTTGTATACGCATGCGCAAATAATTCAAATGCATATACGTAGATGACTGAAAAAGAGATGATTTACATAATAAATGTACGCTTAGACCAATAGATTCTGCGTTGTGCCTTCAGGGTTATCAAATTTCCAAAAACTTTCAACTGGTTGACCATTAGCTAAACATAGTGGAAAACTATAACTAACTGAAATACAGACGGGATGTCTGATGTTTCGTCTGCAATCAAAGAAACATACTGTGCAGTTTTTATTTCTTAAAGTGAACATAATTTTATTGTATGTACAGATTTTATTTAAACGTAAAATTATTCCCATTAAAACATTATCAAGTGCATTATTTATTGAATTTAATACATGACTTGTTCAAATAAGTAAAAACATCGTAAAGTGTGTGCGTGTGTGTGTGTATGTTTATTCTCAGTTGTATGTGACGGTACAGTTATTCTTACACACAATTAGATCTCGGTACAAGGTGGAACATGAAAATTTTCTCTGTCATGTCAATTTCTAAACGATGTCAAGAGACAGTTCATTGGTTTTGTGCAACAAAATGTTTACTAGTGTAAGAAAATTAATTATTGTTTGTAGCTGTTGAAACACAAACAACTTTTGTTGTTGTTGACGTGATTTTCTTCACCAAAAGTATGACTTTGTACTGTTTTGAGCTCTGGTAAATTTATCTTTAGGAGGACGTTGTTCTCTGGTAATGTTTCTGATCAAAGCAACTGTTATCTGTAGAAAAGAAGGAAAAATAGGTTATCCTCCAAGACAGATTAGTTAAAATTGCACGTATTAAATAGATAAACCATACCTAAAATGCGTAAACAATTTTTACAAACATCACATGCAGTCGACCCCCATCACAACGCTATTAATGATTACAGCATTACATTTTACTAACAAAGACGCGTCTATTCATACTAAATGTGTGTGTGTGTGTGTGTGTGTGTGTGTGTGTGTGTGTGTGTGTGTGTGTGTGTGTGTGTGTGTGTGTGTGTGTGTGTGTGTGTGTGAGAGAGAGAGTTGATTCAGGTCTCATTCTTGTTATAGTCTTAAAACAAAAAGGTTGTCGAACCAACATCATTTTTATTTGAAAATAGTTTCATTGTAAATATCACTTATTATTATTATTGCTACTACAATTTATATGTCGATAAATAGATACTGTACGTACATAAAATGTAAGCCATCAATTATTAAAATAATACTTTATGAAAAACTAAGGTAAACTCTAATATGCATGATTATTCCTGTTTCATATATTAAAATATAACTTTTGTATAAACATTATTCGTAATGACCGAGGCGTGGCCTTTATTGTGTGAAGATATTTGGGTAGAGCAAACACGTTTACGCAATATCAAGTGGTCAGAATTGATGGTAAATAAAAAAATATCCCATCGTGGTCTTAACAAATGTAGACACAAAATATGGGAACTTCGTGCTCGCTAAAGTGTTTGTACGTGTGTGTGTGTGTGTGTGTGTGAGTGAGAGAGAGAGAGAGAGAGAGAGAGAGACCGCAATGTGTTTGTATGTGTGTGATAAAACACTGAGAATGTCTTTGTTTCAGACAAGTATGTCTCCCGTTGACTGTTTTGAAAGTTACGCCTCAGATTGGTTAGAAAGGCGAGCGACTGAGGTGGCACGAAACAGGGAGCTATTACAACAACAGCGCACCGATTGCCAGTCTCATACTGAAACAGAAATTAAAAAAAATAAAGACTTAGCAAATATTTACACGAGGTTTATTAACAATCATGCTGGGGGAGTTAATTATGGTCGATTTATAGAGGATTGGGTGGATGAATATTATGTGCCATTGTTTGATAATATGTAATATTTTTTTTTATTTGTAAATATACATTTCATATATTCTGTATTTTTGTTTTATATATTTTTTATTTTGAAATATTTGAACCCTTTGAAGTTCACATAATTACTGTCAGCGCGTATGCTGATATGAAGAAGGACCTACACGTTTTTGACACATCGGATTACCCTACGTCTCATCCTTGCAAACTTTCCCGTTCGAATCACACCTGTTGGAGACCAAATCTGTTACAGAGGCCATGTGTACTGGAAGTAGCGAACTTTAAATACGGATGATGCAAGCGACGGCCATATAGGAGAGTTAGTACTGGTTCGTAACAGACAACTATCCTCTTTTGACATTGTATGATTTTAATAAAAACAGATATCGGATTTAAATAATAATTCTGTACTTGCAATATACAATCCATGTACACAAACTTATATATCCTTTGTTGGGGCTGTAATTATTACTAAACAGTAATACATGCTTAGAATGAAAATATTTGCTATGATTTTAGTAACGTACAACACCAGCTTAACCCAGAGAGAGAGAGAGCGAGAGAGAGAGAGAGAGAGAGAGAGTGAGAGACTGCAATGTGTCAGTGTAAAGTCGTGTCAATGACCTCGAATTGCTTCCGACGTCTGCGAGCGAGAGAGAGAGAGAGAGGGCGTTAATATTTGTCGAATAAATATAAACTTTCTAATTTCATATACATGCGCGCGGTACTGACCATAGAGAGAGAAACATACACAACAAGTGTGAGAGAGAATTTAAACTGATAATTGTTTTATTAAAATCTTACAATGACGAAATATTATTATTTCATTGTTTACGATATATATATTTAATGCAAAAATGCAAAGTAACACCAGCGTCTGAGGAGGGATACTTGGTAAACCTGATCATATAGATTTAATATACATTACAACAAATTTGAACTCATGCAAGGTTGGTAACCCTGATCATATATTTTAATATACACTATAATACACACACATATCAAGTTTGAACCCATACATAGGTTGGTAAACCTGATCATATAGATTTAATATACATTATAACAAATTTGAACTCATGCAAGGTTGGTAACCCTGTTCATATATTTAATATATACACTATAATGATAGAAAGTGAAAGTGATCTAAGCTCGCGAAAGGCGGCATATAAAAAAATAAAAAATTATATTCGCGGATGCTGTGGTCCAGATACGCGAAAAAGTCGCGGATCTTGACACAGATCAGCGAAAAAGTCGCGGATGCTGTGGTCCAGTAGAAAGTGAAAGTGATCTAGGCTCGCGAAAGGGTGCATATAAAAAATTATATTCGCGGAAATTAGAAAGTGAAAGTGATTTAGGCTCGCGAAAGGCTGCATAAAAAAATTTATTCGCGGAAATTCGCGGTCCTTTGGGATGCTGTGGTCCAGCGGTGGTGGGGAGAGCGTGGGAAAAAATCTTGGACCGTGGGAACGGCGGCATCTCTTTGATCTAGACCGTGGGAAAGGCGGCATCCTTTGTTGGTTAGAACCCTTATTTTCCCTCTACTAACATCTCAACCATCCAAAATAAATACAGGTGTAAGACAGGGTGATGGTTTATCCCCAATTCTTTTCAACTGTGTCCTGGAGAAAGTAGTGAGAATTTGTAATGAAAAATTAAAGTAATGCAAAATATCACCAATCATGTTGGGAAGAAGGAACAAACATATTGAAATAAACTCTTTGGTATTCGCAGATGACTTTGCTATACTTTCTGAACATCTGACATCTGCAGTAACACAAATTAATTTTTTAGAGGACATAGCCAGTAGAACAGGCTTAAGAATTTCTGCAGAGAAACAAATTTTTCACGGCCATTAAAAATGTGCCAAAATTCCTCCTAATAGATATTGGTCTAATAGAGAGGGTTAGAAAATTTAAGTATCTAGAGGAAATAATTCAAGAGAATGGTTTAGAAAAATCTACTATAGAAGAAAGGATTCATAAATGGAAAGAGCATATGGTATAACTAAAGATATTTACAACAAAAAGTGCATAACTAAAAATGCAAAAATAAGGCATTACAGTACAGTAGTGAGGCCAGAATGCCTATATGCATGTGAATTTCTAGCATTGAGTTATAATTTAGACAAACTAAAAGTATTGGAAAGACGAATTATTAGGAAAATATTCGGCCCACGAAAAACGTCTGAAGGTTGGAAATTAAGAACTAATGATGAAATATATCAAAGTATAGAAAATATAACAGAAACAGTGAGAAAAAGAAGACTATTATTTTTTTGGACATGTATATAGAATGGACGACAATAGGTTAACAAAACAGATCTTCAAATATCTGTGGGGAAAGAAGTCAACATCAAGTTGGATTAAAGAAGTCCAAAAAGATTTAGAAAAAAATAGTATAAACGTTGAAGCAGTAATTGAAAGAGAAGTTTTTAGGGCAAAAGTGTTAAAAATGGAAGGAGTCCAGGGTAGGAGAGAGAAAATCGCAGGTTCAAAGTGGACTGAAGAGATGAAGAAGAGACAGTGAAAATATGAAGGAATATTGGAGAAAAAGAAAAAACAAGGAATAAAGAATTGAAATTGGCATGTGGTCCTCAGATGGCCGATAAAAATAGAAAATAAAAACAGATATACTCGCACGCACACACGCGCGCGCGCGCGCACACACACACACACACACACACAGGATTATAGGCCTACTACATAAATTATTTGATATTTTATGCTAGTTTTCATTCAAGTAATATTGTTTTCCTTACTTGGAACACGTTTCGGGCAACAAATATTGTGCCCATCTTCAGCCGTCCTGTTGAATACTTTTTTGCCCGTCGTTTTACCCATTGTTTTTGTCTTGTTGAATACTTGTGTCTAGATTGATTGTTGCTATGGCTTCCTCTTGGTTTTGTTGTTGTCTACATTGGTGTTATTGTGTGTCCAAGCAAGCAAAATCATCATCATCATCATAAGAAGGAGCACAAGAAGAAGCAGAAAATGAAGAAAAAGGAGCATAAGAAAATACAAATGGGTATTTCTCTACTTCCGTTAATGAAGCTAAAGGTGTTCGTTACTTCGACACTTGGTCAGATAAACATACTGTCCATAGGAGTCTATCTGTAAAGGAAGTCTTCTTCTTCTGATAGTTCCTATCCGTTTCGGGTGTTGGATATCATACAGACTATTTTAACTTTCTGTACCGCTGTACGGAATAAGTCAGTTGTATTCAAGCCAAACCAGGTCCTTACATTTGTCAGCCATGATGTACTCGGTAGCCCAACTCCTCTCTTTCCAAGTACTTTTTCGTGTAGTATGGACTGCAATAAGTAAAATCTCCGTTCATTTCTCATGAGATGTCCCAGATACTGAAGCTTTCTTATCCTCACTGTTTAATAACTTCCCTTTCTTTCTTCATCTTCCTAAGAACTTCAGCATTAGTTATATGTACTGTCCATGAAATGCTCAGCATTCTACGGTAAAGCCTCATTTTGAAAGATTCCAATTTTTTAGTCGTTGGTTCAGTCAAAGTCCAAGATTCTACACCGTAGAAGAGGACCGAGAATACGTAGCAGCGTAAAAGTCGCATCTTTGTGTGTATTGTTAAATCGTGACTTTTGAATAAACTGCTCATTCTTGTTAAATTCTGCTCGTTATTTCTTGAGAGTGGTCCCATTGTTCATTGACTATAGTTCATTGAATATAGTAGTTCACTGAGTGTAGCATAGTATTATAGAGGAAGTACCATAAGTTTATATTTGAATATAAATGAGAACATTAAAGTGACTACTGGGTAACCAGAGGAGCAATACTCTTTAATAAACATTGCTTACAGCGCATAAACCTATACGCAAGCACAACAGGTTACCGAGGTAAGCTGTATGCAACTTACGCAGCCCACTGACCCCAACTATCTGTTGAGTGTACCCACACGTATGCTGACAGTGTGTAGGGGGTCATTAGTCCACCTAAACTTTGCGGCTTACGGAAGGGGTGTTGTGCACAGTTAGCGGGCGGGGGCAAAGCGTATACTTTCCCCGTTGTAGTTCGCCTACAGAAATAAAATTTTATATTGACGTGAACACACGGCCTGCGACGAATGTAAAGGAGTTCCGTGTGTATGTATGTGTGTGCTTAATAAATAACGAAGAAACATCAGCCACATCCCTATTATACCGCTGACAATTATTTATCTATAGCGGTGGCATAAGGCGGTTTCTTAGTGTATTTTCCTAAATTCTGGTATCGTGCAAAAGTGCCCCCCTAGTAGCCCCCTTTTCGTATCTATCAGCTTATGTACATATTATACAAACAAACAATTGTACAAACATACACAAAAATAGTCGTTTCAGCCTACTTTGACTGTACGCTAATACTATAGGCGGTCTCACGGACCTTCGTATTGCATAGTGGAACAAAACACACACACCAATAAATTTCATTAATTACCAGCTCTAATTATTCACAGTAACAATTTGAAATCAACAAGCCACTCCCGTACAATAATTCAACACGCGATAATAATTGTCAACTATTAGAATTCCACACTCATTATAATACTATAATCAGTTTCCACCAATCCGCAACAATCACTTGATCCGCACTCTACAATATCGCCAGGTGTAAATAACTTCTAAGCCGGCCACTGTTGCTTATATAGGTCCCGCAGAGATTCCAGAATAATTTTCCATTCTTTTGGCGGCGTGCCACCATAATTTGCATAGTTACAAGTGCTTTCAACCAGTCTAGAGTGGACTGTCTTAGCACAGACGCCGCACGCTGGGCTAGTCAAGAAGCGCATAAAACGACACTCTCGACTTGTTACGTAATTGTCGGAGCAATACTGTTGGTAGGCCTACACTCTCTCCCTTCATCTCATCAACCGTAGATTGGTGGGTCTGAAGTTTCTTCTGTTCTAAAGCCAGGTCTCTTTACTTCGTTGTAGTGGTTTCTTCCCTTGATCTCGTCCAAGAACTCTTGTCTTGGCCCTTTCCTCATGTTACGTTCCTCCGTCATTTTCTCGAGCAAGGTGGGTAACCATCCTGAATATCGTAGCAGATGATCAACCATTCCATTTCTCATTTTCGCATTTGGTCTTAGCAGCGTCCTCTTTTCATCTGCTCTTAATAATACTTTATCTTTTGTCAAGCTTACAGTCCGCAGTATCTCCAACAGTCTCCTCCAGCACCGCATCTTGAAAGAATCAAGATTATTTTCCTTTCTGGTGTTCTTAAGGTCTAAATCTCTGAGGCGTAAGTACCTATACTCCAGATGAATCTTTTTACTAATCGCTTCTTCACTTCTTGATGCTAAAAGGATATTCTTTTTGAAAAACGCATACTTGGCGTCAACGATTCTAATTTTTCTGCCAGCTGTGCTTCTGCCATCTGATGATATAAACTCTCCTTGCTATTTGAAAGTCTGTTCATTTTTCTTCTTCGAGCCATACCTCTACCTTCTCTTCTCCGTAACTCGTGCGTTTCATCATTTTAGTTTTAGTCGTATTTATCTTCAACACTGTATATCTTCGACTATTTATCTTAAGATACTATCATTAGAAATAATTGTAATAGCGTGTATTTTGTTAAAATCCAGAAAAGCAATGTAACGTTTGTTTATTGTCAAAAGTGACTTTCGTTTTATTTTTTCAGGGTACTATGTACCATACATCTCGCCTACGTTAAATTTGCCAACTTCACAAGCCTCTTCTTCAGGACAGGTTGAGTTTGTATTTTTGAAAGTTTTACCTCATCTTTGAACGTACTTTCTTTGACAATAGTATTTTTTAATATGAAAAAGTCGAAAATTTAAAATTTCTATACATTTTTTTCGTAGACACTAAATTTGATCTAACGTTTTCCAAAGAAATTATTTTTTGTAAACGTTTATTCTTCACCTAACTTGAGAAAATGCCAGCGGGATAAACTCAGCACTAGTAACACACTGTAAAAATTTCATTACTCTAGTGTTTGTAGTTTCTAAGAAAAGGTACATGAGAAAATTTAATTTTCTGAAATCGTGCATCAAAGTTAGTTAATCATCAAACCCGTTACAGTAAATTCTTCCTCGATACTCAGGATCACGTGGGGTTTCCTCTTCATAAATGGTACAACCACAAATAAAAATTCCCGTATTGGCTTAATAAAAATTCGCTTTTCAGACAAAAATATCCCTCACTGAAACAATACGCGGAATACAATTTACGTGTTGTGATAAACAATTAATAAATAACCGAATGTTGCAAGGGTTTTAAAAAATATTACAGTACACCCTCTGTAATCCGGCAGTGCGGTAGTCCGGTCCCTCCAGTATTCCGACGTTTTCAGGCAGATACTGGCGAGCGTGGAGGGGGAAACAAGTCACTGAACATAGACCTCAGTTGCATCATTAGTCCCTCACTGTGTACAGTGTTATAATACATTTTAGGTTAGTTGTCTCCAAGTCGCTTATATTAATATAATAGATATTTACCATATATCCGTCGTGCGACTTCGTTTTTCTCGTCTTATTTTGACGCGTTTCGCCAACGAATTGCCATCTTCAGAAATCTTAATCACTCATTAGAGATCGTTAAAAAATTAAAAACACTAAAATCATTACAGTAAAAGTGCACTTTTACGACATTGGAAACTCACAGACGCGAACATGAAAGTTTATGTTTCTCGCGTGGACAATATCGATCGACTGCTTTCGCGTGGACAATATCGATCGACTGATTCACTGTTTATATAGCCACTGATAAACCTGTTTTGCTTATTATAGCCCGTATGTATCAGTGGCTATATAAACAGTGAATCAGTCGATCGATATTGTCCACGCGAAAGCAGTCGATCGATATTGTCCACGCGAGAAACATAAACTTTCATGTTCGCGTCTGTGAGTTTCCAATGTCGTAAAAGTGCACTTTTACTGTAATGATTTTAGTGTTTTTAATTTTTTAACGATCTCTAATGAGTGATTAAGATTTCTGAAAATGGCAATTCGTTGCCGAAACGCGTCAAAATAAGACGAGAAAAACGAAGTCGCACGACGGATATATGGTAAATATCTATTGTACAGTGTTGTTTATTTGCAGTTTTTTTTTTTGCTTAGTGTCATTATTTGCCGTGTTTACGTAATTTAAGATCATGAGTCCAAAATGTCTTCACAGTGCAAAAGAAAACATAAAACATTAACACTACTTCAGAAAAACGAGATTTTAAAAATATATACAGTAGGCCATGATATGGCAGTGGACGCCTTCACAACTTCTATTAAGTAGGCAAAAAGAAAATTGTGTGTTTTCTTGTAAAATTCTCGTGTTGTAAAACCGTTAAAGTGTCGTTTCAAGCCAAGGAATAGAAGAAAATTGACAGCTTTTTCATTCCAATGGAATGGTACTGTACTTTACTCTGTTAGTTTCATTTTTACTACGTTTGACTAAATTATAAACATAAAACTAATTTGAATAATTTAGAAAAATAGAAGTTGATTTACTATAGGCCTATATTTAATCCTATGTTTTAATCAAGTGTAAGTATATTTCATGTTCTATTATTATGTACAATATTCACTACTTTTTGTCATTCAAAATAACCATCTATTAATCCGGCATTTCCACTGATCCGGCACTACCCTGGACTGATATCGGCTGGATTAATGAGAGTGTACTGTATTTCACATATTTTATACACATTTGTTTTGGGTAAGTTAATGTTATTTTATCACAAACAACACCTTGAAAATACTATTTGCTTCAAAAACATTAAGAAGGCTGTTCTGATTGTGTTTATTATTTTGATATGTAAAATCATGGCCGGCTCTAGTAGAAGACCAGAACATTAAATGTGGCAACGTTGAGTCTGAGGCCAACAAGCATAGTGTAATAAAATAGCTAAAGTGAACATGTTATATTTTGATTTAATTTCATACCATTACTAAAGTCATGAGTAGGCCTGTTTATAGCTAAATCTAAATTACAAGTCGTGCGCACTTAGTACTATACGTTTAAGATAAAAAACTTAGTGAATTAGTGTTAGGCCTAATGAACTAATTTTGTTGGAATTATTGAATTCGTATTATATGAATGAGTTAATTATTATATTTCTAAAATAATATAACAGTATTTTACATAATAAACTTTCAATTTGCAAAAAATTAAAAATTATAAAACTGCTGTTAACCGACAATTAAAAATGACACGATTTTATTATTGAAATACATAAGTTAAGAGATCGTTTAGTCGGCCTCAAATATCAGCTGTTTCCAGTGTTGCCACGTTTCATGTTCCAGCCTACTACTAGAGCCGGCCATGGTAAAGTGCATAGAGATATACCGCATGTGGGCTGCGAAAGGGATCGACTCGCATTGTAAAACAACACAATAATATTCTAATAGAATAGGTTCTTTACTTAATATGCTGATATTTTTCATGACTGTTTTAAAAACTAATATTCTACTTACAATTATATTTCATAATTGCTGTGTGTTGTAATGCTGCTCTCCTTTAAAAGGAAAGCTTTACTAATATACGTGCGGTTATTGACGAATCAAAACAATTTTTACAAATTTTTCCGTGTCAACTAAAATTAACACGCGTTGCAGGCTGTTCTCACTCTATAAGCAATTAAATTCAACAGCTTACATCCGTAAGGCACCTCTGTTTCGATGTCATGAGCATTACTCGCGCGCGCGTACATGTGTGTGTGTGGTTGAAACAGACGTTCAGGCTACAGTTTCAATGTAACGCTCGTTAGAACAGTTTTCCTGTATACTCGGTATTATCGCACAGTTGTGAGATCCAAGTCACTTCAATGTCAGTTGATTATACCTCTTTGGTTGATTGCTCAATGCTGTATATAGCGTATAAATACCTCTTTGCATACACTGTGTCGTTAATCGCATTTCAGCAGCTGCAATCAATTCTTATCAGTTTACCTTTGCTTTTGATTCGCTGAACGTGTCAAACACGTGCCGTTTGATCTGCCCACACTTCCGCTCCATACAATAGGACTGAGTGGACAGCTGCTATAAAAAGTCTTCTTCTTTAATTGACTTCGGGCCATGAGCCGACTAGGCGCCATCAATTCTTTTGGCGCTTTGTCCACCATACGCTTAATGTGCTCAAAAAAGCTCAATTGGAGCCGATCATCACTCCAAGGTACTTCACCGCTGGCTTTGAGTCGACAATTTCGTCTCCGACTCGTACCGGGATTACAGTGGGAATCGACTTCTTAGTCAAGACCATGACTTTTGTCTTGCTGAGGGCTAACGTCAACCCGTGCGACCCAATTGTTGACTAATCGCATCACCCTGTTGACCTTGATCTACAAGTTGGGCTTGGTCGATGGTACGAGCAGCGACGAGTGCCGTCACATCGTCGCCGTACCCCACCAAACACGACTCTTCCGGCATCTCCATCCTCAGCAGGCTGTTATAGGATGTTCCACAGGTCCGGTCCATGGACTGAACCCTGGGCCGCCCCGGCCGTGACAGCCATCCACCGCTGTCCTTCCTGCGTTCCATAAAACAGCGCTCTGTCCCTGAGATAATTGTCCACCATCCGTAGCAGGTACCTCGGCACGCAAAAGTCACGGTCCAAATAATAATAATAATAATTTTATAGAGGGTGTAACACGTCACTATACAGTGCTGGGCCCCAAATTAAACGTGCTACATAAAATATCATCATACGACAAATGTATCACAAAACCACAATACATTACAATAACATAACACAATATATATCAATAATATAACACTGGGTACCACAATATAATAAAATTAGCTGCTACCTAAATTTATCATAAATCTAGTGTTCATCAAAAAACAGACATAATAACTAACTTACATGCAATGGGCGGTGGTATGTAAAGAAAATTATACTACCAGCTAGTGAGAAGAGTTATACGCATTTATTCATTTACAAACAAAGTTAGCCTCTTGCTGAGTAATTACGGATCAGCCAGCATGTAATAATTCTTTTTGTTTAATTAAATTCTGAATAAATTAACTATTGAATAAATTGAATAGTGAATAAATTAAGCCGTGCATAAAATCTTTACTAAGTGTCGATTTAGAAGGTGAATCGAACACTGATCCAAATTAAGTAGAATAAATCAGTTCTATGAATCAGTACAGGTTTACATTTTTAGTTACGCACAGCAAACATGCTGTGATCTGTTAGTAAGTTTCTCACATTTGCTTATACTTAAAGTCTCTGAAAAATGTATACGATCATATTTCCTTTTTTGCTAACTGTGTGGAAGTTAGAACTACAGCTGGGTGTTGTTAATTAAAAAGAACACTGTTACTTGAACAGCACAAGGTGTATAGAGGCGTCGAGTCCACTCCTGCTCACGCCATGCGTCCACGGGTTACAGGTTCAAGAGCTTCTACGTTGCCTGTGGGAAGTATCTCCGTAAGTGAAGCAAAACTGTATGAAGAAACGAATTCATGAAGTTCTCAATCCCGTTCATGGAACCAAGTTCACACTGTAAATTCCAGAGCTTTTAGTATGGGTTTACCATTACCGTGTTCACATATTCAATCATACAACATCTGACAGTCACTTACAAAATACAGTTATTACAATCATAAAGGATCATTACAAGCATTAAATTAACGTAAATAAAAAATTACATATCTTTCTTTTCTGTACTTAACTGGCTGAAATTAGTTTTTTGTTACGAGGCTTACGGTTACAAACATGCTACATCATGGTTCGTTACAGATTACAATTCTTTTCATTTTTACATAAATTACATACGATTGCTTCTACAAAATGACAAACATATATAATTAGCCACCAGTACTGATCCATAAGGACCGAAATAATTATAAATACCTTGGTAAAAGAGGCTCCAAATTTAGGCGTCGACCTGGAGACGACGGGAACTCTGCTCACACCGATATTAGCTAGTCGACTAAGCCAAACTTGTCTAGTGAAAACCCTTGTCGACAACGTTTATTATTTAAAACTCTTTAATAATAGTGTTCCTGCAGTAGTGCGAATAGTAACAATATGTGTAGTTGTCTACACGCCGATTTACTTCTTAACTCTTCTGTCACTGTATAACGTCCAAAGGTTCGAAATTATAGTACTACACATGAATAGAGGAAATACCTTTCCGGTGACCAAAAGTATAGGACTGTGTGTAGTCTGAGAGAGAGAGAGAGAGAGAGAGAGAGAGAGAGAGAGAGAGAGAGAGAGAGAGAGAGAGAGAGAGAGAGAGAGAGAGAGAGAGAGAGAGAGAGAGAGAGAGAGAGAGAGAGAGAGAGAGAGAGAGTGTGTGTGTGTGTGTGTGTGTGTGTGTGTGTGTGTGTGTGTGTGTGTGTGTGTGTGTGTGTGTGTGTGTGTGTGTGTGTGTGTGTGTGTGTGTGTGTGTGTGTGTGTGTGTGTGTGTGTGTGTGTGTGTGTGTGTGTGTGTGTGTGTGTGTGTGTGTGTGTGTGTGTGTGTGTGTGTGTGTGTGTGTGTGTGTGTGTGTGTGTGTGTGTGTGTGTGTGTGTGTGTGTGTGTGAAATAACATGTTTGACTAACATAAAATAAATCATAATGGTTAGTACAAAAAACCAAAAGAATTTTATAATCTCAGTTAAAATATATATATTTTTTTTACACGAACAACAGGCCAGCCATGGACCACGCGAATATCATTTCCTTTCCGTTTCTTCTCCTGCCAGAAGGCCCTCATTCGCACACTATGCGCCGCCTTCCTCTCCACTGTCTACCCATTTCCCGTCTTCTTCTCACGACAGAGAATCTTAAGATTTTGAATTTTCTTTCTGTATGTATTTCTATCCACACAGTCGTTCGAAGAGATACCCAGTTTCATCGTTTCCTGCTTGAGTTGTTTGGTGTATCCGTTCAGACTAAAAAGCCAAATATATTTGAAAATTTGTGTATTTAACTGGACCGATCTATCCAAACTATATGTTTAAGGAATTTCAGTATTTTCCTTCAGAAACCCGTTTCCAGATCTTCTAGATCTCTGTACAGCTCTTCTTTGGGTCTCTATGCCTGTACCCATCTTCGGCTTTCTTGGGGCCATAAATTTTCCGAAGAATTCTTCATTTTATTTTAAGAAGAGGTTTTAATTTTTGAAGGCACATTTTTTCCACTCCATACATGATCACCGGTCTGATCACAGTGCTATAATGGCGGACTTTCGCACTTCCGGAAAGGTTTTTCCATACAGTTCCCGGGTTAGAGTAAAGCCCTTTACTAATTTGAGATTAAATATCTTAAAGGATTCTTAATATGAGGCGTTTCGGGATATGTTTTTAGATTATTATTAGTATAGTCTATTAGTAAATTGTTAGTATATTTTATTTCTCCATACATAGTGTCTGGGCACGTTTTCGAGAATTTAAATAGGGCGGTCATAATTTCCGTTTTAGCAAAGGAGATTTGGAGGCCAGTTTTCTCACCTATCTCTTTGAGAACTTCTACTTGCTGCTTTCTTGCTTCTTCTTCTGAGTGGGCGATGATGGCAAGATCATCCGCGAAAGCTAAACAGCTTAATTATACGCCTTTAGACAGACTAATACACGTTTGACTAACATAAACTAAAATCATAATCCCTAGTACAAAACAAAACCTCAGATAATAGGTGCTTCTTTGGTCTCAGACCCCTGTTCCAGAGTAGAACAATTGCCAGGAGCATCAAGCTTTTCTGTATAAAACACTAATCCGCCCAGTTCTCACCTATGGTTCTGTGACCTGGACCATTTCTAGAAAGTCTGAGTCAAGCCTGCTGGTTCACGAACGCAAAATCCTCCGCAGTACTTTTGGTCCAATATGTATGGGAGGTGAATGGAAAGAAAGGACCAACCAAAAACTGAAGACTCTTCTGAATGAACCAGATATTGCGAAAATTACAAAACTTGGTAGACTCAGGTGGGCACGTGAACAGAATGGGGGAGAATGAAATACCAAGAAAGGCACTCACGGAACAGGTCTATGGCACCAGGAGAGTCGGTAGACCCAAAATACGTTGGGAAGACGGTGTGAACCCATCTTCTTACCCATTCGTATTTTCATGGATACTACAGTAGTTTTCGAAAACCTGAAGAAAGCTATTTTGTAGGAAATTTAGTGCTCTTTTGATTGGTCACTTTTCAATTCACACCATCTACTAACGAAACCATACAAGTTGGTTTTTTCAAATTTGAAAAATTTTGATTTTTACTCAAGTTATCGTATGACACAGGATTCTGCTATAAACTCAAATATCTCCGAAACTATGCATCATATCGAAACTTTCCTTTTTGCAATTTGTAGTGCAAGCCAATATATACGAGTATAAAAAAAATATTTGTAACAGAACTTTTCCTTAAAACGTTATTAGCGTTTAAAAAGCGCACATACTAGCACACGCGTGCGCGCAACATACGTATCGCAGAAATTTCTATGATTCGTAAAGATGTTAAGCCTGTTTCGCCTTAAGACACTTCCTTCCATGTTTTCCAGAACACGCCACTTCGAGCCAATCACCATACTTCCATTTTCATGGAAGTAAAAATAAAAAATATAGGCCTATTACGTTAAATGTACAAGAAAAGAGTGAATAACTTACCTTAGATCTTAGTTTTAAATTAAAATTTACTTCTATTGTTCTTGTTATTATTTTATTACTGATGCACTGCATTTTACTGTCCTATGTCTAATTACAAAAAGTTACAACTGATACCTTTTTGATTAGAGATACGATACAGTACATGCACTTAAACAGCAGACTGTAGAAGAAAGTTACAAACTCTGACGATTTTCTTATATATGTTTAAGAAAATGCAAGTTCAAACAAGATTAAACAAATTCAAACTCGCGTCATCCTGCAAACAGCACATTACCCGCCTTTGTCTCTTCTTCCAAAGATTACTGATACTTTCATCATAAAAGTCTTCATTGTCACTCCAAGCAAGAATTTCTTCAGAAAAATACCTTTTAGCCATAACAAGTCTAAAGAATAAATAAACACTCCACAACAATTATACGTATCACTTATAGCATAGATTATAAACCCTTATGCACAATCGCCATCAATCAGAAAATGTAAATAAAAAATAAACTCCCCCCACAATAATGAATATTCCTGTTCACTTATCGCAACAATTACAAAATCTCAAGCACACTCAACTGTCAAATATCGCAGCGTTTACATATCACAGACACATTGAATGAAACTGTCTTTGTTTTAACTGCTGACTCATCTCATATCTAACTATAAATAATTGATCCAATATGCACAATGCTAGTCCCGTTAGTTACAGTCATAGGCATACTAAACCACTCTTAGCATTTTACCAATTTAAAATGACGTGAGACCTAAAACGTCAGGAGCACCGAACAGTCATATTTTGGCGAGAATACCCGTCCAGAGCACCGAAAAGGTTAATACAATTAACTTAATATATAATAATTTTTTTTTCAAATATTTCCTCGTCTGAAATTTTTGGCGCCTGTGTGCCCTGCACACTTAGCGCACTGTGTCGGCGCGCCACTGTGTGGTGTTTAGGGTTGTATGAGATACGACGTCTACATCTATTTCCCCTATTTTCTGCAGCTCAAGTAGCCTCAAACCCTGTTGATCGTTTATGGTCTCAACGAGTAATCCACCTGCAGCTTTTCTGATGTCCTGTATGACTGATCCAGCACAACCAGTAATAGTCTTTTCAATAAGGAAAGGACTTACTTTTGCATTCCATTTAACGACAAAATACTTTGGCACCTCTGGCATTTGGCAGACGATGTCAGAAATCTTTCTGGATCTACTGAGGAAGACTTTATTTCTGGATGGGAGTTTTTAAGGGATCCCTCAACCCCAGAATTATTTTGTGAAACTAGCATATAGTTCCTACGAGTATCGGGGAAGTAACTGACCACTGCAGCAGAACCCTTGAGTACCAAGACTAGGACTAATTACAACAGGGAACGTCCTGTTTGCAATTCACTAACATAGAACCATCCATCCATTGACACAATCGGTTCCACAGTGGGTTACAGTGTGTTATCAAGTGGTACACACAACCTTGTCGAACTTACTCACCAGTTCCCTGTGAGCCACAAACAGCTAAGAGTATCAGCTGTTACTGCCCCCCATGAGGACAAAATGTAGGGTGTAGGGTGCAGGGTAGTTTACGGGTGGTATAAATTTTATTTTTAATATTATTTTTCTGTTTTCTCTTTCTCCTTGTTCCTCCACCTCTTTCTACTTCTTATCACCTTATTACTATTATTATAATTATCTTATATTGTTACTTGTGGGTAATATAATTAGTAATTAAAACTGACTTAACCAATTTGCAATGACAACAGAAATGCTAATTGTTGACAGAGCAGAAAACCGAAGTTCTCAGCACTTTGATGATACTACTTTTATTAGAGATGTTAAAAATGAAAATACGGTATACAATCTCTACAGCAGAGGACGCTCAAAATGTTAACATGCCCAAAAAAAACACACAAATGGTTTTGACAGCATGTGTTTATTCTGATATAAACATATAAAATATATCTACATACTTCTCCATATATCTACAAATTTTGTCTGTGGTGTTAGAATTCATATTGACATATATAATTTTTATACCTGCAAATGTTTACCTGCAATAAACTTGAAGGCAATTTTCTATCAGCTGCATTGAAATATTATAGACTTTTAAAACAAGAGTACATCCAAGGAAAATACTGGAAACAAAGGGGATGATAATGGATGACTAGGGATTTGGTACCAGGCAAGATACAAAAGTCAAACATGTATAGTCCAATTTTGTAAGTACAACAAAAAAAGAAACATATATTCACACTGTCATCTAAAGTAATAATATTACACATTATCCAACTGGCAGGCCCAGTCAAAGATTATTAGAAAATTTTAAGCACAATATTTGTTACTTATTGCATGTTTAGAATCATGCCTTGATTAGATTACCATCAAAGGTCATTAACTGGAGACCTTTGTATAAAGTTTGTGTGGTTATCAGAAGCAAAATGCATATTATTTCTTTTTAATTTGTTTTTGTTTTGGTTAGTATGTATTTTGAAAAAAAATTAACATAGTATACTTTCTATATTCAGAAGAAATGTAGTAATGATTGCAGTAAGTACGTGCATTAAATATGATCATTAAATTAAATGGTTAATGTCTGAAAGTTTATTTTATTGTTTATTGACCTATTGATATATGAATGAAAAAGTGAGAGCCTACAAACTATAAATGGGAAACTTTTCCAGCCATGCAGCTGGTATTTTACCTTTTTTACAATTGAATAATGAGTAATTATAGTATAATTAATTCAGTATTATAATTATAGTATTTAGAACCTGACCTTTCATTTTTACTTTTATTAAATATTGAAACCATACCATCTATAGAAAACAATGAATCACTCGATTTGTTTCTCAATACGACACTATGCATCCCTCTGGATACTATGTTTTGTCCTAATTATGATAACATTACATAAATGAAGTCTATCATATAGGCCTACTGCTGAATCAACAAATGGACATAATAACCCAGTACCTTTAAGTAAAAGTGAGCACACACTTTGTAGCGTGACAGATGTATGCATAATATTGAATGGCAATTGATCATTAGAATAATGAAGTTATAATATTTAAATTTGGAAGAAAGCATTAAGTTTAATATAAATAGATTAATTCATAGCAACTGTGGAAAGAAATCATTATTATAAAGAAAATACAAGTTCAAGTAAAAGGAGTTACTAGTGATGAGTCATCCAAAACCAGTCTCATAACCAAAGGTTTTCAAACTATAACCCAGGAAGGTAAAAAAGTAAATAACCAAGCAGTACAGAATATGACCAAACCCACAACGAGGGAGAATAAATAGAATATAAACCTTAAAATAAGCCAAGATCAACCAATACAGGTTGTGTATTTCTGAAATAAAGAAGAAGATGGAGAAGATACCAGTCCCAGAAGGCAGGAGAAAAGAAGACTGATGAAAGAAGAAGAAGGCAGCATCCTGAAGAAGATGTCATGCTCTTATAAAAGACACCCAAATCCCTATATCCCCAAAATAAATATCTAAAAACAAAAGTATAACGAAATAAAAACCACATGTATATAAATTTAAGAGAGAGAAGTGTATAAAGTAAAAGTTGCCTGTGAACTAAGATGAAACAATAATATAGTACCCATGGAACAAATCTCCATTGAAAAAACGCTAACCAATTTATTATGTTAATAAGACTATACGACCATTTAGCATTAACATAATATATAAGTGCAAAGTGAACCAGTGATAGTTTTGGGTATTATAAAAAATGAACCTTGTGTTTCATTCTTGGCAATCACAAACATTGAATGCAATGAAATATGCATTTTTCAATGACTTGAAATGTGTACTGTGACAATATGTTGTTCATAAGACATGAATCTGTTTAAAATAACATTTTGTTTTACATGAAAAAAGAAAAACAGATTTCATAATACCTTTTGAACAATTCATACTATTTATTTATTAATGACCGGGTACAATTCCCCAAAGACAATGTATAAAAGACGGTATAAAAACTGTAGAATCCTACTTATAATAATAGTTAGAAATAAGAATATAAATATAAGGTTTTTATGTATATAGTACAAGAATGTTTAAAAATGTTTTAGATATAAGGCCATTTGTTTGGGTCTAATACAACTAACATCAGAACTATAAAAATAGTTACTACTTGTAAATAGTAGAGAGTAATTAAGATGTTAGTTAGTAAAAAACCTTTTTTGTAAACCATATTTCCATGTTAGAAATAAGGATTTTGTTGCAAAATGTCTGACTTGAAGACAACCATTTATTTAAAAAAAATATTCTTTATTTTGTTTAACTATTATTTGTATTGTAACCAATACTAATTGTTTTTGTGTAATTTGAAAACATGTTTAATTTATAATACTATATGTAAAAGTCAGAGAGGGTATCACACATCATATATTGTTTGTAAAATATTTTGTAAGAAAAATTGTTAAAAAATCATAGGCCAAAAGAATGGAAACCAAACTTCATCAAAACAGAGAAATTGCTCATTTAAATGCAAATAAACAAAAGGGGTTTAGACAAAATAAACTTGAGATCAAGCCATATAATTGCACATACCATTTAGAAAGATTTTAATAAATTATATTCAGAATTATAAATAAAAATGAAAATGACTAAACTCAGAAATTTGGACATGGGAGTCATATATTTCAGAATAATGTTTCAGAATACAACTAATTCAATTAATTACCAGAAAATAAGGGAATATGAACCTTTTAATACAATATAGGATTATTAATATTAAATATAACTGATAAAATGGCTGAATTTATATAATGACAGGAAGTAAATTTTGATGTTTTGACTTTTCAGAGTATAACAAACTGAAAGTAAAATTACTATTTTTTGGACAGAAAACACTATAAAACGGCATTATTTAATCTGAATATAACCAGAATGAACTGAAAGATTAATTTAAATAACATCTAGTGAATAAAATTGACAAATAACCCAAGTTTAGGTATTTATATAGTGAAATATTAAAGTGTGCACAGGATATGAAAAATATTTGAACAATGTTAAGAATAATATTATATTGGCTAAGAGTTTAATTGAAACTGAAGGAAACAGTTAGTTGATTATTGGTATTCGAACGGTTAACATAAACGAGAGTTTTGTGACGATCTAACCTATCTTACAAAGGTAAAGTTAAGTGGCGAACAGTACGTTACTGTGAAGTCGAGAGTAAATTATAAAATCCTTCCAGAACATATACATTGTGACAAAAACAATCAAGAAACACTAATTAACACTAAACAATACATTTCTACTCCGAAAAACACCACAAAACACCAGAAAACTGTATAATACCTTAACCAAATTAGTGTCGGAATTGGGAAAAGTGTTTTGACTTATAATTACACAGATATACTAAATACAACCCAGAATCACTACACCAGTCACTACACAACATTTAACAAGAGATTTGCAGACACAAGAACAGAAATACTGCCAGAAAATACATTATTTGGAACGCAGCAGGAACGAGCAACATTTTGATCAACTTGATGGCCGCCATTTGCTTTTGACGATCCCAGTGCCTTCTCTTAGTTCAACCAGCTGTTTGGTGAAAACAATTATTTTAATTTTCAAATTATTATTCAATGTTTGTGTTTAGTAATAATTATTCATTTGATGTAACGTTATACTTTTTAAATATTGGCCCGATTTCTCTGACTTTGATAATAACTGGCTGTTTAAAGAACCCTGTACGATTTTTATATAATACTTTGTAATTTTTTCGATATCCTGAGAATCGATATTAATCGATAAGAGTCAATATTGCCATTAATTAATAAAACATTAATACTTTTCAATACTTAATAGTTCTTTATTTCTTCAATAATACTAATTACCAATAATATAATTCTAATTGATAATCTACAAGGACTTTACCACCTATAAGTGAAGATAACCTAAAAAAATAAAAAGATAAACAAGTATCGATTGGTTTGAAGACAATCTTATGAGTGGTGATAGTTTATTTAAAATATACCAAAACTTTAATAAAAATTTTCAGAAGAGCATTACACTTTTTAAAACTTCACAGCCCTATATTAATTAATTGATCATAATTAATTATTAATAAAATTTAAAAAAAAAAAATTTTTTTTTTAATTATTTTTTTTTATAAACATAATTTTTTTTTAAATTTCCTTCAAAACAATAATTTTTGTTTTGAAACTTTCTGTGAAGCTGAACATATATATTTCTTCATCAACTTTACTCTACTCGACCGGTCTTGCTACCATTGGGACTCGACCAGCTGGGAAACTTAAGGAAGTGTTTCAGGCCAGTAAGACGTCGAGAGCCACACCAATATACACACCAATTAAACATATTACATTACAACTTATTTATTTTATTACAAATTGGCTAGCCCAAAAAGTGCGGCTTGATTACATCGGAGTCACATACTCCACAATAGCTTATCATCAAGAACAACACAATCTTATAGCAATTATATTACAAATTGGCGCACAACTTTAGGGGCTTTAATTAGCGATTGGAAGGCCAATACATTCTGCCCAATCACTAGTTGGAGCTAGGCAACAGCTACAAAGCCAGAGAATTTCAAGGGAAAATGCAACGACGTGCAACATCTAAGAAACGGGCGGCGGAGACCGAGAAAGAAATAGAAGTTGACATGGACAACAAGGAGACGACGCCAGTAGAGGCGGAAGAGGTATTACCACCGGTGTTGTCCAAACAAACTGAACAACCGGAGGCACCCACACAGACAGGGGTAGTCAATGTTCCAGAAAAGGAGAGACCGTCGCAAACAGAGGACATGACAACCCAAGAAATGTTCAGGCGGATGATGCAGGCAATGAATGAAAATAATAAGAACCTAGAATCCAAAATGGAGAGAATGATGAAGAAAATGGACGAAAATAGTAAGGAATTGATGGAAGATGAAAGAAGGGAAAAGAGGGAACTGAGGAAGATGCTGAATGATTGGAGTGAAGAAATAAGAGAGGATACTAAGAAAATGAGAGAGGACAGATTGAAAAGAGAAGAGTTAAGAAAGGAGAAGAACGAAGAAATAAAAGATGATAGCGAACCAGAACCAGAAGAAGTACCAAATGATAAATCGCAGGAACAAGTAATGGTAGTGCCTGAAGTTGACATTAACGGAAACCAGGAAAATATTAAACAGAGGAAAAGGAGAATGCATCCAAGAAATGTAATAACAACGAAGGAAGAGTTGGAGATGATGAAACATGGGTTAATTGATGGCAATAATATACCAATTACCTATGACAAAGACATCATGAATTCTAGGAATTATAGGAGGAGAATCGAAGTAATTTCAGAAATAAATTACCACAAAGCAGTAGTTTATCACTGGGAAAGGACCAGAGGTAAACAGAATACAACATGTGGACCAGATCAGTTTCAGCGCAGGACTGGACAGTGTATTACAGAAAGATGGAAATGTGATATCGTACCAGACTGTAATGATGACACAGATGAATCACCAGAATGTATTCCATTAACGTGCCATCTAGGACAATTCCAGGGTACGGTTAGACTAAAATATAGTCCTTCAGAGTGGATATGTGATGGTAAACCAGCTTATGGTGTTTCAGATAAACAAATAATAAGTGATAACCCAGATGAAGATCCTCACATATATTTGTCAAGTAACACAAAACATGGACCAGAGAAGTATTGGTGTATACAATACTATGATAGAGGGAGCCGAATCTCTAACAACCCGCCGCGTAATAACCAGTTTAACGGAAATTTTAACGGCGTTAGGAATAACAACCCCTACCCAAACAATAGAAACAATTTTTATCAACATAATAATAATATTCCATACAGTCAGAGAAATCCATATCCCAACAATAATGTTGACAGACCTTACCCACCTAACCGAAATTACTATAATAATAATTTTAGTAATAACAATAATAGCAATAGTAATAACCGAGTGTCGCGCCCTAGGGTAAATTTTATAAGAGCAACTGAGATGATGGACCCTGGTTGACACAGATACCACACACCATCAAGAGAAGGGACGGAGATCATGATAACCGACTACGGCGAAAAACAACGGTGAAGGAGACGGAATAAATATCATTGAAAGGAAATGATATGGAGAATAAACATAGAAACAAAACTGGGTTTTATGAATGAAGACTATTTAAGAAAATGCCCATTATAAATAAAAATATGAGCAATGGAACGACGTAAAGAAAATCGTCCATCTTCCTGGGTATATAAAAGAAAAGAAAATTTATAAGAAAAGGAAAAGTGAAGATCAACTTATTAAAGTATAAATAATATAGGCCAGTGTAGAGTACAATATAACCCCATATGTTGTGGTAAATAATAAGCATAACAATACATATGAGTTGAAGGAAATCGTTTCAGGAAAAATCAAAGGAGTGTACAATCAAGCTTCTATGAAGAAATATTATGAAGAATGAGTTGTGAGATTTAGAATTTTGAATTTATTTTATTTTTAAAAATTTTAAAATAATGTAAGTACATCTTACAACCTAATATTTTGAGAAGAACATTTTGGAGAATTATAAGAAGAAGGAATTTAGAATTTTTATAAAAAAAATTTTAAAATATGTAAGAACAACTTACAACCTAATAATTTTGGAACAAACTTTATGGAAGAAAGAAAAAGAAAGAATTTTGAATATAACTTATTCTAAAATATGTAAGGACAACTTACAACCTAATAATTTGAAGAAAAAACTTTATGGAAGAAAGAGAAAGAGAGAGAATTTTGTACTTATTATTTATAAAAATTTAAAATTGAGTAAGTACTTCTTACTACAACCTGATAATTTAGAACTAAACTTTATGGAAGAAAGAGAAGGAGAGAGAATTTTGAACTTAATTATAAAAATTTTAAATTTAGTAAGAACATCTTACTACCACTGATAATTTTGAAAAAACATTTTTGAAGAATTAAGAAGAAAGGAATTTTGTAGTTAATATACGAAAAATATAAAAATGAAGTAAGACCAACTTACTATAACTAAGTTTATGAGAAAACCTTATGGTAAATAATTAAGAAGAATTTGATTTTGGAAAAATACCAAAACATTCAGAAATAATAGTAAGATAACAGTACTATAAACAATTCTGAATGAAACAATTCTGGGAATAAATGAAGTAAACAGAATTTGAATGTTGATAGAACTTCAGAACTTTGAAACAAGATAAGATCAACATATTACAAGGATTCATGAGAAATATTTTTCAATTAAATAAAAAGAATAGTTTGAATTTTACATTAAAACTAACCAAGTTCCAAAAAATAATTATGTGTCAATTATGATTGAATTGAGAAGAAAATAAAGTGATTAATTCAGAAAAGAGAATTAATTTTAATCCAGAATAAATGCTAGATATTCACAATAGCATTTGAAGGAGTAGAGAAGAATAACAAAAAAGAGTGTAATATGCAAGAAAAGAAAAAATTTGGAAGCAAAGAGACTAATTACCTATGAAACGATAATGAAAACAGTTAATTAAGAGCGAAGAAGAACAACTCATACCAAACAGATGGAGAAGATGATTTCGAACAAATGATAATAATAAGACCTATATGAAATGCAAAGAGAAGAAATACCACATGAAATATAATATAAATGAATTAATGTTAATGATTGCGAAGGCGGATTAATAACTTTCTAAGAGAAAGGAAAGAACCAAAATGTTTAAATAAAATGATCAATATAACAACCTGTATATCTAATGTAAAGATACAATGTTAAAAAATTAAATATAATATATTAAGACCATTCAAATAATGAATACGAAAGACTATTTATAAAGACCATGCTAATACTATGAATAACCAGAAGAAAGTATAAAGAGAATTCAGATGAACAAGAAAGAGAGTTACACTCTAAACAGTAACCAGAATTATTAAAAGAAAGGTTTTCAACCATAATTAAATTAAAAATATCAGACAAGTTAAGAGTTTTGAAAAAATATATATGTAATGAGTATAATAATGATTATGAAGATTTATTAAGATAGAAAATGTGAGATAATCTGAGAGACTACGAAGTGGAGAATCCAAAGATATTTTTATTAGTCGAAAATGAGACTACTTTTTATTTATTTATTCGATGACTGACTGAAGATAATTCCAGCAGCATTATGTTTTTGAGCAGGGATGGATATGCCTCTGTACTCAATTTATAGAAGTGGTGTATGGCCAGCAGAGAAGTAGCGTACAGTGCCCCTCTGATCTGCCCCAGCCCACGTGATAGGGAATGTTAGGGAATTAATATCCCAAGGATACAACACGAAGTTGATAAAGGAAGAAAATGTATTACAATAATACTATATCTCAGAAGACACTAACTATCCGAAAAGGATCAGTAGTAAAACAAATAATTATATATATAAAATTAATTAAACTCTAATTATAAAAAAGTCGATATAAAAATGGAGAAGAAAATGAATTATAAGAAATGATGAAATTATCATAAGAAATTATTTCATCCATAAACATGTCTGAAATAATTACTTCTGGAGGAGAGCAATCTGTAGCGTGACAGATGTATGCATAATATTGAATGGCAATTGATCATTAGAATAATGAAGTTATAATATTTAAATTTGGAAGAAAGCATTAAGTTTAATATAAATAGATTAATTCATAGCAACTGTGGAAAGAAATCATTATTATAAAGAAAATACAAGTTCAAGTAAAAGGAGTTACTAGTGATGAGTCATCCAAAACCAGTCTCATAACCAAAGGTTTTCAAACTATAACCCAGGAAGGTAAAAAAGTAAATAACCAAGCAGTACAGAATATGACCAAACCCACAACGAGGGAGAATAAATAGAATAGAAACCCTAAAATAAGCCAAGATCAACCAATACAGGTTGTGTATTTCTGAAATAAAGAAGAAGATGGAGAAGATACCAGTCCCAGAAGGCAGGAGAAAAGAAGACTGATGAAAGAAGAAGAAGGCAGCATCCTGAAGAAGATGTCATGCTCTTATAAAAGACACCCAAATCCCTATATCCCCAAAATAAATATCTAAAAACAAAAGTATAACGAAATAAAAACCACATGTATATAAATTTAAGAGAGAGAAGTGTATAAAGTAAAAGTTGCCTGTGAACTAAGATGAAACAATAATATAGTACCCATGGAACAAATCTCCATTGAAAAAACGCTAACCAATTTATTATGTTAATAAGACTATACGACCATTTAGCATTAACATAATATATAAGTGCAAAGTGAACCAGTGATAGTTTTGGGTATTATAAAAAATGAACCTTGTGTTTCATTCTTGGCAATCACAAACATTGAATGCAATGAAATATGCATTTTTCAATGACTTGAAATGTGTACTGTGACAATATGTTGTTCATAAGACATGAATCTGTTTAAAATAACATTTTGTTTTACATGAAAAAAGAAA
This sequence comes from Magicicada septendecula, assembly GCA_034769895.1. Lineage (NCBI taxonomy): Eukaryota > Metazoa > Arthropoda > Insecta > Hemiptera > Cicadidae > Magicicada > Magicicada septendecula. Next base: position 682,019,992 of record CM068368.1, on the reverse strand, counting down.
AACAGATTTCATAATACCTTTTGAACAATTCATACTATTTATTTATTAATGACCGGGTACAATTCCCCAAAGACAATGTATAAAAGACGGTATAAAAACTGTAGAATCCTACTTATAATAATAGTTAGAAATAAGAATATAAATATAAGGTTTTTATGTATATAGTACAAGAATGTTTAAAAATGTTTTAGATATAAGGCCATTTGTTTGGGTCTAATACAACTAACATCAGAACTATAAAAATAGTTACTACTTGTAAATAGTAGAGAGTAATTAAGATGTTAGTTAGTAAAAAACCTTTTTTGTAAACCATATTTCCATGTTAGAAATAAGGATTTTGTTGCAAAATGTCTGACTTGAAGACAACCATTTATTTAAAAAAAATATTCTTTATTTTGTTTAACTATTATTTGTATTGTAACCAATACTAATTGTTTTTGTGTAATTTGAAAACATGTTTAATTTATAATACTATATGTAAAAGTCAGAGAGGGTATCACACATCATATATTGTTTGTAAAATATTTTGTAAGAAAAATTGTTAAAAAATCATAGGCCAAAAGAATGGAAACCAAACTTCATCAAAACAGAGAAATTGCTCATTTAAATGCAAATAAACAAAAGGGGTTTAGACAAAATAAACTTGAGATCAAGCCATATAATTGCACATACCATTTAGAAAGATTTTAATAAATTATATTCAGAATTATAAATAAAAATGAAAATGACTAAACTCAGAAATTTGGACATGGGAGTCATATATTTCAGAATAATGTTTCAGAATACAACTAATTCAATTAATTACCAGAAAATAAGGGAATATGAACCTTTTAATACAATATAGGATTATTAATATTAAATATAACTGATAAAATGGCTGAATTTATATAATGACAGGAAGTAAATTTTGATGTTTTGACTTTTCAGAGTATAACAAACTGAAAGTAAAATTACTATTTTTTGGACAGAAAACACTATAAAACGGCATTATTTAATCTGAATATAACCAGAATGAACTGAAAGATTAATTTAAATAACATCTAGTGAATAAAATTGACAAATAACCCAAGTTTAGGTATTTATATAGTGAAATATTAAAGTGTGCACAGGATATGAAAAATATTTGAACAATGTTAAGAATAATATTATATTGGCTAAGAGTTTAATTGAAACTGAAGGAAACAGTTAGTTGATTATTGGTATTCGAACGGTTAACATAAACGAGAGTTTTGTGACGATCTAACCTATCTTACAAAGGTAAAGTTAAGTGGCGAACAGTACGTTACTGTGAAGTCGAGAGTAAATTATAAAATCCTTCCAGAACATATACATTGTGACAAAAACAATCAAGAAACACTAATTAACACTAAACAATACATTTCTACTCCGAAAAACACCACAAAACACCAGAAAACTGTATAATACCTTAACCAAATTAGTGTCGGAATTGGGAAAAGTGTTTTGACTTATAATTACACAGATATACTAAATACAACCCAGAATCACTACACCAGTCACTACACAACATTTAACAAGAGATTTGCAGACACAAGAACAGAAATACTGCCAGAAAATACATTATTTGGAACGCAGCAGGAACGAGCAACATTTTGATCAACTTGATGGCCGCCATTTGCTTTTGACGATCCCAGTGCCTTCTCTTAGTTCAACCAGCTGTTTGGTGAAAACAATTATTTTAATTTTCAAATTATTATTCAATGTTTGTGTTTAGTAATAATTATTCATTTGATGTAACGTTATACTTTTTAAATATTGGCCCGATTTCTCTGACTTTGATAATAACTGGCTGTTTAAAGAACCCTGTACGATTTTTATATAATACTTTGTAATTTTTTCGATATCCTGAGAATCGATATTAATCGATAAGAGTCAATATTGCCATTAATTAATAAAACATTAATACTTTTCAATACTTAATTGTTCTTTATTTCTTCAATAATACTAATTACCAATAATATAATTCTAATTGATAATCTACAAGGACTTTACCACCTATAAGTGAAGATAACCTAAAAAAATAAAAAGATAAACAAGTATCGATTGGTTTGAAGACAATCTTATGAGTGGTGATAGTTTATTTAAAATATACCAAAACTTTAATAAAAATTTTCAGAAGAGCATTACACTTTTTAAAACTTCACAGCCCTATATTAATTAATTGATCATAATTAATTAATTAATAAAATTTAAAAAAAAAAAATTTTTTTTTAATTATTTTTTTTTATAAACATAATTTTTTTTTAAATTTCCTTCAAAACAATAATTTTTGTTTTGAAACTTTCTGTGAAGCTGAACATATATATTTCTTCATCAACTTTACTCTACTCGACCGGTCTTGCTACCATTGGGACTCGACCAGCTGGGAAACTTAAGGAAGTGTTTCAGGCCAGTAAGACGTCGAGAGCCACACCAATATACACACCAATTAAACATATTACATTACAACTTATTTATTTTATTACAAATTGGCTAGCCCAAAAAGTGCGGCTTGATTACATCGGAGTCACATACTCCACAATAGCTTATCATCAAGAACAACACAATCTATTCAATTATTTATTTTATTACAACTTGCAAATTCCTGACACACTGGGTGTATAAACCAATCAAGGCACTTCTGCAGTCAGTTCACTTCTTGGAGTTTTCACAGTGATTAGAGAATGGTATTAGTAAAATTTTATTGGAGAGTGATATTAGTCCAGTGTTAAATATTTTTGTTGTGATATTATAATTTATGAACCTGAAGACTACATTTGTCTGTTGTGTATAATTTGTATTGGATAAGTGTAAAGCCAATGAGAATAAAAGTAATACAAGTGATTATTATTATAAGTGTGATAATAAAAATTTAACTACACATTTCACTGACACTAAGTGATTTATTTTGCTGTTTTAAGATCATTATCCATGTGTTCTCTATACCCAGTAGTGGATTTCAGACTAATCAACTGTCTAGGGCCTCAGTGCTGTGAGGAGGCAACACAGCATTTTTTTTTTTTTTTTTTGGGGGGGGGATAAAATTATATAGTAGAGCAAATTGATATTAATAGGCATACATGTATGTATTATTTTGTTGTCCTTAATTTATTTTAAATGATTATGTATAATTTTCACAAAAGTATTCTAATACAAAATGAGTTTTTAATACAATCATTGTCAAATACTTTTTACTGAAATAAAAGATAAAAGTCTCAAGGAGACGAGTGATACATAACTGTTGAAAATATGTTAAAATGGGATAACAAATTTTCCAATTTTTTAAAAGGGAGGTCTCTGGGAATAAACTGCCTAGGGCCACAAAATGTGAAAATCCGCCACTGTCTATAACAACATAAAGGGGTTGAGGGTACTAGAAATCGCTGCATACCTGCACTGGTTGTAAAACCAAGAAAAGGTTATTTTATTATACTGTTGTTTACTGACAAGTCTGTTGTTATATAGGTTTGTAATTTCTCCAAGGGTTATAAACGTATGTGGCTACCTACAGTGGCCTGAGAGACATTTTTATGCAGACAGATGTTTTCGTGGAGAGTATGCTCACACCTGCTAATGATAAGAGAAATGTTCATACTGGTATTTCAAAAACAATTGCTGACTTACTAAAAGCGCCCACTGAGGCATTGTCATTTTCTTACATCTATTTATTATCTATATCTGTCTTAAATTTATTTTTATTTTTTTTTTTATATATTATTTATTTTTATTTTTTCTAATTTACTTCTTTTTAGCTAAATTTATTAACTACTAATTATTGTATATTAAATTTAACAATGCAGGTAAAAATAATGAATAGCCGCAAAAAATATCATTAAACAATTCTTCAGCAGAAAAAAACATATTTCTCCAAAAATATATTAAATTAAGTACATTTAAAATGTACTAACAGACATTCTGCCGACTCTTCTCCGCATATCACCTTTAATTTTGGACCAGTGGTTCTCAATCATTTGGATGTGAACAGCAGAGTTGCGAGGACATACAAAATTAAGCGAATGGTTCAGATACAAATGTGTATAGACATATTGTTCAAGCGAGTTGTAGCCGCGTCACATATCTGTAACTATAGTGGTTCCTGGTTCTATATTATCTAAAATTACATGATTTAGTATGTTTGCATCGCGTTTATCCATCACCTTTAGCAAGCACTTTTTTGTTCTCCTCCAAATTATTACCCGAAGTAGCCACCGAGTTTTGGTTATTTGGCCCCTGTTATACTTGCTTCTGCTGAACGCACTTTCATCAATTTCAATATCTCCTGGGCAGCCAATTTCTGAGCTGTTCTCCATCAGCCAGAGAGTAAGGATCTCCCTGACCTCGTTTATTAATTTTCGCATAGTTTTCCTATTTATGTCGATGTCTCTTGAAATCACTGAAATTGGATATTTTAAAATCCAAGCGACTAACCACTGAAGGTGTATCTGAAACCACTGTATAGATGGGCACAACACTAACCAACGAATGCACTACAAATGTCTCTTAAATCGCTAGAAGTAGCCACATACATTTATAAGTGTTGCAAATATCAGCAAAGCTTATAACAATAGAAATGTTAGTGACAAATGTTGACATCCGTCACTTTAAAACCTTTTACTAGTTTTACAACCGGTGCAGGTATGCGGCAACTTCTAGTACCTTCAACCCACATAAAGTATTTGGGCTAGCATTTGTATATTTGGAGTAAAAGGTAAATTAAATACAAAGAGCATAACGATGATATTGTCTTGAGTATAAAACCAGAAAACCAACTGTATTTATACATGCAACTGCTTTTATTTAATTTATAAACATGTTTATTTGAAAGACTGTACAAATGGTGATATCATAGGTGTTTACAATTGGATGTTTATACAATTTCTTGTTGTCACGTTTAGTCTGTATTTATGCAGCATGAAATCTGTGAACAGAATATAAAACAAATAAATTAGTGCCTAGTGCCTATCACAAGGTAGGCCAATATAATATTTAGTTTATGTAATATATAAGTTAATATACTGTACTGATATTAAAAATTAAAGTTATGTTTAATTAAATCGTCAAGATTTCAATACAAAATGTTTATGATACTTTTGAGGTTCATTAAAATGTGATGATAAAAATTAAGAAAAAGAAGAAGTAGTATTCATTACAGGTGTGGCTGATACAGTGCTGTAGCACATTCATAATTTATAAGCGTAATTATAATTGGTGACAATTGTTGTTGCAATTTAAACTGATAAATGTTTCAATTTAATCAAATTTAAATTATTTCAGTTATTTTTAGTTTTCGCACTTGCAGTTGTTTAGGAAAAAAACTACAGATTTAGATGATAACACAGTCTAATGCTATCTGGCTAAGAAATGCAGTGTGCTGTTTCAGATGTGGTGTAGAGTAACATTACACTAATGAGTGGTTGAACAGTTATCTTCTCTAGCCCCTAACTCCTTCTGTGCTGTGATAGGGCTACTGCTCACTGATGATTTTTTATCACATAACTGTTTTGTCACCACCATAAAATCTGAATGCTCTTATGAAGCTATGTACACTAAGCAATGTGACATGAACGTGACTTTTTGGTCCTGCTGGCAGGCGATTTCTGTGCAATGAAACTGCCATGTCTTACGTTTGCAATGAGTGCATGCACATGGGTACATTTTGTCACCATGATTTCATCAGCATTCCTTGATGTTGATATGATATAATTCATTCAACATACTGCTACACAGATTACAAATGCACCATCTGTTTCTGTACCATACCACTCACATCGCCGAGTCTCCAAGGTTCTTCATACATCACCACAACTTCTCCTCAAGATTCCAGATTCCAGTAGTGTACATTCTTACATTTCAAATTTTACTGTCAGTTCTGATGAATAAGAAAATCTATATGATGTGTGTGCTTCAAAAAAATGTGTGATTAATATAAATAAAAGTAAACAAGAAGAATGTTTCTTAATTTTCTGTGTACATTTCACTTTATTTGTGCTTTCCAGTGTTTTTTTTAATATGAAAAAACAAATTTTGTTCAATTAAAAATGTTTTTTTTTCCATTATTTCATTGTTACTGTAATTCCAAAACTATTAGGCATAATTTGAAATTCGCAAATTGAAAATTTATAATTGTATAAAATAATTAATATTTTTATTATTAAATTAATAGCTGTCTATATAATACCTAATTTCCTTTATTACCTTACTATCATAGTGAGCCTCTCTTCCATTGGAAATGACAACTGCATATTTGCATTTTAGTGATTAACAGCAGGTTTCAAAATTTGTACCACCTCATCAGAAGCTTCCACACTCATGTGGGAAAAGCCAAAAAATTTTCAGGATTGGATCACAAATCTTCAAACATTAGGTTAAATTTTCCTAAATTAGGTAATCTTTCACTCCACATTGAATGAACTCAGGATCACTTTCTGATCTTTTTCCTATGCCATATCTCCAGTGCATAAACAATGACTGTCTTCTAAAAATTCACGTCAATCCATAACCATTTCAAATATCTATATATCCATATCCATATTTGATTGATTTTGTAAATAAAATAATTGTCATTGAAAAGCCAGGAAAAATAATGGGTAACATATGACAGTCACTCATTGTGTGCGGACTCCTTTAAGTCAAAGTGACAAAAGGGTGACAGTGACAAAACAGTTGCATGACAAAAAGTCACCAGTGTGTGGTAAGCCTTACAGTACCACTTTGTTTAATTTGAACTGCATGGATGTCACTACATAATGTTGCTGTGGCATCTTTTATTTCTGTTGTTTCAGTCAGCAAAGAGTCATTGTAGACGGTGGGTGTGTGAATAGGGAATACATACATTTGTGTTTTTGACCTTATTTTTTTTTAATTGAAGAAAGTTGAAGCAAATTTTCTTGCTGCAAAAAAATGATCAACTTTATTACATAGGTGAAGTTAAAATTTAGTTTATAGTTTACTTGAGACTAGAAAAGAAACTGAACTGAAGTTTTACAAGACAATGGCAGTATCAATGGCACTGTACAATAGTAAGACATAGGTTCAAAGAATTCAGTTCGTAGTCCTTCAGTCTTTCGAGTGGTTTGTACCCTCCCCACATATACCCGTGGTGCGTGTGGTACTGAGTCACTCACAGGTATATGGGACCTACAGTTTAACGCCGGATCCGAATGGCATTTTTTTTTTTGAGGGTTTTTACAAGGCAGGATACCTCTCGCTGGGTTGCCATTACCTTGTGAGGGGGAACGGTCGTATCTAAATCAGAGTTCAAAGAATGATAGAAGAAAACTTATATCTGCTGAAATGAAATTGCAAAGAGCTGTAGAAGATTGCACATTAACATACATAATAAGTAACACAAGTATAAGACAAAAAAAGAATTGTACATTTTTAATTTAAAACAAAATTAATAAAATTATTAAATACAAAGTCAATTGGTGCAACCGTTTAGAAAGAATGCAGCAAGACAGTCTTCCCCAAATTGGCCTGAATTTCAAGTCCAGAGGTCAGCAAAGTGTGGGACATCCGAGGACAAGATGGTTTCTGGAATTGGCAGTACAGCCTAAGTCATGGAAGAAGTTTTAATTGATGAAACTATTCCAGCAAAGATGCAATTAATATGGTGCTGTCAAAATGCAACTCATTTCTAGTAGTACATGTTGCTGTATGTCAGTCAAGTCCCATTTATGATCATTTTTCTTACGTTTCATAGTCTGTGATCAAACTCTAAGATACTTTTCAATCATTTCATATTTTTGTTGTTTCTATAACCAGCCACACCTACTATTACGTTTTAGCATACTGGGGTAAAGGATATTCCCATTACAATATAGTTAACCAATTAAATTGTATATTTAACTATATTGTAATCAAAACATTCAATTACAATTCATAAAACCTCGAAGATACAGAATAATTTCTGTGAAACGTATGTCAGGTGTAAATAAACCTACTTGCAGAAGTATTAATTTGAAGACATTACATGGGAGACCTGCAGGAAACTCAACTAGTTACTTACAAAGGAATAATGAGATAAAGAAGTATACATCTAATTACAGAATTAATCGTCTGTGCTAGATTGTAGCACACAGTGAGGGATAAATTGTGAATTCAAAGTATGGAAATAGAACAGAGTACGAATCATGTTTTACAAATGTGCAGAATATGCAATTAAAGAATAACCGACAGCGCACACCGTGTGGTGTACACCGAAAATTGTTGTGTGCGTACTTTGTGTAGTGTAATTGTGTTTTGTGTTATGTGAATTTTAATATTTTTAATATATTGACGACTGTGCCATCGTATGATGGTATGAAGAGACTTTTTTAAATATTCTGAGGATGGGACAAGTGTCCCGAAACATGTCAATTGTATAAAGACATTTACTTAAGCCACAGACGGTGAGTTACATAGCGTTTAGTTGATTATAAAATAAGTGGCTTGGACTATAAGCGGATTTATTCCATTAACAATATAGTAAGTATTACTTCATTACCTTAATGTGAAGATACTGCACATTTCACATATACCCAAGTAACATAAATTAAAAACGATATCTATCATAGTTGGTTCCAATATAGGCACCAGCACTACTGACAGTCGAAGTTCTGTAGTCTTGTTGGGCACTGATATTGTATCTGGAAGATGCAAAGTTATGGAAGCCAGTGAATGCCTGTAACTGACTGTAGCCATCTGGATTCCAGAACTGTGGAACTGAGGCCACTGTTGCAAATATCAATGCTGATGCAATCTAATTTTAAATTTAAAAAAAATTAAATCATATTTCAGTTGAATTATAAAAAATATAAAATTCATCTCATTACTCTTATAGCACCTAATCTATCAGATACCATAGAATTACCACATTATCTATGCCACTTTTGAACTCTCTCTCTCTCTCTCTCTCTCTCTCTCTCTCTCTCTCTCTCTCTCTCTCTCTCTCTCTCTCTCTCTCTCTCTCTCTCTCTCTCTCTCTCTCTCTCTCTCTCTCTCACACACACACACACACACACACACACACATTTGCATTCACATTAACTAATTCTATTTCTATGGTAGTAGTGTATGAAGCCTGATGTTAACTAGAATGATGTTATTTTATGGTGGCCAGTAATTCTGGAACAGCAGTATGTGCAGTACAGCCAGATGTTTTTCATCAATTGGCAGTACAGCCAATTCATATGTTTTTCATCAGTACAGCCAGATATCACATTAATTGTACCCACTGTGACAACTTTTTGCGCAACACTGAATCAGCCACTGCAAAGTAACATGTTGTGTAACTGACAGTAGAAGTTCTCAGTATAGGGATTACAGTTACAAGGATCACTTATTAATTGCTCTTTTTTCAATACATGTAGAAAAATTCACATTTCCATAGCACTCTTTAGACAAACATGTTACATAGAACATATAAATGAAAGAGTACTTTAAGACTAAGTACTTATATATTATGCTGAAAGATAAAAAAACCAAGCAACTTTTTATATTAGGAATCCATGCAAGACTCCTAATATGGAGAATTTAAAAAATGTATAAAGTAGCATAACGCAAACCCTACTACTACTTAATTTTGATTACTATTACTGGTAATATTATGAGACTCCAAATAAGCTCTAAGCGTTATGAATTACTGAGTATCCATTACTATTATCTTTGACATCAACTACGCCAGAGTACTTCAAACATTAAATAGTAGATAGTATCGTCCTCAAATCTTCAAATTTCATATGTTATTTAAGTATCTAAATTAACTGCAAGGGTCATTCACCCCCTGTTTTAACTGATCAAATTGTTTTTAAAAACCAAAAATTATAACCTTATAAAACTTTGAAAATTTTTAATTTTCCAAATTTTGTAAATCATTTGGGTAATGTAAGACAATTTAAAATTTATTATTTTAGTACAAATGGTATAGTACTACAATACAGCATAGTACACAGAACAGCTTTCAAACAGTGATATATATGTTGGCTTTGATATTATCTTATGGTACAGTTATGGTAATCCAAAAGTGGCAAACTCATGATAATCGTGACATAAATTAAACCTTCATTAAGCCAAGAAATTTACTTGTGGCTAAACTAAAACTAAAACTAAAACTAAAGATAAACTAAACATAATTGATATTATCATTCTTTTAAAATGTAAACATTCAACAAGCAAATATAACTAAATGGCTTTTTAATAAAATCTTGATACAAAATTAAAGTAAATTCTTTTTTTCTGAAAACTATACCTTTGTTATTCAAGAAAAACCCAGGTCTTTCAAGGGCAATATTGAAATACTGTTAGCATTACATCTATTAGCCATTCATATACAATCAGTGGTCGTTTAACAAATAACACAGCCATAATGTTTCCTTCCAGAAACATCTTTTATCTATATCAAATGAATAGCCCTAGCAGTAGAAGAATAATTTACTGATGTGTGTGCACGTGTGAGTGTGTGTGTGGCCTCTAACAAAATAGAGCAGATGAATTAGTAATAAGTATCATATTTTGTGCACAGAACACTACATATTCTATTTATTTGTTAATGTTGATTGTGCCAAAATTCACTGCCACAGAACATAAAATTCCAGTGGTGGCTGGTGAGTCCCGAGGATGGGAAGGCTACAAGGCAGTCATGTGAGCCGCTCTCAGTCATGTCAGTCATAGCACCCCCTTCCCCTGACACTCGTTATTTCACTATTAATTATGGTAGAGATATCTGATTTCAACAGCACTTACGTCTTATAAATATATGCTTATCTTTAACAAGATAAAACAAAGATTAATTTACTTTTGTTCTAGCAAGTGAAGTAAACTTCTGAGTAGAAATATATTTTGTAAGCTGCAATGAATTTAGACCTACTTCTAGACCTACAGCAAAGTCAAGCAAAGTCATTCAACAGTCCTTCTTATTCTCAAAATTGTCAGTAACATCATCATGTCACGTAGGTCCACTTTACAATTTGCAGAGTATTACCTTTTCAGTTGAAACTAAAGCAATAGAGCTAAGATGATCTTGAATCATGCAGTTCCTTAAGTAAATTTTGATTCTCTAAAAACAAGGAAAGCTTCTCTCTGCATAAGAATAATTACAAGGAAGAATTATTGCAATAGAGTAAATAATTTATACACTTTGGGAAAAATTTTGTTTGCATGAAATTCATCATCATCTTTCATCTTTTTTATTAACCTAATTAATTTCACTGTGTAATGGCGAGAAAATGGTTTCAAGTCCTGTTCTTAATTTTTCTTTGTTAAAATGCTGAGAATATATTTCCATTAAGGGAACAAAAGAATCAGTCAGGAATATTTTATCATAGTAAGAAAAGTTTTTAGTGTCACCTAACTTCATAAATTTTAATTCCTTACATCTGAAAAATCATACTTCTAGTTGAGCAATAATATTGCTTAACAGTAAGCAGGGCCAGCAGAATAACTTTAACTTTACTCCACTATCACATAGCCATTTATGTTGCTCACACCATAACGACTGGAAAGTTCTAGTCTGGTTTTTGTGCCTTTTAAGAAATAAAAATTTTAGGGTACATTGATCATGTTTCAGTATTTCACTTCTCTCAAAATCACTCAAATGGGAAAATGGGTTTTCCAGCAGTGTTGTAATAATGTCTTTGTTCAATACTGCAATATCACTTTCACTTTCTTCTGCCAAAGCCATTTTATCCTCATGGTAGAGATCAGAAACACATGGCAAGAAGAGTACAATAATAATAATACACATGCACAAGGAGCACAAGAACGTAAAGACTGCATAAAACTAACACAAGCCGCAATAAATGTGCTGAGAGGCTAACTCACTCTTTGCCTCCGTGGCACGGTTACAGATGCACATGCACTAGCGTACCCCCACCACTTGCTGGGTACGTAGTTGTACGAGTACTGTGGCGGCTACTCAGATCCCTGCCTCTGTCTGCTGCAATTCTGCACTATTATTGATAACGCACGATTTAAAAGTTTTTTTTGTACGTAATCAGATAATTTAAAATCTTAAATTGTGATTACAGCTTGATTACAGGTTCAGTTACAATAAAAATTAGAGACTGTTACTAGTTGTTTATTTTTTAATACTTTTATAAATTTTACTGGGAAGGCTTAGCCTCCCTGCCTCCCCTGATGAGCTGCCGCTGTAATATTGCATATTTTTCTTTATGTTTTTGCTTTGCACAACAACAACATATGTAAAGAAACTGACTATACAGGTTGAATATTTGAAGAAAGTTGGTAGTCTGGCAAAGACAAGGAAATAAATGATAACTATAGAGTCTATTTTATATAGTCTTTATTTCCACCCTGCAGGTCCTAATGCCCCATTTAAGTTGTCTTCAAATGACACTGTGTAGGTACAAAAATTAATAAACTATAATTACTTCACTACCGACTTGGAACACAAAGTTTTTTATAGGCAAAAACGTAAAAGATTTACCTTATAGCCTTAACCGGTTTTTGCTTTTAAAAAGCCTCTTCAGAGGCTCAGCCTCAGTCGGTAGTGAAGAAATTATAGTTAATTAAGTAACGGACATGTCATGAACAACGAAATCCAAGAAAAATTAATATTTTGAAAAATTTACTGTCTATAGAGCTAACAACTACGATGTACAACTTATATTGTGTATAAGATTTAAAAGGTTAAAGTATTAATTTTTTTACTTTTTTTTGTTAAAAATGATATATTAGTTAAAGTTGTTGATTATTAAATATGGTATTTAATTATTATTAGTAATAACACTTGGTAATTATCATTAGTATTTAATAATTAATGATAAAATTATCAGGATAATTAGTAAAAATAAGTATAAAGCAGTAAACAGCTGCATGTTTAAAAAATACTATTATCTTTGACATCAAATGCATCATAGTTCACCACACAATAGAATATTACCATACTGAATACTGAAGTTTACTGTTACTCAAGTATCTCAAATTTATTGCAAGGGTAAACTGACTTCTTTTCAAGAAATTACTTTTCAAAGTAAATCCTTAGACATACAAAATTATTTTTTCTAAATTTTTATTACAAAAATTATATTATTCTTGTTACAATTACTTTCATGAATTTTATTGAATACTCTTCTAATTATATTTAATTGTTAAATTTAATCACATAAAAAAGCAAGATACAAATTGATCCATAATTAGATGAAATTTGTATCAGTTAGTTCTTAACTTAGTTTTAAAGGTTAAGCACACACCTATAGGGCTCTATTTAAAATTAATCAATACATTTAAGCAATATCTTTGAGCATAAGTAATTTTTTACATTTGTTTTGCAAGATTATAAAAGTAAACTTTTTTCGATTGTTCACACTACTGCGATTTTAAGTATGTTTAATTCCTCCATATGAGATACTTGGTTTCAAATATTGAAAAATTGTCCGAAATTTTCAACTTTTATAAAGGAAATTGTAATTTTTTTAGTACAAGTCTAACACACATAATTAGGAATATCAAAAGACATAATGGAAAAATTAGTGCTTGTGAACCTTCAATGGCTTAAAAATTTAGCCCTGAAGTTTGAAAAAAATTGTTAATATTAAACAACCCTGTTTCTTTTTAAACTTAAACTTTTTACTGATAAAATTAGAATGATATATTAATACAGTTGTAGTTTAATGTATGATAAACGCAGTGCTTCTCATCATAAACCAAAAATTAATATAAAAAAGTAATGATGTTATAATGTTGCACCTGATCTTTAAAAAAGACAAAAAATGTTTGTATAAACAAATTAATTGAAAAAATTTTAGAAACTTCTTCTAACTACAAAAACTATATGAGATGGGTATAATTTAAGGGAAAACAAACATGATCATGCAGCCAATTATTTTAAATTGGAATGTTTGAGTTGGAATAATGTTTGAACTATGACCAAAATATTGAAAATGTTTGAACAAAGTTTTACTTCTGATTTACAAGTTTAGTACAACAATTCGATTATAGGTTCCTGAAACCTTAATTTTTTTATTTGACGTTATTATGTAGTTTGTAATTATCACTTTTACAGACACCTCTTCAAGTTTGATGACACTCGATATTACACAATTTCATGAAAACTACAGAAAAATACAACAAAAATAAGAAAATTTCTTGAATATTTTTATGTCAGCACTGGTGGATTAAAATTGACCATCATATTACAGTAAAAGTTCATATATGAATAATCATGTTTATAAACCAGAAATTTAAATTCTAGTGGAGAATACATTTGCTGGCCATAAGTTAATTTTTATAAAACTTTGTTAACAGATTGTTGGATTTCGTTGTCCATGATGTGTCCGTTACTTAACTAAATATCACTATTACATTAACGACTCGGAGTAACGATTCCGAGTCGTTAGTGTAATAGTGATATTTAGTAACAGATTGTGTTAAGAAACACAACAATAAATAGATTCGTTATAGAAGTTGTCAGTTTTAATTCACATAACTTGACCTGTATTTCAATTTGTCTTTTAGAAGTCAAAATTTTGGTTACAACTATAATTTCATTGGATCAGAAAGTAATTATGTTTATAGTTCTCTATACAGTAGATCTTAAACAAAAATTGTTATTCTTAAAAACAAAATTATAATAATAAACAGTAACATACCAAAAGCAGTTTCTCCATGTTGGTACAATCAACTATTCTATGTGCTGTACTAAGGCTGAATTTATATCATAACTTCAGAGGATTATCATGGGCGTCACCCAGATCAATGGTGAAATACAACACCTCATGTGTAACAACAAAAAATATTACTATCCAACAGAAAATGATACTATATTGCAAAATTTGTTATTAGAAAGAGCATTAATTTTTATGCTAATTTGACTAAGGTACTGAGAGGAAAGGAAACGTGTTTTTTTTTTACTTTTACAAAGATGTTTACTTTAAATTTTACTTTAGGTGGATTAGTTATTATCAAACATATTTTCCTAAAGATAACTTTTGGTCTGTTAATGTTAGATTAAAAATGTCAAGTAAGCTAAATCTTATTTGTTACGCACAATTAATATGATTCCACAAGTACACTCATGCTATAATTAAGTAGCATATTCATATTAATCCTGTCTTAAGTTTTGCACTTATTGCTTATACTATTCTCAACTAGTCTCAACAATTTATTAGGGCGTTTGGTGAGACTACCTTTAACTACGTTAACCAAAAAGATTTTCAGATACATGAGTCAGGTGAATACCATAAAACGTACTCAATCATAACTCTAAATTTTGTATCTGTGTATGAATAAAATATTGTAAAGCAACTTTACAAATACAACAGGTAGACAACTTCAAATAACTGAAAATCGCAAAAAACTTATGCCTATCAGCAGAACTATTATTTTGTGTGGCATGGTGATGAAGCACTTAAACAACGTGTGTTAAACTGTAGATTGAATGCATTGTACTTGAGTCCTAATATTCAAAATGACATACTTGAAACATGTGGAGAAATAATTCATAGCCACTTATTTGAGAGAATCAATAATGCATAGTGCTTTAGTATCCTAGCAAATGTGACGTCAGATACTTCCGGAACTAAACAGTTTTCTCTCAGTATTAGGTATACAGACAAGGACAGTGACAATAAATTTATAATCCGTGAAGGCTTTTGAAATTTGTACCAGTACAAGACATTAGGGAAGCAACTTTATCTACCATGCTTATAAAGAATTTTTAGGAAATGGGAATCAATATAATGTAGATGTCAAGGACAAGGTTATGATGGTGCTTCTCCAATGACTGGTCAGTTTCAGGGTTGTGCAGCAATAATACAACAAAAGTACCTTCAAGCTGTTTATGTTCATTGTGCAAGCCACTCATTCAATCATGTTTTTTAGAAATTCCACTAAATGGGATATTCTTTACAAACACCTTATACAAGAGTTAAATCCTACTCCTATTTCTAAAAAAAAAACTAGACTTTTGAAATCCTGTGAACCAAGTGCGTCAAACGCTTAAGTGCGGTCTTATTGTTTAAAGATCTGTTAGTGTTATTTACAGAACTTTGAGTGGCATCCAAGACTTGCTTGATATAGACAATTAAACATCAAGCAAAGCCTGTGGATTACTTCTGAAATAGACAAATGTCCTTTTATCATAACCATGATTACTAGTAGTTAAGTTTTCAGTCTGTCCTACCATTTGTCATCCTCCCTATGGGAGAATTCATTGATTTTGTTTATTTCCAAAATCATGCTGATAAGCTGAAGAAAGAACTAGAGGATTTGAGAAATAAGTCAGAAATCAAGTTCCATTCTCTTTTTGTGGAAGCAACCGAGATATATGAAACCACTGACAGCCTGAAAAACCACTTAAAATCCCCAGAAAACCTGGAAGTAGAAGACAAGCCTACAAGGATATCTATGTTCCTCAAGATCCAGAGGAATATTACCATTTGTCAGTGTACATTCCATTCCTCTTCTCCACATCTTCTCTGATTTCTGGTCTGAAGGTGTTGAAGATTCAAGGTTAACATTTGAAGCGGAACTTGCCATGTGGAATAGTGAGTCCTGAGTCCTGACCCAAAACCAAAATACTTCATGCCATGCAGTGATGAGGGTGATAAGAATATTTTTCCAGCTGTCAATAAATTCCTAAAAATTTATACAACACTTTGAGTATCTGTAGCAACTAGCTAACATTCTTTTTCAACTCTTAGAAGGGTAGAAATTTATATCAGAAACACTTCAGTGCAAAATCGGATTAATGGGTTAGCTTTGATGTCTATTCATAGAGACATTTGTGTGGATCCAGATAAACTACCACTGTTTAAATACTAACTAACTGTTCTAAATAAACTACCCCAAAACAAAGCTTGAAGACTTGATTTTATTTTGTAAATAATGTAAAATAAATTTGTTTTTATGTTTAGTTTAAATGTTACAAATAAACACGAACTGTGTATTTCTATATCTATGTATTGCTCTATGTCGTCTTATTTTTTAGCTAATTCTATTTTAGATTATACTTTTATCAATAAAAATATAAATTTGTTTAAACTTTGTATTCCCACCAAAATAAAATCCTGGGTACACCCCTGAAGCATATGTCTCCTGAACACCAGGTCTGTAGTTCTCAATGATCCATTCAATTAACAATGTTCCATTGTAACAGTGTATATTATTGTATTTATTTACTGTAAATGAATGTAACTTTGAAATCAATATTAATTGTAACAGCATTTCGTATGCATAACAACTTTAGGTAGTTCAGCTTTTCCTCTTTCTTTTATTATGTTTTCTCATTCTTTATTCCTTGAATGACTAAACATTTTCTTTTTGTGGATTGTCACATGTAACTTTAAAAAAATTGGTTCAGTTATTGTAAACCTATAAATTACCTCATAACAAGAATCAACATAGCCATCAATTGTACTAAATATAATCATTTCACTACGACTCGGAACACAAAACTTTTTATGGGTAAAAACGTAAAAGTTTTACCTTACAACCTGAACCGGTTTTCACTTTTAAAAAGCTTCTTCAGAGGTTGCCGCTGGTAGCACTGTTCGTCTTGTTGTTGGCAACGAAATCGATTTTCGAAAGATCGATGTTGTGTGTGAGGTGTGATATGTTCGAATAATGCGTGTGATTTGAATTGCGTCTGTTCGTTTAGGATGTCGTTTTTATTTGTTTTCGTGTGTTTATATATTTAGAATTGTTCTAGAGTGTCTAGTTTTCAGCCTTTTGTGTGTACGTGTAGAATGTTCATGTTATTGTCGATGTTTTTGTATGTGTGGTTTGCTTCAATGAGGTGGTTTGCAAAAGTGGATTCTGTAGTGGAGTGGAGTGCCTTTGTGTGTTCAATGTATCTTTGTTTGAAGCTACGTCCTGTCTGGCCTATGTAGAATTTGTTGCAATTTGAGCAATTTAGTTTGTAAACACCACGAAGATTGAATTTGTTTTGTGCTTTGTGTGTGTGTTTTGATAGTGTGTGTTCTGTTTTGTTAGCAGTTTTGTAAGCGATTTTGTATCCTGCTTTTTTGAATTTGTGGGCTATTTTTTCAGTTTGTTTGTTGATGTATGTTGTAACGTTACATATAATCAACCCAATACCAAAATAAAACAAACTGATTATAAACAATCCAAAGCAAAATAAACAACAAAATGGGAACATTAAAGAAGCACCTAGGACGAATAGTGACTAATTTCGGGGAATAAAAGAAATTATTATTAACAAATAATGTATTACAGAAGAAATGAAGACACACTAATAAAGGCAAGACAACATTGACCCAAATACCCAATAGATCAGACAGTGAGAAGAAGACAGCAACACCCATAACAAGAGATTTATTAAGGATGATAATAGAATCAGTGCGACTAGGGAAAATAAAATGGATTCAGCTACAAGAAGAAATAAATAATGTCAAGAATAAAATAACATGAGAATATAAATTACTGATAATGATGGAGAAAACAGAAGTGATTTAAAAGCTGAATTAAAACCCTATGCTATAACATGACACTGACATCAAACTATTAATAAACTAACTTCAATGACTTGACAATATAACCAGAACTCAACGTTAAAGTTAAAACAATGATGGTAGGAAAATAAAGGGGAGAGTGAATATAAGAATTGTAAATGTGTAAATTAAGAATGTATAAAGATAACAACTAAATGATGTCCAAAAGACTAGTTCAATATGTAAGGTACCGGTAGATATAAAATTATAAGAGAAAACTAGTAGTCAACAATAATGTTGAAATAGTCACAAAAAAGAAAAATCTAACTATAAATAATAAAAACTAGCAATAATACATATGAAGAATTCAGTACAATATGTAAAAACAAAATCTAAGGTCCAAACATTGTTATGAATCCAGGTGGGAACACATAACCTAAACTAACCAGCAAGTTTCAATTAGAATTGCCCGAAACAATAACAGGAATGTTCTTAGACTAGAGTATATTATACATACATACATACATACATACATCCTCGGCGCTACAGCCCAGTCCGGGCCCTGGCCTCCAAAAGAAACTTCCCCACTGGTCTCTACTCCCGGCCAATGTCCACCAGTTTGCTGCACCCAGCCTCACCACCTCATTACCAACCTGGTCCAGCCATCTTGTACGCGGTCTTCCCTTCCTTCTCCTTCCCATCGGCAAATAATTCATCACTCTTTTTGGGATTCTATCCTCCGCCATTCTCTGCACATGACCAGCCCAACGCAATCTGTTAATTTGTATGAGTTGCACGATCGGAAGATCTTTAAACCTTTCGTACAACTCTCGATTATGCAGTCGCCTCCAAATGTCGTTTTCCCTCACAGGGCCATAGATTCTCCTCAGTACCCTCCTCTCAAAAACGGATAGTTTCTGCTCATCTAGTTTTTTTAACACCCAGCATTCCGAGCCATACATCAGGACTGGTCTAATCAAGGTCTTGTATAGGGCGGCTTTTGTATCTTTGCTTATTAATTTTGAATTAAAATGTTTCACCAGTCCGTAGTAACACCTATTAGCAGATAATATCCGTTTTTCAATATCTCTAGAGGAGTCATTTCCAGAGTCCACATATGACCCGAGATATGGAAAACCCTGAACCTTTTCAAATTCATAATCGTTAATGCGTAGGGACAGGGCACGAGTGTTGGCACCTACAACCATATATTTGGTTTTGCTTTGGTTTATAACCAAGCCCATAGCCTTAGCGGACAACTCCAGTTCCTGAAAGGCTTCCTTTAAGCCAGATTCAGACCTACTTATGACGTCAATGTCATCGGCATAGGCCAGAAGCTGTACCTCCTTGTGAAATATGTGTCCGCTAGTTTGAATTCCTGAATCCCTGATGACCTTTTCTAGAGCTATGTTGAACAACAGACACGCTAAGGCATCTCCTTCTTTCAACCCATTCAATGTTTTTAAGGAGTTAGATAGATTTGATTGTATTCTGATTTGGCACTTAGAATTGGACATAACTACTCCAATCATACGCACCAACTTAGATGGTATATTCAACTCCTTCATAGCTCTATATAGCATTTTCCGGTTGATTGAATCATATGCCGACTGGAAATCCACAAAGAGATGGTGAGTGGCCACTCCATATTCCGTTTTTTCCAGGATTTGCCTTAGTGTAAATATTTGGTCTGTTGTTGACCTATTCCTAGTGAATCCACACTGATATTCTTTTATGTTTAGAGTATATTATAATATAAGCAAACTAGAGACTATAAGGAGCATTCCATTAACAAAAATAATTATATAGAAGGACTTGTGTACATTAGAAGTGTAAAATAACATGTTCAGAGGTACAGCATAGTGTTGGCACATTGAACAATATAAATAACACATAAAATGATAACAAAAGAACAGGGACTAATGTCACTATGATAACTGAGATGTAATACCACTAATGTAAGGCAACTCAATAATTATTGCCATGAATTTAATACTAATGATGTAAATTAAATATAACTCATATGTGAACCCAGATGCATGAAGCAGTAGGTATTTACCAACAAATGTCAGAATACCAGAGCTGCCAAACCTTATCATTACTATAACAAACATTATGCAAACTATATGTAATCAAAAGACAAAGGTGTAATGTAGAATAAGAAAGAAAAAATGTAACACTCAAGGATACTGAATGATAGGCTGATGGAAAGTGTACATAAATTAAAATAAAAGAATACTAGGTAATACTGAGGTAATCAGAAGTTGTGATGATTAGTTCAGTATAGATAGGTCACAGCAAATATGGTTTAGAAACCAATACTAACATAAAATGAATAAAAACAATTAGCAATGTCATAGACCAGGTGTCTAGCCAAAAGAAATAGAATTATTATGAATAATAATTAAGTAATTATATAAAATAATACTGTGCAATAATTATAAGATGTCACAGAGAACAAAGGTGAACAATAATAATGCATTAGATGTAAGAAATATTATTATAAGAAAAGGATAAAGACATTGTAAAAAATATTGAGGTAGGCCTAAACTACCATAGACGGTTTTTAACAAATTACCACCTTAAACTTTAATGAGAAGGGGTAATAATTGATAAGGAAGTAGTAATGATAAAAGTTTATTAAAATTGAACAGAATAAATAAGAGAAAATGGAAAATAAGATATGTAAATAGATAGTAAGAAATAGTAATATTTATTTTGTTAATCATTATCAAAGTTATATGGTGTGGGTAACCAAAATACTCGTATTAAAAAGACAGAAGCAATGGGAGTAACAAAAAGTTGATTAGAGTACTTATAAATGAACAATTTGAAATATAAGGAATTAATTATTTACAATTCCTTGGGCTTACATAAGTGAACCGAGTTTTGATAATCTCAAACCCAGCGAGATGATGCCAAGAACGTGTCTATTTTGCTGAATAATACCAAAAGTACACAGAAATTGCAAAAACTGACCAATCAGGGGTCATTATTGAGCATTAGGAACCAGGTTTTGACACAGGTGAGGACACAGTTGATCTCGAGAGATTGACGAGGGACCCACGTAGGTCACCGCAAACAACAATGCAGAATTGATAGCCGACAGCTGATCAAAATCGTCTTAACCTCGAATAGCAAAGTTGAGTTTAGGTCGAATGTAAACAAAGTGAAAGTATTGTTATTTCAGTGTTCTAATCCGGAGTACGTGCGCATAGGCAGTTAAATAATTAATAATTATTAAATATTATTTAATTAAATAAAGAAGTTGAATAGTGATACTACCAGAAACGATATCGAACGCAAGTATAAGTGACAATTACTAAATACTCAGAATAGTGATAAAATTTTTAATGACAATATTAGCGAAACTGATTAACCATATTATATAAATTTAAATCCAACAAAGCTTGGAACAATATTTAAATTAATAATTCAAATAATTATTATTGAAGAAATTAAGAAACAAAGACAAATGACTTTATGTATTTAATTGATTAAAATGTTTTATTAAATGGTAGTAATTGTAAGAGAAGAGATTTGGTCATATGGACAATTAATAGGTTTTAAATGTAACAAGAGCTATTAAGCGAATTTAAAAGAAATGAAAAAAACAAGTGAATTAATTTTAACCAAACCTTATTTTCATAATTAACTTGATGAACATACTGAGATAGGATGTATCAACTAATTAATGATAAACGTTAAAAACTGTGATTGACCTCCACAGACGATCTACACAACAAAGTACAAAACTTCATGGAACAAAACAACATCACAGAACTAAAACAAGACCCCACCTACAGATACCAAAACACAGTAAAACAACTAATCAACAAAGCCAAACACATAATGACACACAAACAAAATCCCTACATGAGACAAATCCGACCACCAGCCCCTACCTCCAAGCGCTTTCCAAAATCCATAAAGAAGAAATTCCGATCCGCCCCATTATCAATTACCGCAATGCCCCTGCATACCAACTCGCAAAACATCTAGACAAAATTATCAGACAACACACACAACTAGACAACAACATTGCAGTAAAAAACAACACAGACCTAGTGACAAAAATAAAAGACATACACATCCCTCATAATGCCACATTAGCCTCCTTTGACATTAAAAACCTGTACACATCTCTGAAACAATCACCATCCTACAAAACAAACTCAAACAGAACAACACACCAGACGAACTTATCAACGAAATAACAGAAACTCTGAACATTATCACAAAACAAAACTACTTTACATATAACAATAAATTCTACACACAGAATGATGGCCTACCCATGGGCTCATGGCACCCATATCCAGCATTCTAGCAGAAGTCTTCCTCCAACACTTAGAAAAAACAAAAATCCTCACAAACAATGACAGACACTCACATAAAATACTATATTAGCACAGATACGTTGATGACATTCTAATACTGTACAGGGGTAACAAAAGACAATGTGAACAATTACTAACGCACATAAACAAAATACATAAAAACATAACCTTTACTGCCGAATACGAACACAACAATAGCATAAACTTCTTAGACCTCTCCATCACAAAACTTGGTAACACAGGCACAAATTCAGTATATACAGAAAACCGTCTACAACTGACACACTAATACACAACTCCTCCAATCACCCAATACAACACAAACTAACTGCCTTCAGAACCATGATACATAGACTTAACAACATCCCCTAGATGAAAAAGACTACAAAGACGAACTAAGCACAATAAAATATCTAGCAGAATCCAACGTATACGACAGAACAATAGTCAATAAACTCCTACACAAAACACAAAACAAACAACAGACAAAGACAGAAAACAACAAATTCATAACAAACATACTACAACAAACAAACTGAAAAAATAGCCCACAAATTCAAAAAAGCAGGATACAGAATCGCTTACAAAACTGCTAACAAAACAGAACACACACTATCAAAACACACACACAAAGCACAAAACAAATTCGATCTACCTGGTGTTTACAAACTAAATTGCTCAAATTACAACAAATTCTACATAGGCCAGACAGGACGTAGCTTCAAACAAAGATACATTGAATACACAAAGGCACTCCACTCCACTACAGAATCCACCTTTGCAAACCACCTCATTGAAGCAACCCACACATACAAAAACATCGACAATAACATGAACATTCTACACGTACACACAAAAGGACAAAAACTAGACACTCTAGAACAATTGGAAATATACAAACACACGAAAACAAATAAAAACGACATCCTAAACGAACAGATGCAATTCAAATCACACGCATTATTCGAACATATCACACCTCACACACACAACATCGATCTTTTGAAAATCGATTTCGTCGCCAACAACAAGATGAACAGTGCTATCAGCGGCAACCTCTGAAGAAGCTTTTTAAAAGTGAAAACCGGTTCAGGTTGTAAGGTAAAGCTTTTACGTTTTTACCCATAAAAAGTTTTGTGTTCCGAGTCGTAGTGAAATAATTATATTTGGTTAAGAAACGGACACGTCATGGACAACAAAATCCAAGAAATCAATTGTACTGTTTACTAATCACTGTAAAACTATTAGTAGATTCCTGTTAGTAGATATTATTTTATATACAAATTGTATTTAATCTATAGTTTTGTTTATTAATGATAGTACAATATTTGATTCTCATTACAATAGGAAAAATGAACCCATCTTAATAATGAAACATACAGCCCACTGTTAGTGATCCCCATTATACTTTGCCACTCCTACAGTCATGAACTTGTGGCAAATGAAAAGTCTACCCACTTTCTTAAACACAGTCTGTTGCATAGCCTTAAATTTCTGAAGCCAAAGGCTAGTTATAGCAGGCTGAAGCTAAGGTAGCTAATTAACAATATTATTTAAACGTTTTTAATAAATTTAATAATAAGGAAATTTAACAGATACCATAAATTATTAAACATTTTAAGTTAGTTTACATTTACGTTGATATATATTTTACATATACATTAATAAATATGAAACAAATATTTTATTCTGGGTATGAGTGACATGTATCATTAAAATGCACATTGTATTGTTTTGTGCATTAATTTGCATCTTAATTTTCCTCGTATTTTGCACTCACATAAGATTTTTTTATAAATAAAGTAATTAAGTAAAACTTGTAAGCTTCATTTCATTATAATGATAATTAATCTTCTTATATATAAATCCTTGAGCCATTAAAAAATAAATTCAATGTGTTTAAATATGGTACTGTGCTTTTTAACTATATTTATGCATATTATTAATTATAAACAGGACATTCTAAGGCTAAATAAAATATGATGTGATGTTTATAAATTTCTTGCTACGTGTTAGAAACTTTGCATTAGTTGTAATCATTTCAGTTAAATCTTTAAATTAGTGACCTGTAAAATCAATGATTTATTGTTTACTTTAAGTTAAAATTACACATTTAATAAGAGACCTCATCCAGCTAACAAATTCTTGGTAACACTTTTCCCTAATGTGTGGTTAACACAGAAAACAATTGAAGAAGAAGTTTCATTTGACTATTGATTTACCTCAATACCGTACGTTTTGTAGATTTCCAATTTTTTTAAGATCCTTAACATTTTTAACAATGGTGTGGTAATTTTTCCTTACTAATACCATTCGTAAAGTATGAAGCCATTTAATAAATATTAAACATTATATGTGATTTATAAATTATTATTTTCTCTATAATTATTTTTTATTAAATCAGATTCATAAACATTTATATTTACATATTTTTACGTTCATTTGCAATCATTTTCTGGACATTTCTACACGTAGGCGAGATAAGATGACATTTTAAATATAAAATGTGATCCATTACTCATACCTTGTCCTTGGGTGGAAAGTTTACTAAATTTCATGTATCAAATGATGGAATTATCTAATATGGCCTTGACATTTTTGTTCTGAAATTAGATACATTGTGTGTGTGTGTGTGTGTGTGTGTGTGTGTGTGTGTGTGTGTGTGTGTGTGTGTGTGTGTGTGTGTGTGTGTGTGTGTGTGTGTGTGTGTGTGTGTGTGTGTGTGTGTGTGTGTGTGTGTGTGTGTGTGTGTGTGTGTGTGTGTGTGTGTGTGTGTGTGTGTGTGTGTGTGTGTGGTAAAAACTGAGATATAAATATAACCGTTACTGTTTGACATATATAAATAAAATAGTGTATTATTTAAACATAAAACCAATTATATAATAACTCTAATTTTCTAATAAAATACTATCAGATTCAGCTTGCATGTAAAATTAAAATTATTATCCCCAACAATTGTCATAATTTGTCTGGGAAAAATTTCCTCGCTAAAGTATTAAAAATGTTAATACTGGTAACAAAAATTTAATTAAAGTCGAAGTTTTAATTTTTACTAGGAACAGTGGTGAAGCGTGCATAAGTTACTCAGAAAGAGTATAAAACTAATGTAAGAAGTTAAATATCATGCGACATGACGCGAGTGTGAGCCATGGAACCTTGCTGTTAGATGCAGTTGTATGCAGAGATCAGGGTAGATGTTACTTGAAATGTCTTTTTAACTTTTTAACATGGCTGGAGGTGAGGAGGGCTTCGGTGGACGGCAACGAGAGAGGATCTGCGTGCACAACATAAAAATGTGTCCCGTTCATCACGGCAGAAGACATGTCTCCCCCACACTGAATTGTCGCCTGGCTGCCTGTGTTTGTTTAATTGTGCTAACATAGTGAATACCCTATTTGTTTTTGTTATGCTTACAAATTATTTTTAATTTTGTATATAGTTGTATAGACTAAGAAGTGTGTAATCATTTACGCAATAATTATTTAATAATACATATTTTTAAGTGTCATTATTTAAGTGCTTTAAGCATACTGTTTAATTGGAGCAAAATGAATACATTTAGTATCAGTTCTGTGGCAGAAGTATTTGATATAAACTGTGACAACTTTGATTCATTAGAATTTTTGTTAAAATACAAAATCCGTATGTTACATTTAGAGCAAAAGGTATTACTAACATCAAAAATATCTTGGGTGTCTTTATTTTTGTCACAGAAGGATGGAAAAGTTATCAGAAAATTTCAGGTTTGTTATAAAAAATATAGGTGGCTCTCTGGTTGTAAACAAAACAAAACTTTGCACTGTTATTACTGTTTGATGTTTAATGGAGAGGAACCATGGAGAAAGGTTGGAGTAGGTACTATAAAAATTTTGAAGCTATAGCCGCTAAACATGCTGGTAGCAAAACTCATATGAAAAATTCTGAGATGTTTCACGTGCTAGTACGTAACAGAATTGAAATTGTTTGTCCAAAACATCTAGAATTGAAGCAGTACAGCACAATGAAAATGTGGCATGAAATGGAAGGATGTGCCATTTGGTAGGAAGTCTTAAGGAAAATAAGCAATCTATTAATAGCTTTATCTTGATATTTAGACTAACTTATATAACAAAATGTGTGTTTCAGTATGTCACTTAATTATTATCTGATAGAGGTAGCATTATCTCTATTTACCATAGTTTTACTGGTTCATTAAGAACATCAAAAATCTTAGTAAGAGACGCTTACTTAGATAGGCTTTTGGCTTGTATTTTTATGTCTACCCAAATTATTTTGTCACCCTTCGCCACTGACTAGGAAATAGGAATCATTTATACACCAGAACAATTAGAAGAGGCATTCATGATTGTTGGAATTTGCATGTTTTGTATAAGATATACACTTCTATAATATTTTAGACACCTTTCATTAGTGAAATGTCAGTATCTGGAGTACAAACCTGGAATCAGGTGTACAGATTATTACTTACAGTAGTAATTCAACAAAATTGCATAGTGATGTATTGCATAATCATTATCTCATTAATATAACTCATTAAAAGTAAATTTATAACATTCAAAAATATGTTTAATATAGTTTTTCTTATTATTTTTTATAAACTGAAACAATAAAATGGTAAAATTTGAATGTAATTAATTATCATTTGACTTTTTGTTAAATTCATTTTTACTTGAAAACAAAATAAAAAATCAGTATGGAGAACCATACATGACTTCCATGTTCTAAGATTTATATCTAAAATCATTTTCAAAATAAAATATTTCCATAGAAACTACTTCTTTCTACTTACTGCTTCAGCCTTAACCAAAGTACTGTGGTCACTAACATATACCATCTCACGTTATCGAACTCGATTTTCACTGATGATGCAAGTCGATGGCACTGTCGAAACATCTGGTTTTGCAGAAAACATTGAACTACGGCCAAACAGCCCAGGAAGGAATTTTAACAACAAACTACTTCTTAGTTGCCGATAACGTAGTACACATATAAAAAATTATCCCCTCCCCATTCAACTATAATTTTGCATTTATAGAAAATTACCCCCACCCCGTTCAACTAGCTTCTTCATTTATAGATATTTCATCTAGTTTCTACAGTGGATTATTATGATCTTCTTATCAGGATACTTTATTTATGAAAATTAAGTACTTTACATACATACATACATTCTCGGCGCTACAGCCCAGTCCAGGCCCTGGCCTCCAAAAGAAATCGTCCCCACTGGTCTCTACCCCGGCCAATGTCCACCAGTTTGCTGCACCCAGCCTCACTGCCTCCTTACCAAGCTGGTCCAGCCATCTTGTACACGGTCTTCCCTTCCTTCTCCTTCCCATTGGCAAATAATTCATAATTTTGTTGGGATTCTATCCTCCGCCATTCTCTGCACGTGTCCAGCCCAACGCAATCTGTTAATTTGTATGAGTTGCACGATCGGAAGATCTTTAAACCTTTTGTACAACTCTCGATTATGCAGTCGCCTCCAAATGTCGTTTTCTTTCACAGGGCCATAGATTCTCCTCAGTACCTTCCTCTCAAACACGGACAGTTTCTGCTCAACTAGTTTTTTTAGCACCCAGCATTCCGAGCCATACATCAGGACTGGTCTAATCAAGGTCTTGTATAGGGCGGCTTTTGTATCTTTACATATGAATTTTGACTTAAAATGTTTCACCAGTCCGTAGTAACACCTATTAGCAGATAATATCTGTTTTTCAATATCTCTAGAGGAGTCATTTTCAGAGTCCACATATGACCCGAGATATGGAAAACCTTGAACTTTTTCAAATTCATAATCATTAATGCGCAGGGACAGGGCACGAGTGTTGGCACCTACAACCATATATTTGGTTTTGCTTTGGTTTATAACCAAGCCCATAGCCTTAGCGGACAACTCCAGTTCCTAAAAAGCCTTCCTTTAAGCCAGATTTAGACCTACTTATGACGTCAATGTCATCGGCATATCCCAGAAGCTGTACCTCCTTGTGTAATATGTGTCCACTAGTTCCTGAATCCCTGATGACCTTTTCTAGAGCTATGTTGAACAACAGACACGCTAAGGCATCTCATTGTTTCAGCCCATTCAATGTTTTTAAGGAGTTAGATAGATTTGATTGTATTCTGATTTGGCACTTAGAATTGGACATAACTACTCCAATCATACGCACCAACTTAGATGGTATATTCAACTCCTTCATAGCTCTATATAGCATTTTCCGGTTGATTGAATCATATGCCGACTGGAAATCCACAAAGAGATGGTGAGTGGCCACTCCATATTCCAACGTTTTTTCCAGGATTTGCCTTAGTGTAAATATTTGGTCTGTTGTTGACCTATTCCTAGTGAATCCACACTGATATTCTTTTATGTTTAGAGTATATTATAATATAAGCAAACTAGAGACTATAAGGAGCATTCCATTAACAAAAATAATTATATAGAAGGACTTGTGTACATTAGAAGTGTAAAATAACATGTTCAGAGGTACAGCATAGTGTTGGCACATTGAACAATATAAATAACACATAAAATGATAACAAAAGAACAGGGACTAATGTCACTATGATAACATGAGTGATAAGTTTATATATTATACTTTATAATAAATAAAGTGTATATATATGTATATACAAACCCAGGCGCCTCCCCCCCCCCCAAGGCCTAATTCTAGATACACCACTGATTTGTCATAAGCCATATACATTAGAGTCAAATACAATCTTTGTACCAATTATGTGAAAGGCTTCGATAACCTCACTTCAGTAACTTCCCTTTATATTTCCATTGCAACAATTTCTACAAGGCCCTACCCATGGGTCATCTCCCATTTGGTTTATATCAGCTGTTTTCTGAACTTATTCTATAATTCATAGAAATACATATTTAGTTCAGTACTTGTATTGTCACTGCACTTCCAGTCTCGTATTCAGTAACCTTTTACTTACCGTACCTAAAAACTTTATTTCAGCTGTTTGAGCTGGTTTGGGATGGTTTGTCCAGGCATTGGTGAGAACAGTTATTCCTTTACATTATAAAATTCCAGACCTTGTTTTATTCTTTACTGTTCTTTGTACCATTTCACACATCATTTTGTTTTGTATCTAAATTTTCATTTTCATCATCAACATAATTGTAACTTATATGAAAAATTAGAATATTACAATTTTATCCTCACCTTTTTGTAAAATTTTATTTTCAATTCCGTATTTTGAACACACTGGAAATTACCCAGTAAAAGTCTTTGTCTTCTTATGAGATATTTAAAATTATATATCACAGAACATATGAATATGAAATAGAATATCTTCACTCTTCAAATCTTCAATCTTCTGAAGTACCTTGTGATCATAAATAACTAAGTATTTTTATATCTGTTTGTGGGATGTAATTTTATTCATGAACTTCCTTCATCATTATTATTTTTACAAGACACGCTTGGAAGGTGTTGTAGCTAAAGTCCCTATAATATTTAAATCAAGCAGTGGTTTACCAAACGAAGTACTTCAACCAAAGTTTGCACATCACACTGGAAACATCACTGATTTTTTAAAAAGCAAAAACAAATCAAATAAAAATTTAATCAGTACCTACTTGAAAACATAGTAATACACAATAAACTAATTAATGACACAAAAATTATATACGAGTATGTAATAGATACACGTGTGTGTGTGTGACTCACTTCTAAATGTGTAATCTACATAACTCAGCAATTGGTGGTGTAATGTAACAGCTTATCATGTGACTGTTGTATACTATTTCCGTTCTTAGTTCAATCCTGGTGTAAACAAACAGGCATGACACATCAGAAATGCTATTTGCTACTTGAATTAGAGGTGGTCAGTCTGACAGAAGGAGTACAGACAGGGTACATATAACATTGGTACTGTATAAAAAGATGTTATTGTAATAATCTGTCCTGACCAAAGAAAAATTTGAGTGACTGTCAGACCGACAGTGTAATATATTTATAACACCAGTTAATGGCTTTTTTATAGAACATTTAAAATCACAACAAAACAAAAAAGTAAAGTTTATTTAAAACAAAATGTGATGGTACATAAGTCCGTCTAAAGAATTTATTGGTACAGGATAACAATTTTATTGTATTTTCATATATTTAAAATGGTTAGGTTAACTTTCCCCCAATGTATTACACACGACGCAGTTTGTCGGTACAAATCGACTCCAAGGTCATGGCCTACGTGATTTTTGGCACATATATCTGGACACAACAAGTTGCGAATTATGTTGAAACGTCATGAATAATTCAAAAACGTAACGACTGTGATGCAAAACAATGGCGTCATCTGCTTGAAACAATAGAATGATGACGTAATAACCCTTCCACATGGGTACAATGTACCAGTTGTTCCCTCTCAGTCTGCAAGATACACTCCGAGCGTTAATACGCAAAATATTAGCTGGCAGGTTTTGCCAGCAAAATTGTTGTTTGGAGCTATAAAATGTAACCAAAATGTAACAAAGTGAAATTTTAAACATCCACCAGTAAATAACAGTTCAAATGTGTTAATTAGAGTCAGTGACAAAAGAGAAAAGCGACGAGGGACTTTCGGCCGAGCATCTGCCAGACAACGTGGAGTGCTTGACGACAATTGCAACCCCACACCCTCAGGGAAGTCAAAATTATCAATACACTTTAATATTTTTCTGAGCTCAAAAATCATGATAACTTAAAAATGTATCTTTGTTAATGTGTGTGTGTGTGTGTGTGTGTGTGTGTGCACGCGCGCGCGCGCGCGAGAGCATGGAAGCATGAAAGCGCCGGCATTTAAAACAAAATTTGAGGCATTGGTTTGTGTCATACAACGATCAGAAACTTAATAGATCAATTTTATAAGAGCTGCAGCCGATTTCAAAAAATGGTTTTTATAATGAAATTAAATATAAGAAAGAAGTAATTGAAAGCAATGAGTAATTAGTATGGGCGGAAGTATATGTAGACGCCATTTTGTTTTTGGTTGTATAAGGCGCCATCTTTGGTTTCCGTAAGTGTAATTAATGCAAATTCAGAATTATTAAAAATATTGTATGTCACCACAATCAGTGGTGGCGATAAGGCCCCGCGGCGCGGGGGGGGCCCGACCCTCTGGAGGGCCCCGGCCCCCTGGCCCCTAGAAAAAAAAATGAAACGAGCTATAATAGGAAAAAAAGTTTTAATGGGATCTGACTACCGGCAAATTTGTATTTAAAATACGAAATATACGTTTTATTTAAGTGTATAGACATGCAAAAAAACTACGTTTTCCAAAATGACATTACTGTTTGTAGTTTGTAAGCGAACCTTATCTTATCTCTTGTGGTGCCCATACGTCCGGTGCGGATTAGACTTAAGGAGAACTTGTATATAGTATATTCAAGAATTTTACAAATTCAGTTACAAACTAATTTAAATGTTTGAAAAAAGCTAGAATGTTACTTTGATATTCGTTTTTAAATAATAAATTTTTAACACTCTGTGTGCGGTACTGTTTCATAGTCTGAATTTAGATCTTTTACGTAAAAATAAATCATTCTTTTTATTTTGGTTTTTTATAGTTTGTATAGAACTTTGTCTATTTAGCAACAATGAATTTTAAGAGTTTGTACACGTGTAAATGTCCTTTGGAAATTGCAAACGCTTTGTGATAGACGAGAAAGTATTCACAAACCATTGTTGTGAAACACACGTAAATAGAAACTCATTTGAGTGTTTTCCCCTATTACGTATACAAAACTTAACCATTTTTATAGGGCCCCCTAATTAGTTTCGCGGGGGGCCCCCGTTTCGTTAGCGCCGCCACTGACCACAATCGTTGTTAGAGTCATTATTTCGAGACCCCTCACTGCCTCTGATCTCACTTAGAAAGAATCCTGGACCCTAGCGATAAAATTAATGTTGGTTATAGAGCCATGTGCTCAAACCGGATGTGGAGAGAACCATACTGTAAGTACCTATTTATACAATATTATTATAAATAAATATATTGTACAGAATGGGATAAACAGAGTGAGTTTGTTAACAAATGGCGAACCGAACAGGTACTTTATATAAAATCTTAATTATATAAATAAGCCAGAATACAGAGACACAGGGGTAGCGAAGTAAGATAGAACATAACACGTGATTAAGAGGTTATGTTGTTAGTAAGTAGATCTATATATAAAGCAACAATTTAAAATAAAGACATTTGACAAAATTTTCTCAAAATGGCAGACGATCATGAAAATGTCAGCATCACTGACAGTGTAGATGAAAACCAGATGAGCGTAACTGAATCGCAAATCATGAGTGAAGGAGTTCACTCAGCACCAGTCACAAGTAAAAAGATTGAAGAGAATGATATGATAAAGATGATGAAATTGCTTTTTAATGAACAGAATGCAAAATTCGAGGAGGTAAAGAATGAAATTAAAAAACAAAATTTTAATTTTGATAAACGAATTAATGAAATAAATATACATTGTGAAAATATGCAAGAGCAATTCTTAGAAGCGATAGATCAGGTGTTTGATAAACAAATCGCCAGAATAGATGACATTATTAATAAAGTTAAAATGAGTAATTATAATGATAATTGTGAGATCAAAATGAGGGTAGCAGGTAATAGAGAAACAAATAAATTAAATGAAAATAAAGACGACAAGGTAAGTAGTGGTGAGAGTTATGATAGTAGAAGCAAAAATATGGTATTAGAGAATAAAGTGGTGAATATTGATAGTGATAATGAAATTTTAGAGAGAGTAGAATATAATGTTGGAATGTTAGTATGTGTTGATGAGAGAGAGAGAAAGTGGAGAAAGAATATACAGGTAGAGGGATTGCAGGGGGTAAATTTTTCCCATGATGTTGTAGTCGGGGGTGAAGAAAAGGCTTCACGTGTTTATTTGGAAGACAAAAGGTCTGCAAATAGTTGTCCCTGGATTTTTTGTGCACCTGATAGGTGGTGCAGTAAGTATGAGTTAGTGTCCCCTGCATATTTTGAGAGAGAGAGGTATTGTGATGAGAGAGAAAGAGAGAGATAGAGATTTTTAAGGTGAATAGGAATTATAGAGAGTTTGTAGAAAGGTTAGGTGTAGAGATGGTGTACAATTATATTGAAATTTTACCTTGCATTGATATAGGAGCAGTAGATGATGTTATAAAAGATGATAATATGACTTACCGGAGTGTGACAGACAATACTAAAGGTGACAGGACCACCATACCCGATCATGACAAATCATATGAGATTGTCAAAAATTATAAAAAATTGAATAGTCTGTACATTTATGATACTAATATAAGAGATTCAATAATAAACAATGTATGTAGACCTAAGATAAGATTATTATTTGATGATGGTGGATAAGTATTTTATTGTGTTATGAACATTTATATATGTGAATAGTGTGATTTTAAAATGGATTGTATTATGAACTGATTAATGGTCAATGATAAAATAATAAGTTGAATTGTATATTTTTTTGTGTGTTAATGTTAAAGGTATTTGTATATTATATGTTGTGTAAACCATGTAGGTAACAGGAATAGTAATGATGAAACATAAATGGTAATTGAGTGTGTGGTTAGGAGGTTGCTGCAGGGGTAGCAATGGTGACAAATATTAAGAATTAAGTATATGCTGTCGATAATGGTGTTGAATAAAATATAATAATGATGCTGCTTAAGGAAATATTGAAATCAGGAAAGCTGATAGATAAAATTTTTAAAGTTAGTTGGTTTGCCATGATAAAAGTTATGTTTTGAATTTTACATGATAGAGATAGATAGTTGTTATTACTTTTGAAAAGTTAAGAAATTGTTTTACGTGTTATGATCTTAGGATAAGAATATATTTTTTTCTTGTGGTGGAAAGAGTAAAGTAGTGTTGACTGGAGGCCTGTTCTGGTAAAGGTAGGAATGTAAAAGGAGAAGGACATTCTGTCTTAAATCTTGTTGTTTGTCATTTGAAACTTTAGGGGTAAGAAAGACCAATGCCTCTGGGCATAAACCAATGTAACTAAGGGGAGACATATCAGTTATGGATATGGGATTATACAAGGCCACTATTTTAAATTTTGTACTCAATGTTTCAGAGTTTGGTGATGCAGTGACGGCGGTCCTGAGCTGGCCTGCGTGTCAGAGCAGGAATGTTGAATGCCTAAATGGCCTTGCGGTGTTGGGATCTCACCTGAGAAGTCCAGTAAGGTCATGCAGGTACTGTCATCATCATTGGACCAAGGGTAAGTTATTGTATTTCTTTTTTATGTACACACTACAGGGGGTTGTGGCGCCATATCTGGGCTGATCCCTTTAGGAGGTGTGAATGAGTCAATGAGAGTTTTTATGTTTCGACATAAAACCTCTCATTGAGGGGGTTTTGTGACGGTACATAAGTCCGTCTAAAGAATTTATTGGTACAGGATAACAATTTTATTGTATTTTCATATATTTAAAATGGTTAGGTTAACTTTCCCCCAATGTATTACACACGACGCAGTTTGTTGGTACAAATTGACTCCAAGGTCATGGCTTACGTGATTTTTGGCACATATATCTGGACACAACAAGTTGCGAATTATGTTGAAACGTCATGAATAATTCAAAAACATTACGACTGTGACACAAAACAATGGCGTCATCCGCTTGAAACAATAGAATGATGACGTAATAACCCTTCCACATGGGTACAATGTACCAGTTGTTCGCTCTCAGTCTGCAAGATACACCCCGAGCGTTAATACGCAAAATATTAGCCGCCAGGTTTTGCCAGCAAAAGTGTTGTTTGGAGCTATAAAATGTAACCAAAATGTAACAAAGTGAAATTTTAAACATCCACCAGTAAATAACAGTTCAAATATGTGAATTAGAGTCAGTGACAAAAGAGAAAAGCGACGAGGGATTTTCGGCCGAGCATCTGCCAGACAACGTGGAGCGCCTGACGACAACTGCAACCCCACACCCTCAGGGAAGTCAAAATTATCAATACACTTTAATATTTTTCTGAGCTCAAAAATCATGATAACTTAAAAATGTATCTTTGTTAATGTGTGTGTGTGCGAGAGCATGGAAGTGTGAATGTGCCGCCATTTAAAACAAAATTTGAGGCTTTGGTTTGTGTCATACAATGATCAGAAACTTAATAGATCAATTTTATAAGAGCTGCAGCCGATTTTAAAAAATGGTTTTTATAATGAAATTAAATATAAGAAAGAAGTAGTTGAAAGCAATGAGTAATTAGTATGGGCGGAAGTATATGTAGACGCCATTTTGTTTTTGGTTGTATAAGGCGCCATCTTTGGGTTCTGTAAGTGTAATTAATGCAAATTCAGAATTATTAAAAATATTGTATGTCACCACAATCATTGTTAGAGTCATTATTTTGAGACCCGTCACTGTCTCTGATCTCGCTTAGAAAGAATCCTGGACCCTTGCGATAAAATTAATGTTGGTTATAGAGTAGGGTTGGCCGAAAAATAAAAAAATTATTATTTTGAAGTGCTATACCACGGAAAACTTGCCTCTAGAACAGTTATGTGTAAATAAAAAAGGTAAATTATATTATCTTACACCTGGTGGTAGCGCATTAGCCCGAAACTTTGAGAAAATATACAAATTTCGTACTTTTTCCAAAAAATAAAGTAGAGATAAGAACTCCTGGTACAATCAATTATCGGCTCATTTTAGTAGGACAACATGTAGTAAGGATAAATAAAATGAAAAATAATACATTTTACTTTATTTTATTAGTACATTAAACTTCAAAAACAACATAAAAAACCAAAATTGACATATTTTAAAGAAACAAATAAAAGTTTATTTTCTGTCACTTGGAATGTTTAGTTTGTAAGGCAATGTAGTCTTTTACTTGTCTTATTCAGGTAGTTTGAATTTAGATTTGCTTGAAAAACTTGGCGTTGATGATCTTGAAAAAAGTGTTGTTCTTATAAAAACATCTCTTGAACTAAATCCAACCACCTTTCGAGATGCCTCGGTGACAAGCTTGACGCATCGTTCTACTGCTTGGGTATGACATGGGAATTTGTTAAAGTTCCATTCAGCTGCTGTTCCACTTGATTTGACCTTAGACCAAATCTCTTGATCGGTGACTCTTCGCAGCAAAGGTGGTGGTGAAAGTGTAGTAGTGCCCCAGTGAATCATTTCGATGTGGTCCTTAGCTTGGAAATTGATTTTGGGTGTTTGGAAACTCCTGATTGACTTCCTTTTAGAAGCTACGTTTCTAGCCTTTATAATTCTTCTATAACCCAACTCTCTTAAATGATCCCTTTTATCTACTATCATACTCAAAAGTAAGTTTTCTGGATGGGCAAAAAATGCGTTTCTCTCAATTACTGGGTCAATGACCTTTAGCAAGTTTTCTGGAAGGAATCTTGACGATTTTATAACTTCAAAATCATGTTCTGGTCCATTTGTGAAATATTTACTTGTTTTAATTTGAAACCATACAGGCATATATGATTTTAAGATGAAAGAAGCTAAGATCTTGTGTTCATCTGTTGGGTTTTCGATACTTATATACAATCGGAGAACTCTGTTCGCTGTTGTTAACCACCTTGAGTGGGAAAGTGGGCCAGGTTCACGAGCAGATAAATCTTCAGGGCAGTTACCTGCTTTTATAGCACAACTAATGTCCAGCAGGTACTGTTGATCTCTGCTTAGTATTTTTCGGTCAATATCTGGAATCTCACACTCAATACTGTTAAAATTTACCACCGGGAGTTTTCACATTTACTGAGTTGTGTGCCAATCGGACCACTAAATGATTTTGGTCCAGTTGTTTCACCATCTAAAGCTTGAAACAAATGCCGGAATGGCAATTCATTAAAGTGTAAGAGACACACCCCCCACTGTAGTGGTCTTTTAATGTGTTCTTCGATTTTACGAATGACACCTGTTTTCCAACCCATATTAGTAACGGTGCCATCACATCCAACTACGTCCAGTTCCTGAAGTGAAAATCCAGTTTCAGTTAAATAAGAGATAATGCTGTTAGCAATGTCTTCAGCAGAACCAGAAGAGGGTGAACCATGGCCGATGTAAACAGAACCTGGTTCTTTTAAAATCGTGTAATGCTCCTCTTTTATTGTTCTTCGAAACTGCTTTGAGTTAACTTTTCCAATCACGAGAGTGTTATCCTTCCTTCCATCAAAATACAGTCCTTGAAGTGGGTTATGCTTTTCCTCGTTTTGCATTTGAAGTACTGAACGGTTAACACTTTTTTCCCGTCTAAGTTTATTTTTGTCAACAACATAGGTGTTGTCTTCATCAGTTACAATACCAAAATCCCGCAACAGACTTGAAGCCACAGCTGCCGTTGCTCTATCTGACAATCCAAAGCGATCACTAGTCAGCGCAGTATTTTTCAATTTAACGCGCATCTGCCATGGTGACTTAATTTCAGACTTTGGTAATTTAAAATCTTCATCGCTGTCATTTTCAGTGTCTTCAGACGAATTACTTACTACCTCTTTTGGCAGGCAAGTTTCTGTATCTGTTTGTTTTGAGCAAGATTGCTGTGCTATCGCGTCAATTGTGGAATGAGTTGTTTTATGTTCGATTACCTTTCTTTCAAGTCTTTGAGTAATTTTTTTTGTTTCCTTTATGTCCACACTTCCAATTTTTCCTATGCCATGTTTTCTTTGCAAGTACATGAATTTTAGTTCAATGACTGGTATTTTTTTTGCTTTTTCACACGTACATAGACACAGGGCACTCACAAACTTCAGTGGCCTTTTGGCAATTGCAGTCTAAAGTTATTTTGCACTTACAAGCAGAGATATCAAATAGTAACAAAGATTTCTGCTTGAATTCCTCAACTCTCTTTTTGAACTTTTCCTTTTCCTTATCCCGCTTATAAGACTTCATAAGATTATGATAACTGTTATGGTATGCATTAATTAACTGAACAATTCTGTAAAGCGTAACTGTTGGTATTGAAGCTTTATCAAACACGGCTTTAACTTGTGGTGCCACAATATTCGAAACTTGAGAAAAACTTACTGACCTGTCGTTTGCTTTCAATGCCAAATTGTATGTTCATTGAAAATCACTTGAGAACGTCTTCATACTTCGGAAGTTTACTCGCAGATAACTCCTTTGGGTGACCGAATAACATTTGGGTGACAATTAAACTCGCTGCGAGTAATTTTCTTAGACACAGCCATTAGGACACAGTAATAAAATAATGTTATAAACAGACACTACTAAAACAAACACACTTATCAGTTATAAACTAACATTATTGAAGCAAACACTACTGAAACACACCGTCACGGTCATTGCCTGGCTCAACACTGACAGATACTGTTGTGTCACGGAGCTCACAAATGGCGGGAGGCGCGCGCGCTTTGCATTGCATTGTGGGTAAATTCCATAGCAATGGTGTGGTGGTGGGGGGTGCAGTACAGGTGCAGAGCGACAACTGGAACTCTAGAAGTGGTGACGGGCTGCAATAGACACTGTTGCGCGTCGCGTACGGTTTGTAAAAAATACATTAAATTACAGATTTGTAATGCTTTGCGCTACCCAGAATAAAGTAATTTTTATAGTTATCTTAATCCAACATGTTTTTTTGCATTACTTTTAAAGCTTTTTCAATATAGCAATTTTTTATCTTGTATTTTTATAGGTCCAAGATAACCTTG
This sequence comes from Magicicada septendecula, assembly GCA_034769895.1. Classification (NCBI taxonomy): domain Eukaryota; kingdom Metazoa; phylum Arthropoda; class Insecta; order Hemiptera; family Cicadidae; genus Magicicada; species Magicicada septendecula. Next base: position 681,980,618 of record CM068368.1, on the reverse strand, counting down.
TATTTTTCAATAAATTTCAAATATTTAAGCACAATGCGCTACTGATAGATGTGATATTTTTTTTTTATTTCATCTGTGTTTTACTTAGGTGCCCTAGAGGCAAGTTTTCTGCAGTATAGCGTTTCAAAATAAAAATATTATAAAAATTCGGCCCACCCTATTATAGAGCCATGTGCTCAAACCGGATGTGGAGAGTACCATACTGTAAGTACCTATTTATACAATATTATTATAAATAAATATATTGTACAGAATGGGAAAAAGTGAGTTAGTTAACAAAAAATAGATGCTTGATAATAACTTACCAGTCTACTGTATATTATCAGTTGCTGTCAGAGAGTAATTCATCCCTACCATATCTGAGTCGGACTTGTATCATCACTTGAATCAGTGTTATTATTGATAAGTCTGTCCACAATGACTGTGGTAACATGGACCATTTCCTAGAACTTATCTTCTTACTAGATTATATGCTCAATACAATGACACCGCTTGGCTTGTCCACCTTTGTTACATTTACAATTTACATTTTCTCTAACAATTGTTTATATCAGCCAGCTTGTATATGTTGTGTTGTAACAGGCAAAATATCCTTTCAACTAGCTCTATATTAATTCAGAAGGATTCAGAATACAGTGATAAGGAGAAAGTATTAAAACGACGTGTCTTGATTTAAGTGGTAAGATAACTCTCACATGACTATACAGACATTCTGCACATGCGTGAAACACATTACTGTGTGAATAGTGTCAATGCCCCTGGCCAGTAGCATTTCAGATTTGCCACATGGGTTTGTTTACTTCAGGATTGAACTAAGAACAGAAATAGTATAGATGAACACAGTGCACCATAGGCAGAAAGGTGACGTAGGAGGGCATGGTCACTGCAGTGTTGCTACAACACCGTTGTCCCTATGGGAAGCACTCCCTACAAAGGGTAGCACAAGAGGAACACTTCATACATTCTGTAATCTTGGTGGTACACATACATACATTCTGTACATGGTGGTATCTTGTCTGTTACAGCCTGTGTGCAATCCCCACTCCTGAGAGAAAACTTTGATGACAACAAACTATGTCATACAGAAATGTTTAACTTATACAACAGTAATGATTGATAGTCAAGTATGGTTGTAAATTAACATTTTGTAATTCAGTTATTGGTTTTAATTTTCTGAATATCTAGATGTTACACATCACTGTAACAAGCCTACCAGCTGCCACTGCTTGCAAGTACTATGCAGAAAACCAGTTCATTCTTGTAAACCAGTTACTTAATTTAGTGTACTCAGTTATAACAAACAGAAATATAAAATGTTAATATAATTAGTGTAAATTTATTATACTGCTAGGAGCAAACCCCTAAACCTCCACTATCTGTAAATAATGTACAATTCTGTTAGATCAATGGTGGCAGCATGTACGTCAATTAGTGACATGCAAAAGTATGTTTGAAACGCCCCCTTAGTCCCAGAATTTTTATTTGTTTTAACACCCCTTTTCAATCTCCAAAAATTTTTTTTTTCTGGAAAAGTGTCACTTAATATTTAAGACTAGGCGCATGGCCTAGATGGAAATAAATGTGCTGAGCCCATAGTGACAGGTCCTGCAAGAAAACACTTGATCAACAATAACAAGATTTTATTTATGCTTCTTGAATTTTAAACAATTGCTTTTACACTTACATCTTTGGTTTGAGTTTTTCTTAATTCTTAACATCAATTCAAATATTTCCTTAAAGCACCATGGTGGTTGAATAAAATATCTCCAACAATTAAATAATGACATACCAACCTATTAAACTTATTATATTTATTATAAACTTGTATTTTTGTATTTCACTTTCAAAAGATTTGTTTTTATTACATTAGTAAGGCATGAACCACTCATTAACATAAGATAATTATTAGTACCTAAAGATGACAATCCATGATCAATAGATAATAAGATAATAATTAAATTTAAAAAACTAATTACTTAAGTGTACTGCAGTACCCTCATCTACCTGTTCCCCAGCACTAGAATTAATCGCATTAATATTGAAACCAGTGATCCCATTAAACCGAGAGGGAAGTTTGTTAATTAAATATTCAAATATGTCGTTTAATTTTTCATGTTAATTAAATATCAGAATTTTATTGTACTATTATAAATTGAATAGTCAAGCAGAACCAAATAATAAATAACTAAATCAACAGGAGTTTAAATTTAGAATATAAAGAACAGAAAAAATGGAACGTGCAGGATCACAAGTCATATGACAGGTAGATGCAAGTACTCTCCGGGTATTACATTTTCTTAAGGTCTGGATTTTGTTAATAAATGAATTTTAAAATTGGTTTTCTTTTTGCAGAAAATAGAAGTAAATATTTATATTATACAATGGTAACCCTTGACATTATGCAAAATCAATACACGAATACTTATAAGTTATTCATAACACAGTCATCACTGTCCACACTTTAGCATGTCTTCACAAAACATGTTCAGTAATGTTAACTCTGAAGCATGAGTCTAATTTCTAGAACTAAGTTTCTGCGTGTGTGTTACCCGATAAACTGCGGAGTATTTCGTGTGTGAAGTTTATAAAATAAAAGGAACGTTCCCACCTGATCTTTCAGATTGACTTAAGAATATTCCTGCATTTCTGGTTGGGTGTGAAGAATGATGCCGCATGGCGTGATGGCGTTGGCGCTTCTTACGCAGGCTCTGCGGATGGGTAAAGATGTTGAGTGCCCATCTCGTCAACCCCTTTCCTCCCGACTAAAGCGGGGAAACCTGTGAAAAATTTTACTTGTATATTTGATTCAGAGAAATGCACATACCACCCCTACATTCCTTCGTCAATGCACTCAGATCACACACACCACTATAATTTCAATACCGCAAATGCCGGTCATTAACTCCGGTCAAAATCACCCTTCAGGCTTTTAATTTGAATTTTAAATTTCACCTTGTCACACAGAAATCATTCCACTTTAAGCTTAAACAATTTTTATGGGTTACCTTGTATGTTTAACTTCACATTATGAGTGACTGACGAGCATGTGGTCTCTGCTATTACATTTATAACTATTTCAATTAATAACCAGACTTCATGGAACCACAATTATAAATTCATACTTCCTTTAATTCTTTTATTTTAAGCTTACTCTGTCTCTAACATTATTTCTTTAACTTTACTGCAAAATAATTTTACCACGTGCTTGTATTTTTACCGGCACGAACATGGACAGCCTGAGCCACACGCACACACTATCATTACATTTCACACACACAAGCCCCAATTAGATTAATATTTAAAATAAACCCTCAACACTGGCTCACCTGAAGCTCTTTATCGAATTATCGACTCATAATAGTATATCACGGTACACCGTCACAATCCAAGCCGCCCCAAGTTGAAACAGAAAAAAGGAGGATGAAGACGCTGCGCGAACTTATAAAACTAAAACGTTGCTGTCTAAATCTCGTTGTCAGGAACAGACGCCACTGCCAACCAAATGACATTACCAATCAAAGTCGCAGCGGCCGACTGATTCTCGGTATCGAAAGCGGGCATCGCAACATGCAGCGATAATGCACCGAATGCACGGAAAATACAATTAAACTGGCCGTGTTGTTTACCTTTTAATATAACCACGGCACATGTTAAGTGATATGTGGTAACATACATAACATACTTTTTTTTTACTTGAATCGTACTATTTTTATAAGCTTTTTACTGGTTTTATAATCAATTTTGAACACTTAAATTTATGTAAAAATTCAGAACAAGAAAAATTCTACTAAGAAATAATATGTGAACTAGGATGTGTAACTAATAATTTATGTGAAGAGCTACATTGATGGAAATCAAGATTTTTTTTTAATTTATGAAACTAAAAATGTTTTTTCTTTAATTCTTTATTTAATTTCAGTTATTTAGAACTACACTTTCTGTGTCCTTTGTTATCTATCACTGCTATCTTTAATTAAAATTATACTACTAAAAACAGTTTCATATTCAAAGTTTTAATACATCTGAGGTATACTAAACAACCTCAGTCTGCCACAACTTGTTCATAACAAAACTATAACATCATTGTGTGTTTTGAAAAGTCACAACACAGATAAAGTAGAAAATTGTTGAAAGATTTTATATGTAAAGCTACTCCAGAAATGTTAAAAGTCATTAGATTTAGATTTAGATAAGGCCATGTACTTCAGATTTAGCTTTAGTAACATATTAATAATATATCCCTAAATATACTTTAATGTTTGCCTATTACAATTAGTAGGGTAAGAAATAATTTGTTCATGTGGCACATCCAAGTTTTACAGTCACAGTGGATCATGTACTGTAGTAACAGGTTGCCCAGCATTGGTATTCTGGAAAGTTTCAAAGAACAATTTCTGGACAACACACAAGTATCATCTGGAGATTTACAGAAAACATAATACAAGAACAGAGGAGACAGAAAATATTGTAATTCAAGTTTAGCGGACATGTAAATATAAGGTATTCCATAAACAAATAGTATATTACAAGTCAATGGTGAATTGAAGCAATTGTACACCAAGCTACTGAATGCGAGGACAACAGTAATGTAATACAGTGCAGTATGTGGTATTTCATATCATATGAATCTACATGCTAACTTCGGTGTAAAGGAAAATTATAAAATACAATTTCAGTTATGTTAAGGGATATTTTAAATTTACTTCACATTGTTAAACTATTATTTTTTATTTTTAAATTATTTATTTATTTTTAACAATTTGCTATGAACATTCATGACACGGTGTATTGTATTGCAGTGGAGATTTGTGTCACTTGACATTTGATATCTGTAATGTGCTAATAGTTATGCAGGAAAAAAATTGACATTTTTGCACACAAAATTTTGCAACATCCTGATGACTGATAATGATAGACATTGTAGCATGACAGATTATCCACTTAATAATGAATGAAATATGATCATAAATAAATATCAATTAAAATAACTATCAAAGAAAAAATCCAAATGAAAACAAATAAGTATCACAATAAAATACAATCATAACTTGAAGAAGTAAAAATACAGAAAAAGCAACTATGCAACAAATATGTGTAATGAAAAATAAATTAAAAAACTAAAATAAAGTAAGGAAATACCCAGGTAGGATAGGAGTAAGTAAGGAAGATACCCCAGAACGAACCAACGTACATGATAAATCAATATGGTAGTGAAGAAACCAAGAATGAGAATCATGAAGTAAGACAAAACCCAGAACAAACCAAAATACCAAATAAACAGGAATGATTTTGAAGATACAAGATAGTAGGAAGAAGGCTACAAGAATTACCCAAAAGAAACCCAGTAAGGAGAAAACAAAAACCCCAAAAGAATTTAACTGTCACAAATGAAAGTATAACACCCCAAAACAGAAACTAATGTAAAATAAATGTAAACAAAAGAGTTTAGAGGTATCAGTAAAAGTGCACCCATAAAAGTTATTTTATAATGAATAAAAACAAATCTTAAGAGTCCTCCTTCATAAATAAATTTCTTGATAATATAAAACTATAAAACTGATTATTGATAGTATCAAGAAATAACAGGGGACAAGTGCAAGTTAATATATTATAGTAAATAAACTTCAAGAAGGTGTATTAAATGTTTAAACTTAATAAATGTGTACTTTTAAACAACTTTAAAGTTTTAATTTAACTTAATAAATACTATCTGATAGAATAGTATTATGAAAAGCAAAAACTAAGGTTTCTAAGAAAGTGCCACTCTTTATCTAAAAACATTCACTGAAATGAGAAGGATAAATGGAGAGCAGGTAGTTAATAAGTGAGGTGACAAGGGACACATCCCTAATATAAAATAAAGACAGATAAGACTGCACAAAAGTAATTTTAAGGAAGTTTAAAAAATGAAGGAACAGATGTGTTATGTTTCTAGTAAATGACTCTATACCTAAATGTTGGAAGTAGAGTACAATGTTTTATTATTCTAAAAGGTTTATTATGTTTAATAATGGTAATCAAGAATGAAATGTCTGAGTGTGGATACCATTCTTTTATTATAAAGTGTTTATTATGTGTTACTAGGAATAATCAAGACTAGAATGTCTGAGCTTAAGTACCATTTTTTTTTAATGTCAAATAATTGTTGTGTATTAATAGTATGAATTCAATACTAAATGTTTTTTGTAGTAAAGTAAGGAATTGTTAATTAATATTGTATTAGAATAGAAGGTCAGAAGGGGTATAAACAAACTGTATTATTCAAAAACTTTGTATGTAACAGATAAATCTAGGCCAAAGGGTAAATCTCAACTACATTATAATTGATGATCAAGTCCAGTAAATTAGTTAAACTGATGAAATTTATGTAAGGTAAATCAGTCACAGAGTAATATAATGTAAATTATACTTTAGAAGGATATGGTAAAAAGATAGGAAGAATTAGAAGAAAAAATGCAAATGTAATAACTGAAAATTCTGAGGGGGGAGTCATAAATTAATGAATAATAATTAAAAAGATAACCATTTAATAAAATTACAAGAAATTAAGGGAAGATAAACATTTTATGTCAATCTGAGATTTAGGACAATCATAAATATAACATATAAAATGGCATACATTTGGGGAAGGACAGGAAGTAAATTTTAAAGCCTACTTTTTCAAACTGAAAGAAATATAGCATTTTTAGATACAAAACTTTGTAAAACTATCTTATTTGGTATCAAATCAACCAGAATGAACTAAAGAAAGAGATTATGTATTTAGTATTTCATAAAATTAAATAATAGCAAAAATATATTCAGTAATATAATGTAAATATTTTGCATGTAGCGGAAGCCAAACAGATTTAAAACAATGTATTGCTAATATTAAATTGGCTAAGACGTTTTCAGGAGACGAAGGAAATGAGAACAGTTAATTATTGGACCTTGTCGAGCACATTTGAACGAGATTTTTGCTTATATTAACCTATAAAGCAGACAAATATGGCGATCGGTCTGTAAGCCTAGTCTACAATGAAAAATCATAAACTTCTCAAATTTGAATTTAAACCTTAAACTCAGTGAGAACAATTAATACCACAATTAAAATAAAGTAATACGTAACAGTAAAGGAGTGAACTAATAAATTAAGCAAATAAAACAAATAATTCTTAATAACGAGACGAGTAGTGCGAGTTTCGACCTAATTGACCGAAGTGAATTTAAACATTAGCACACACATTTTATCGAAGTGAACCACAAAACACTTAACCAGGACCACTCCACTAACACCAGAAGGAATAATCACAACTGCGGGGACGAGGAACTTTGAAGGGACGACATTTATTGGAAGAAATTTTTTCGTCGAGCCGACTTCATTAAAACAGGAGCAGTACGGAAGCCGCCATCTTGACTCCCACAATTCAAAGCGAGCTTTGCCTATACGATCGTCTAGACTTCAATGGTTCGAAAGTTAATCTTTAATAAACATTATATATTAAATAATAACGTTGTAATTTTAAATTATTAAGCTTTTTACATGTAAGTGCTATACTTTCCTGACCTTACCCTTCTCTGACTATATAAAATAACCGTTCAAAGAATCTAATAATTAATATAAAATACAGATGTAAAAATTAATCCATGGCCCTGAGAAACGAGTCGATACTACTGTTGAATAATCGATTAACACTCGATACATTATACCAATTGTTAATAAATCTAAAATTTCTGCAAATTGGTTTCTATTTATTTATAAATTTAATAAATAGAATTAAAAATAAAATAAATTTGAGATCACGGACTATCCGAAAGGCGGCTTTTACCAAAGTGGAAGGAGAATACCTAGTTAAGAAGAAGAACCGTCTATCGATTAGTGCTGGTGATATCACAATTAACTCAGAAATTAATTCTAAAACTCAAAGTGATATAGTACACTGGAAAATAAATAAAAGAGTTAAATTTTTACACGAATCAATTACGATATTTATTTACTAAATACTGAAACAACAAAAACAATATATTACAAAAACACCAAAATTTTTTATTTTGGTAAACCATTTTTATTAATTTGTAAACGAAGAAAATTATTTGATTTTGTTACAAAATTGGCGTCCAACTAAGGGGCTTCAATTAGTGATTGAAAGGCCATTATAATTTGCCCAATTCCTAATTCAAGCTTGGCAGCGGTTATCCAGTCAGAGAAATGAGAAAAATGCAACATCGAGCAATATTGAAGAAAAGGGCGGCGGAGGGCGAAAAGGAAATTGATATGGAAGACAAGGAGGCAACGCCAGTGGATGACGTGGAAATGATGCTACCTCCGACCGAACCAACCAAACCAATGTTACAAGAGGAACCGAATCAACCCGTACAACAGGAGAGACAACCCGAGAACACCGCGCCAACCGGGGATGTTAAGTTCCAGGAAACCCTAATGAGAATGATAATGGAAATGAGGGAGGAAAGCAAATCAATAAATAAAAACATAGAATCCACAAATAAAAACATAGAATCCATAAAAAAGAATTGAGGAAGGACAACCAATCCACAAAGGAAGAATTGTGTAATAAAATTGAAAACACCAATAAGAGAATTGAGGAAACCAGAAAGAAGATGGAAGAGAAGATGGAGGAAAACAGTAAGAAGATGGAAGATGACAACCAACAGTTAAGGGAGAATAGTAGGAAGATGGAAAGTGACAACCTACAATTGAAGGAAGAATTAAGGGAAAATAACAAGAAAATGGAAGAGAAGATGGGGGAGAAGTTGGAAGAATTGAGAGAGGATAACCAACTATTAAGAGAAGAATTAAGGGAGGTTAACCAGGAAAATTTGGACAAGTTAGATGAAAGGATGGAGTTGTTAAAGGAAGAAATGAGCAAGGAACTCAACGATAATAAGGAATACACAAACAAGAAAATAGAAGAAGAAACCATGGTAATAAAACAACAGATCATGGAAGTGGACGGAAGATGTAACCAGACCGAGAGGGAAGTACAGGAATTCAAGGAAGTGGTAAAAACCAAATTCACTAATATCGAAGAGCACAGTCGAAGGAAGGCGGAAGAACACCGGAAAGAAACTCAGGAAGAATTAGGGAAGGTACGGAACCAAGTTACGGGAAGGTGCGACGGTATGGAAGTAGCAATGACGAATATCACCGGTCAACTGTGGCAGAGCCAGGAAGAGATGGAAGTAATTAGAAACAGACCCACTAACTTCACGGGTATCCCCATAAACGAGAATCGGGAATGGCTGAACTTCTGCCAATATAAAAGGAAGCCAATGGAGTTCTTGGCCCGAATCGAGGAATACATTGCCAAACATAGTGGCAACAGATGGATTAATAACCGAGAACTGTTGGACGAATCATTCCGGGAGATGACTGACAATTGGTGGATGGCAAACAGGAGTGAGATCGCCGACTACCAGCAATTCAAAAACTTATTCAAGGCGAAGTACTGGTCGGAGACCACCCAGAACTTAATACGCGACAGCATCTGTCATGGCCGATACAAAACACAAATGGGTAACACTATGACCGCATACTTCCTCGGAAAGGTATGTCTGGCGAAGCATTTGGAACCGGCCATACCAGAAGAATGCCTCGTAAACAAGCTATCGTACCATTATGACGAAGAAGTAATAAGAGCAAGGAGGGGTAGCCAAATAAAAACGATACAGACGATGACTGAACTGTTGGAGAATTGTGAGAACGAAGAGTACTATCAGCAAAGCAGAAGGAGGAATGATCGGCCGGAAATCAGAAATAATCAATACCCGAACAACGGTAATAACCATAACAGCAATGGATACCAAGGGGACCGATACAATTCAAATTATAATAATACCAACAATAATAATAATAATAATAACGGTCCTACTAACCAAAATGCAAATAGGAATAATAACGGTTACCAAGGTAATCGCAATCATTATTACCAGAATTCAAATATTAATAGTAAGAGAAACCCAAACCATAATAATACCGAACGGTATTATAATAATAATAGAGGGTACCCACCAAACAATAACAATAATAACAACAGATTTTCCCGGCCCAGGGTAAATTTCATACGAGCCGAAGGAGACAGCCAACAAAGATACACCCATCAGCGGCGTAACAGCTTCCACGAGTATGAGGATCGGCAGAGAAGCAGAGAACGTGATGGTCCGAGGTACAATCTGCCTAGACGAAGTACCAGTCTAGATGACCCAGAATGGAACCCAAACCGAGAACAACCATTTAAACCTCGCACGGAGCAACAGGAACCCACTCAAGGTTTCCCGACTGACGCCTCGGTTGGTCCTAACCTTAATAACAACGAAAATGAGAATTTAAACGGGAGGAGGCAGTGATGAATTATCATGACCCTTCACTGCTCCTATCTCCTGGGTATCAACAAGAGTTGCAAAGAGCAACTAACTCTAATAATATTACAATCATTAATTGCAACTACTTAAAAAATATTAGAAACGAACTATTGGAGGAGGACGACACTCGCCTCAATAGTCTAAACAATGAAATAATTTATATAAACGCGGAAGTGGAAGGAGTCTTCGCCCAATTAATGATCGATACAGGTGCGAATGTATCTATAATTAACACAACTGAATTGGAGAGAATCCAAAGGGGATGTGGTCAAATATTGCCGACATTACCGATAAATAATATTCTATTAACAGGTGCCACTGGTAACCAAAACAAAACGATCCGAAGGCAAGTATCAGTAAACGTGATTAGCAAGGGTATAGCTATAAACATGGTATTCTTAATTGCGACAGGATTGCCCTTTAATATATTGGTGGGGTCCTATGTGCTAAGGAGGAACTCTGCTATCATCAATTTACGCACAGAAAAGGTATCGCTGTTTGCAGGAGGGTTGACCTGGACGGCTGATTTAGTAGGTAGCGAAACAGAACATCCCAGCAGTATCCACTAACAAATTCGAAACTTAAACTATATCGAAAATAACTCCATCATTAACCCCATAATATACGATAACACGGATGAGGATTTATGGTCCCAAAAGATACAAGAAATAAGGGATTTCCGGGGCGGAATCACAAGGGAGAATTTGCCCATACACCAAGCGAATCAGTTAATAAGAATATATGAAAAGTACCGCTCAGTATTTTCAGACGAACCCGGTAAGGTAAAAAATTACCAATGTACACTTCAATTTAGAGAAACAGTAGAGTTTAACCGAAAATCATACCCCATTGCGCATTCACGAAAGGAGGCTGTAAGAGCAGAAATAAATAAAATGATTAACAGTGATATCATAGAGAGTAGCCAATCTCCATTCACCAACCCTATCGTGGCTATTCCCAAGAAAAACGGCCAAGTCCAGCTTTGCTTGGATGCGCGCGAAATAAACAAAATGATAATCAAAGACAGAACATCGCCCGGGGAGATAGAAGAAATCTTGAAACGATTCCATGGTACCAAGTACTTTAGTACCTGGGACACGGTATGCGGTTACTGGCAGGTGGAATTATACCCACAGAGTCGTCAGTATCTGGCATTCATAATCGAGGGGCGCAATTACCAATTCAAGAGATTGCCCTTCGGACTCGTGAATTCAGTTGCCATCTTTGTGACCTGCATGGACCAGATACTTGGACAGGAAGCACTTCAGTTTACCACCGTGTATGTAGATGATCTACTGATTACCTCAGAAACTTGGGAGGAACACTGCTACCGCGTGGAACACGTACTTGAGAAGTTGTCTGTAAATAACATCACGCTTAAATTAGAAAAATCCAAGTTCATTGCAAGAGAAGTTCAGTTCTTGGGTTTTAACTTGAATGACCGAAGAATCTCACCGTCTGCAGAAAAGGTGGAAGCGATCCATAAATTCCCTGCACCCAAGAATAGAAAGCAATTACAGTCATTCCTGGGACTCTGTAATTATTACCGCAAGTTCCAGGAACAATATTCGGAATTAACCGCAAGGTTTCAACCACAATTATCATCAAAAAACAAATGGATCTGGGGTCAAGAGCAGGATGTGATTTTCCAACTGATAAAGGATAAATTTCTGGAAACAATAATACTTCGCCACCCAAATTTTAAACTACCTTTTTTCTTGAACTGCGATGCCAGCAACATCAGCCTAGGAACGACGCTGTATCAAGAAGATGAGAAGGGTCAACATCAAGTGATTAGCTTTGCGAGGAGATCTTTAAACCAGTACGAAAAGAACTACACTGTAACTGAAAAGGAATTGCTGAGTGTAGTATTCGCTTGTGGTAAATTCCGCACCTACATTCTGGGTTACCCAGTTACCGTCCGAACAGACTATAATACAATATCGTTCCTAAAAAGATGCAAATTGAATCACGACAGACTGACAAGGTGGATACTTGCCCTTCAAGAGTACAATGGGAATACATCCCAGGAAAAAAGAATGTCGTAGCAGACGTGTTATCACGTGTTAATGTGGAAGAGCAAACCTTCGAGGGAGAGAAAGAAAGCGTACTCAAAATCTACCACATTATTAGCACCAGAGCCGATCTAGCCACATTATTAACGAACCTTAGCACCCACCAACAAGCGGACCCAAAATTGAAAAATATAAAAACTCGATTGGAAGAAGGGGACGAAACCGTCGGTCAATATTATCAAATAAATAAAGAAATCTTATTCATTAAAACATCATTAAAGCAGGGGACTTGGAAGGTGGTTATTCCAACCCATATTGAAAAAGAGATAATCATAAATTATCATATACGATATGGGCGCCTTAAAGGTGATTAAGGCTCTGGAGGAGAGCTGCCGCATAAAAACATAAACTGGAAGGTCCGGATGTATATCAAATGTTGTCATATATGCCAACTGGTAAAATCAAACAATGAAAAGAAGGAAGGCATTATGATTCCTATAACATCCCAGGCGAAATTGGAGAAAGTATTCTTAGACATCTGCGGACCATTTCCCCGTAGTGGCGGTCGACACCCATACAAATACCTGATAATCGTAATGGGCCATTTCACTAAGTTTATTAAGCTATACCCAGCTAATCGGGCAACTACTAGGAAAATTCTGGGAATAATAATGGAACAGTATATCCCAAACATAGGGAAACCATCTTCGATCATCACGGATCATGGAACCCAGTTTAAGGGGAGAAAATGGCAGGATACCCTATTATCAATGGGTGTTCGAACGTACAAAACATCGGTCTACCACCCGAGCAGTAATCCGGCAGAGAAGGTGTTAAGAGAAGTGGGGAGGATATTAAGAACTTATTGTCACCATCAACAGAAAAAATGGCAAGAATATCTATCAGCCACGGAGGAATTCCTCAACTTGGCATACCATCCAGCCATAGGAATTACCCCATACTCCGCCATGTACGAGAAACCACCCCCATGAGAGATTGAAGAAATCCTAGAGTTCCCTATGAATAACGTTTATAAGTTCGACAATTTAAAATTTTACAACAAAGTGGGCGAAGACCAGGAGATGCGGCAAAACAAGTATCAAAAGGCTAGTGGTAAAATAATAACTTATAAAATTGGAGAAAAAATGCTATTGAGAAATCGTGAACTACCCAGCACGATAGAAGGAATAACGAAAAAGTTATTGTTACTGTACACAGGACCATATATAGTCTCCAAAATAAAGAACAATAATACGTATGAAATAAAGGAAATGGGTTCAGAGAGAATCAAAGGCATATATAACCAGGCTTCCATAAAAAAATATTATGAGGAGTAGGAATTTAAATAAAACAAATAAATTCTAAAATATAGTAAGATCAACTTACTACCAATTATATATGAAACTAATTATGGAATTAAAGAAAAGAATTTGGAAGTTAAATAAAACAAATAAATTCTAAAAAATAGTAAGATCAACTTACTGACAAATATTTATGAAAATAATTATGGAATTAAAGGAAAGGAATTTGGAATTTAAATAAAACAAATAAATTTAAAAATATAGTAAGATCAACTTACTGACAATTATTTATGAAACTAATTATGAAAATAAAAGAAAGGAATTTTGAATTCTGAAAACAAACAATTTATAAAATATAGTAAGAGCAACTTACCACAACTATTTATGGAAATAATTTTGAAGAGAAAGAAAAGGAAGTAAGAACCACTGATACAATTAAAGGGAATAAACTTGTGTTGGAATAAAAATAATAAAACCTTTACGCAATACAAGGAGAAACAATGACCACATAAATATTATAAGTAAAGAATTCATTTGGATAAAAAACAAGAGCGAAATAATTTTTTTTTTTTAAGAAAAAAATATAAATAAATCAATAATATAACTATGATCATAAAATAAATGTCAATTATAATAAAGACAATTAGAAGAATAATTGCTAGAACATGAAACAAGTGGAACAAATCATGAGAACTAAGAAAAAACCAAAATATCATAAAATATATGCTACCAATGACCAGAAGCAGATTGTGATAACAACAAAGGAATAACAGAGAGTTCACACACAAAACTTTATACTTAATAACTAGTGATAATTATATTAATAAAAGAGCTTCCCACCATAATAAGAAATAAGATATCAGTAGCTAACAAGTCAGAAGAATAACTGAGAAGAAAAATAACTGAGATAGAAATATTAACAAATCTGAGCAAATACGAAGTGAGGTATCCAAAGATATTTTTTAATAGTCGTAAAATAGACTATTCTTATCTAATTTTTATTAATGACTGTCTGTAGATGATTCCAGCAGTATTATTATGTTTTGAGCAGAGATGAATTTCCTCTGATCTCAATGAGAAGTGTAGTATGGCCAGCAGAGTATATGTAGCCACAAGTGCCTCTCTGAACTGCCCCAGCTCACGTGTTAGGGAATGTTAGGGAATAAATATCCCAAGGATAAAACACCAAGTTAAGAAAAAATGAAAATAAATAATAATAAACCTCAGATGACTATTACTATCAAGGAAAATCAATTTAAGAATAAAATATATGTAAGCTCAAATATGAAGAAGCAAAGATAGAAATGGAAAGCAAGTCAAGAATTATAATATATAATAAGTATCATAAGCAATTATTTCAGACAAACTCAAAGTATGGTCTGAACTAATCACTTCTGGAGGAGAGCAATCTGTAGCATGACAGATTATCCACTTAATAATGAATGAAATATGATCATAAATAAATATCAATTAAAATAACTATCAAAGAAAAAATCCAAATGAAAACAAATAAGTATCACAATAAAATACAATCATAACTTGAAGAAGTAAAAATACAGAAAAAGCAATTATGCAACAAATATGTGTAATGAAAAATAAATTAAAAAACTAAAATAAAGTAAGGAAATACCCAGGTAGGATAGGAGTAAGTAAGGAAGATACCCCAGAACGAACCAACGTACATGATAAAACAATATGGTAGTGAAGAAACCAAGAATGAGAATCATGAAGTAAGACAAAACCCAGAACAAACCAAAATACCAAATAAACAGGAATGATTTTGAAGATACAAGATAGTAGGAAGAAGGCTACAAGAATTACCCAAAAGAAACCCAGTAAGGAGAAAACAAAAACCCCAAAAGAATTTAACTGTCACAAATGAAAGTATAACACCCCAAAACAGAAACTAATGTAAAATAAATGTAAACAAAAGAGTTTAGAGGTATCAGTAAAAGTGCACCCATAAAAGTTATTTTATAATGAATAAAAACAAATCTTAAGAGTCCTCCTTCATAAATAAATTTCTTGATAATATAAAACTATAAAACTGATTATTGATAGTATCAAGAAATAATAGGGGACAAGTGCAAGTTATTATACTATAGTAAATAAACTTCAAGAAGGTGTATTAAATGTATAAACTTAGCAAATGTGTACTTTTAAACAACTTTAAAGTTTTAATTTAACTTAATAAATACTATTTGATAGAATAGTATTATGAAAAGCAAAAACTAAGGTTTCTAAGAAAGTGCCACTCTTTATCTAAAAACATTCACTGAAATGAGAAGGATAAATAGAGAGCAGGTAGTTAATAAGTGAGGTGACAAGGGATACATCCCTAATATAAAATAAAGACAGATAATACTGCACAAAAGTAATTTTAAGGAAGTTTAAAAAATGAAGGAACAGATGTGTTATGTTTCTAGTAAATGACTCTATACCTAAATGTTGGAAGTAGAGTACAATGTTTTATTATTCTAAAAGGTTTATTATGCTTAATAATGGTAATCAAGAATGAAATGTCTGAGTGTGGATACCATTCTTTTATTATAAAGTGTTTATTATGTGTTACTAGGAATAATCAAGACTAGAATGTCTGAGCTTAAGTACCATTTTTTTTTAATGTCAAATAATTGTTATGTATTAATAGTATGAATTCAATACTAAATGTTTTTTGTAGTAAAGTAAGGAATTGTTAATTAATATTGTATTAGAATAGAAGGTCAGAAGGGGTATAAACAAACTGTATTATTCAAAAACTTTGTATGTAAAAACAGATAAAATCTAGGCCAAAGGGTAAATCTCAACTACATTATAATTGATGAATCAAGTCCAGTAAACTAGTTAAACTGATGAAATTTATGTAAGGTAAATCAGTCACAGAGTAATATAATGTAAATTATACTTTAGAAGGATATGGTAAAAAGATAGGAAGAATTAGAAGAAAAAAATGCAAATGTAATAACTGAAAATTCTGAGGGGGGAGTCATAAATTAATGAATAATAATTAAAAAGATAACCATTTAATAAAATTACAAGAAATTAAGGGAAGATAAACATTTTATGTCAATCTGAGATTTAGGACAATCATAAATATAACATATAAAATGGCATACATTTGGGGAAGGACAGGAAGTAAATTTTAAAGCCTACTTTTTCAAACTGAAAGAAATATAGCATTTTTAGATACAAAACTTTGTAAAACTATCTTATTTGGTATCAAATCAACCAGAATGAACTAAAGAAAGAGATTATGTATTTAGTATTTCATAAAATTAAATAATAGCAAAAATATATTCAGTAATATAATGTAAATATTCTGCATGTAGCGGAAGCCAAACAGATTTAAAACAATGTATTGCTAATATTAAATTGGCTAAGACGTTTTCAGGAGACGAAGGAAATGAGAACAGTTAATTATTGGACCTTGTCGAGCACACTTGAACGAGATTTTTGCTTATATTAACCTATAAAGCAGACAAATATGGCGATCGGTCTGTAAGCCTAGTCTACAATGAAAAATCATAAACTTCTCAAATTTGAATTTAAACCTTAAACTCAGTGAGAACAATTAATACCACAATTAAAATAAAGTAATACGTAACAGTAAAGGAGTGAACTAATAAATTAAACCAATAAAACAAATAATTCTTAATAACGAGACGAGTAGTGCGAGTTTCGACCTAATTGACCGAAGTGAATTTAAACATTAGCACACACATTTTATCGAAGTGAACCACAAAACACTTAACCAGGACCACTCCACTAACACCAGAAGGAATAATCACAACTGCGGGGACGAGGAACTTTGAAGGGACGACATTTATTGGAAGAAATTTTCGTCGAGCCGACTTCATTAAAACAGGAGCAGTACGGAAGCCGCCATCTTGACTCCCACAATTCAAAGCTAGCTTTGCCTATACGATCATCCAGACTTCAATGGTTCGAAAGTTAATCTTTAATAAACATTATATATTAAATAATAACGTTGTAATTTTTAATTATTAAGCTTTTTACATGTAAGTGTTATACTTTCCTGACCTTCCCCTTCTCTGACTATATAAAATAACCGTTCAAAGAACCTAATAATTAATATAAAATACAGATGTAAAAATTAATCGACGGCCCTGAGAAACGAGTCGATATTACTGTTGAATAATCAATTAACACTTGATACATTATACCAATTGTTAATAAATCTAAAATTTCTGCAAATTGGTTTCTATTTATTTATAAATTTAATAAATAGAATTAAAAATAAAATAAATTTGAGATCACGGACTATCTGAAAGGCGGCTTTTACCAAAGTGGAAGGAGAATACCTAGTTAAGAAGAAGAGCCGTCTATCGATTAGTGCTGGCGATAACACAATTAACAAGGAAATTAATTCTAAAACTCAAAGTGATATAGTACACTGAAAAATAAATAAAAGGATTAAATTTTTACACAAATTAATTACGAAATTTATTTACTAAATACTGAAACAACAAAAACAATATTTTACAAAAACACCAAAATTTTTTATTTTGGTAAACCATTTTTATTAATTTGTAAATGAAGAAAATGATTTGATTTTGTTACAACATGTATAAGATACAATCTGTATGGAAATCTATAAATATCAGGAATTCATCAAGTCTCAAAATATTTTAATATTCATGTTGAATGCGGTATCCAAGTCACTTGTACGAATTAATAACTAAATTACCTTAAATTGTCCGCCTTGTGACTTCTTATAATTTTTCTATATCTTAGACTTCTAATCTTAATCTATATCTGATGATGGAGCATAAGCTCTGAAATGCGTCATAGAAAAATTATAAGAAGTCACAAGGCTGACAATTTAAGGTAATTTAGTTATTAATTCTCAAAATATCATTAGACAAATAGACTATCAATATATAGAGGAATAAAAATAAACTGTAGCTACATCCCCCCCACCAGTAAAAGTATTACGTAATTCGTGAATAAAATGAGGTAAGGAGGTTTACTTTGAAAAAAAAAAAGAACATTGATCCTTATCTCAGGTTGAGAAGAACTCACAATGGAAGGAGGAAGGATGAAAGGAACAACAAAGTAGGGGTTTCCGGCCACCCTGCAGTGAGGACTGCTTGTAGCATTTGTATGGAAAATAATGGAGTAAGAACAGTGAGAGGCAGATGGAGAGAAGACCCAAAGTTAGCAATGAGGACAAGATGCAAAAGATTTTTAGAAGCTTGGAAGTCCAGAACATACTTAACAGATAGACATCAAATTTAGAATTTAGTGGAGTGATTTGACTATGCCTAGAAAACGACAGGAGCTCCAGTTTAGGGAGGGATCAGATTGTTTTATGTGAACAAACGTCTTAATAATATTAATTAAATAATCCTTTCGAATATATTTAAACTGTACAAAAAAACACTAACAAAACATCCATTTATTCAATTCATAAATAATTAATTTATGTAACAAAAGATAATTGTTGTGATTGTTTATAAACACTATATTGATTCCAGGAAACAAAGAAAATTTGTAAAAAAAAAATTTAGTATAATCTGAATAAACGAACTCCTGAATGTCTTTTACATAATTTACAGTAGCTGAAGACAAATGTCTCCACTAATAATTCAACTGCCACTTTACATTCCTGTTACATAATAACTTAAGTGTACATACATTTCTGTTAGTAGGAGTGTTATAGTTGTAACACAATTGTGTCCCTACCCCTAATAGATTGATTGGAGGACTTAGAGAGAGTCGCTATTAGTAAGGTATGTGAAAGAGTGTAGGGTAAGGCTAGAAAAGTGTTTAGAGAGTAGGAGGTGCTACTTTCACCTCCCTCCAAATCATATTTTTGCTCACCCTTCCACACCTTACTCTATTCTATAGCTTTTTCAATAACCTAGGAGTCTTAACTCCAACTGAAACCTTCTCTCAGTCCTTGCCAACTTTATCCACCTTCTGCCCCATTATTTTGTCCTTACCCACTTTCTTTGCTTCTTGCACTACTTTTATGTAGTTTTAGCCCTTCACCCTCCAATTACATTTTTTATCATTCACTTTCTCATTCTCATTTGTTCATGCATTTTCATTTTCTAGTGTTCTAATGCATACACACACAAATGTCCCATTTTGTTGTTTCAATTTTGATACCCATAATATTAAAAATTTATCTGGAAGTATTATTTCAATGGAAAACTAAAACATCAGGTTGATTTATTTTTTGAGAAAAAAACATTTAAAACAAAGGCCAGAACATTGTCACTACTTGCTTCAACATTAAATATCTGTATGATTAATATCCACTGAATTTTGTACATTTCTGTAAAAGTTTCAATAGAAGGCTTATTTTTTAATAACTGCATTTTTTTTTATCTGATTTGTTTGTACCTGTAAAAGAAATTTCTTAATACCTTGTGTTGTTCATGTAACGCAACTTTGTAGAGGAATTTTTTTTATTGCGTAGAAGGAACAGTAGCAGGTGTCAGCTGTCAGAAATGATATACGTTGGAGTCGACCAGCCACCGTTCGGACGACACGTGCGACACATTAGCAACGAAGTAGGTACAGCTAGAGAAGACAATGCCTCAGTTATAGCAGATTTTCGGCGTAAGAGTATTGCGTGGGAACGGGCTGCAGTAACAGAAAAACAAAGGAATACGTCTTACCGAGCCAATTACCAAGAATACAAATACGATGGCGACGCGAGTATTGTCAAGCCACGTGTGGGAACTTAGCGACGACACACAGATGTACAGGGTTCACAATGGCAAAACTCATACGGATGTTACATGAACAAAGGACCATGCATGGTGAAGCAGCGGGGAACTTGTTTACCAGCTAGAGTACGGGCTGAGCAGGAGAGCTGCAGAGCAGATGTGCCTTACCGAGAAAGCGACCTCCTGAAATTTCAGAACAGTTAAAACTGATAGTTAAGTTGATCAACTTTTTGGTTTCTAAACCCCTGAATAAACTAAAGACTAAAAGTCTTCTTGCATGATTTATCAGCGCCACATTCAGAACTAATCCTACATGCGGATGTTCGTTGGCTAAGTTGCGGGGAAGCAATTACAAGGGTCTGGAAAGTTTTCGAAGAAAACAAAGCATTTATTTCTGCCAACGATTATGTCACTAAGTTTCCAGAAGTATTTGGGGATGATTTCAAGATCAATCTTGCTTTCATGGTAGACCCATTTCAATATCTCACCGAGCTGAACAAACGTCTTCAGGGTCAGAAAAACACAATTTGTGAACTGAAAGAAATTATATTTTCCTTTCGATCAAAGTTACAAAGATTCCTCGGGACGGCAAGTAAAAATGACTTGGTTCTTTTTCCTGAACTGGCACATACACTCTCGAGTCTTGGTCCCCTCCCCACTCGGAGTGTCCTAAAATTGTCGTTCTGGCAATTCAAGATCTGTTGAAAGAGTTTGCTACATGATTTCATGTACTCGAAGAAAGTGAGCCGTTGTTTAATATGGTGTTCAATCCATTTCAATTCAATGTGGACTCTCTCAGAAAAATTCAGATTATTCAACAGCACAATCTTGCTCGCGCGTAACTTGAATTATTAGAGCTCCAGTCCTCTCAAGCCTTAAAATATCTTTTCAAAAAGGAAAGGATCACTGATTTCTGGGGTGCAAATGATACAATGAAATTTCCGACATTGCAAAATGCTTCTCTCAAATGCTTGGCGATGTTTGGGACAACCTACCCATGTGAAAATATTTTTCATTAATGAAATACATCAAGAACAAAGCACGATCAAGATTAAATGACTCACATTTGGAGGACTGTTTACGTGTGGCTGCAAGCGACTTCTCCTTAGATATTAGTGAAATTCTGAGTAACATTCAGGGCCAAGGATCTCATTAGCCTGGTGAGTGTATTTATTATTAAATTTTCATGGTGCTCTCCCACTTGCCCCGGATTATGAAAGGTGCTGTCAATCACAAAAAGGTTGAGAATCCCTGCTCTAGAGCCTTCTTACATATCTGTCCAACAATAAAGATTGCATGAACACAGGATCTTCCATTGTAGAAACCTTGTTGCTCTTGTCCTGAAATTCTATTAATGCAGTCAATTTCTATGATTATATATTAGTAAATAGTTTAAAGGTAGTACTGAGTAGATTGATACCCCTATATTTTTCAGGCTTCCTGTTATTCCCTTTCTTAAACGTTGGAATAGGGATACTTGTTCTCCAATCATCTGGTATGCATTCTTCCTCTGAAACATTGTTAAATAATTTAACTATTTGTTCATAGAGTTTTGTTCCTCAAAATTCATTACTACTTTCATCCTCCCCTGCAGGTTTCCTATTCCGTAACTTCTTTAGCTCATCCTCTGTTTCATGTGTTGTAATGAATATGTCTATCTTGTTTGTTAATACCTAATCAGAGCCTATCATCTGCTTCCTCTTCATTTCAGAATAAATGCACAAAATAATCCACTCATTCTTGGAGTTATATTTTCCCTGTTTCAGTGAATTCTTATGTTTGTTTCTTTTGATTGCATATATGCTTCCAAACTTGTCTTTGAAGAACAAAAAAGTTGTGTTCTAAATCTTTCGTGAATTTTTTTCAGTAGTTTCATTCTATGGTTCTTATTTGTCCATTAACATTATACCTGATCTCTCTATATCACTGACATGTCTCTTTTGAGTTCTAATACATCGATATTCCAAATTAGCATTTCTTTACTCTTGTGCCAGCAGTTTAACTCCCTAACAATACTTTTCTTTTAGTTACAGTAGCTTTTATTTGCTATAGTATTTTTTCTCAATGGCTTCTTTTGCAGCTATTTCCATAGGGTATTATATTTACTCTACAAACTTCTTGAGTATTTCACTGAGCGTGACTTTATCTTCCAACCTTTGCTGGTATTAATCCTTAGTTGTTTCATTACTAAGCAGCTCAGTGTTATACTTGCATGTTAATTTGAGTTTTGCTTTTGAAGAATGATTCACACATAGTCTTATTTTCCCTAGACCAGCCTATAGTCCTATGGTCACTACCTATGATAGCTTATGTTAAGCATCACTTCAGATATCCAGTATTTGGGTCAGATGTACATTTTAGTTGGTAATTATATAATAAATTGTGCTAGTTTGCCCTCTTATATTTTCCCAGTTTCCCAGATGTACTTATTCTGTGGTTTATAACCAAAGATAGTATTATTTATTCTGAGCTCATTATGTGTACAGAATTCAATTAGCTGTTCTCCATTGTCATTCTTGGCCCCTTCATTAAATCATCATTTTTAATTTCTGGAATGGTATCATTACACACATGTGAGTTAAATGTTCTAATTATTATTAGTTCCTCTTTACTTAATCTTTTGATCAATTCTTGCAAATCATCATAGAACTATTCCTTTTCATGTATGGGTCTATCATCATTGGGGCATACACAGATATGACATTGATTACCCTTTGTGCATTTACTCTGGTTAACAGAATTCTTTCTGAGATGTACTGTACTAACATTCTCCAATACCATCCTTACATTTTCTGTGGACAATTAGAATTACTCCTTCTCTTGCTTGATTTTATTTTCACTATATATTACTATATAATCACTACTCTAAAACATTCTTTTACCTTTCTTCTTCATTTATTTACATTTTGCTTTATTTAATCTAAACTCCCTCGTACCTCAGATTTACAGAAATTATAAGTAGTCAAAAATACAAAAAAAAAAATCACTCCTGTACCTTGAAATCCTAATACAACTTTATTCAGAAGCTGTAATAAATCATAAGAGTGCTTTACAAAACAAAACCAACTACGGCAATTAAAAGAAACAATGTAAAAGAATTTTATATCTCAAGTAAAATCAAACCGTATCATGTAGCCTTCTCTATCATAAATCATATCTCAGAAGCCTTTACATTATTACATATACTGTTATATTTCAGTATTCTCACTATTCCACTTTATTATACTCTTCTCTTATATTTTACTGTCCATTCTATACTATCTTACTTTATTTATTGACTTCATTCTTCCCTGTTCTTTGCAAAAGATTTGATACTTCGAAAATTAAAATTTCCCAGGCTCTTCTTTACCTGATCCTTCAATCTACATCTTTGTTTTTCATCATTGTATTATCCCAAGCCTCTGGCAAAATATTTGCTTTGTTAGCTATATTTTCTACATTCTTTCTATGTGTTTAAGCACCTGAGACTATTTATTTTAACATATACCAGGGTGTCTCTGGTACCAGATTATTGTAAGTTCAGGTTATTGTAAGCTCATAGCATCAGGTTATGGTGTAAAAGGGTGGACGAAAACTTCTGGGCCTGAATAAGAAACTATCATTCTTTAGATTAATATGCATTTATTTCTTAACATAATCTCTAATTAGCTCTATACACTTTTTCCAACATTTTTCTAAAGCGGTTGTGCCAGACTTATAAGCCGATTTGTCAAGGTACTCAAAGTACCCATTTATAGCATCGCTGACTTGATTGTCACCAGTAAATCTTTTTCCACAAGCAATTTTTGATGTTAGGAAAGATATAGAAGTCACTCAGGGCTAAATAGGACAGGTATGGTGGTTGAGGAAGCAATTCGAACTTCAACTCTTTGATTTTTGCCATCGCAATGGCATGTGAGATGGTCAATTGTCTTGGTGAAAACAGTATATTCTCTTTCAATAAATGTGACCTTCTTCTCTTGATTTCATTGTTTACAATGTGCAGTAGGTTTGTATATATAGTACTCATCATTAATTGATTTTTCTCTTTTCAAGGTAGTCAGTGCAGATTACTCCACTGTCTTCACAAAACAATGGCCATAACCTTACCAGCAGAAGGAATTGTCTTTGCTTTCTTTGGAGTTGATTCGCTTTTTGTGGTCCAGTGTTATGACCATTGTTTGGTCTCAGGAGTGTTGTGGTTGACTTAAGTCTCATCAACAGTTATGAATCAACGCAAAAATTTGGTTTGATTGCACGTATAGAGTACCAAACAAACAGTTGAAACATCCTTTCGACATTATTTTTGGTCAAGTGTCAGCAAACGCGACACTCATCTAGAGCACAGGTTTGTCATACACAGATGTTCGTGTAAGATATAGCGCACACATTCTGTTGACATACCAACAGCTTCAGTGGTCTACCAAATCGCATTTATGGATTTTTCAATTTTTTTTTTTTTTTTGCGTAGTTATTTCAATGGGACATCCACCAAATGGGTCGTCAGTTGTGCTTGTCCAACTCATTTAAATTCAACAACCCAGTGCTTAACCATTGTATTTGTTTTGCAAAAAGTCCCCCAATGTTGAATCTAGCTCCTTTTTTTATATCGGTTGCAGTTAAACCTTTCAAAATTAAAATTTAATCACAGCACGAAATTCCAGTCTATCCAATGATGCCCTATGTACGGACTGTGCCACTAATAATAAACAATTCATTGACTTGAAATCTTCCAATCTAAGCCTACAAAGGATGAAATTGTACAAGGTCAAAATAATGAGCACAGAAGCGCTCTGTGTCTTATCTCTGTGTCACCCTCGGAAATTTTTGCCCTACCCTCATACAATAAATATGGAATAGATGAGAATTATAGCACCTGCACCAAATGCTTCCCTCAACCAACCTCTATAGATGTGATTTAAAATGCTTTTCTGTCACTAATAATTGTTCATTACTTTGTGTTAACGTCTACAGTTCTGACCCATATGTCAGCACCAGCCAAGTCAGTGTTTCGTTGATTGCACATTCAGTTCCTCTTGAAATCACAAATAACCTCAGAGGCTTTATCAGTTCACAGTATGTTCTACAAGGAGAAATAAAAAAGTAAACCAAACATTTTTTTAATCATTTTTTCGTTTGAACTTAGATAAATGACACGTGTGCGATTTTTCTACATAATCCCTTCCTACTTCTATGAACTTGTTCCATCTCTTAACAGACACTTGAACTCCTTCCCAGAATAAATTTTTAGGTTTTGGGTGTAACTAATTTTACACTGTTTCTGTAACCTGTTCATCTCAACAAACAAGTTTTTCTCATTTTTTCTTTCAAAGGATCAAAAATATGAAATCCATTTTGAATTAGGCTTCCTTTATAATATCGCACTTTACACTTTAGTCAGCATCTCCCTTAATTCATTATTCCTTTCTGACCTTCTTTATTATATTTTCTTCTTTGCATTATGGTTTTATATACCCGTTTCATTGTTCTTCCTTCAATCACCTTGAATGTATGTCTAAATTGCTTTAGCGGTCTCTCTTGTATTTTATTTCATTTTAAATTATATCCTGATCTTTTGTCATTATCGTCATTCCTCTGTGCGGTTCAGAGGGTAAACATAGTCACGTCTTCCTCTGTGCAGTTCAGTAGGACCCTGCACACTACCCCTCTTTGTGGTGTCACAGGCCCGCCAGTAGTGTTCGGCGCCTGTATGCAGAACTTTAGTTGGCGCCCTTATACCCTCCACCCACAATAAAAAATCACTCTATGAAAACGTATCAGTTAGTACAAATGAAATATGAAATATATTAATTACATGTTTATTGAACAAAAACAGGACTAACAAAAATTTATAAAAAAACAGTAAACATAGGCTACAAGAAGCGTACAAAAATAAAAACATCAAAAATAATTTGGAAGAAAATAAAGCAATTTATGTCATTTGTCAAGAAAGTCATTTTCCAATTGCACCTTATATAGTTTTACATAAGTTAACAGTAATTGCAGCAAAATTTGATGCATAATCTGTAGTTTTAGTAGTAGACCACTGAGGCAACATAATAAGACAACACAATTTGATAACAACCATGAACATGAAAATATATGTTCTAAAATTTCATTAAAGTAAATTATTTCTCTGTATAGTAGATTAAACACCAGCATCTTTGCAGAAAAGATTTACTTTATTAAAAGAGCATATGATTCATTACAGTTTTTGTATTTGTAAAGTACTTCACAAAATAGAGAATATTTATCGTCCTGTTGTAAAATGTTACAACAAAAATTAACACATGAGAATCACTCACACATGGACACAGACGATTTGTGGAGGAAGTCGTCATCCAAGGTATGCATTTATGATATATCTTTGACGGACGGTGTAGGTTTTGGCATATTTGTGGTGTATCCGAACTGTTAGTGCAGTGAATTGTGGAAATTTATCACGCGGCCGAAGTCGAGTGCGATACTTTAAATTAAAAGCTTCAATCTATTTGTAGTTATTGTTACAACCATTCAATAATTATGTATGGCTTTCCAGTACACTCGCTATATAAACAATCGTTCCTTTTGTGAACAGTTTAATTACATGAAAATTGTAAACTTAGCTTTTAGGAATTATTGTTTCTATTATAATTTGTTATGTCAACTTAGCGATATAGTGATGCGTACACTGTTTCATATTAAATCACCAGTTTTATCGTTGCTAACAAACATTATCGTAATACAAAATTGTTGCCCCGATAATCAAAGGGACTCAACTCTAATGAAATGAAAAATAAAAAATTTGAGAATAGTCCACTAAAACATATAATTTTCCCGTCTAAAAAAACCTTATAAACGAATTTTACTTAATGCGTTAGATATAAAAATTAATAGCGTCTCTGACTCATAATCAGAGCGTTGCTGTGCTGCCGATGTGATGAGATCGAGTCAAGGTCACGGTTCGATTTACTCGTCCACCCGCACGTACGCGGACAAATAATACATACGTCTTCTCTGGCATACCCGGGCCAGATAAGTAACAAGGGCACACAATATATACTACACACATAAACAACACTCTTCCCCCCCCCGCACGGCTTGCCCTCGGGCGTGGGTTAAAAGGTTGGCTAATATCTCTCTGGCTGGGGTGGGGCGTGAGTTCTATAACGGCCGGAGGTCGCAACAAGTCTATGACCTAATGCCTGAAGTGGAGAAGAAGAAGAAGAAGAAGATATAAAAATTAATTAACCTATAGGAAAAAGCGAAAATTATGGTGTATTATAATTATGTATGGCGTGGGCTACAAAAATTACCTATAGCCTACCTGAAGTAGTTGTTCTAATATATCTGAATTTATAGGAATTCAAACTTGTGTATTTATAGGCCAACAAATAAGGAACAGTACAAATATTTACATAATAAAAAACTAATATTTTAGTAAAATATTTAAAATTTAATCGATTGTGAGGCGTATAAAAAATGGTAGGCCTACGTAGTAACGTATTTTATTAAGAAAATATTTAGGCCTATATCTCATTTTAATACAATTAAGAATGCAACAATTAAGAATATATTTTTTTTTATTTACGTATCTTAGGAAACTATACGTTTTCATATTTTAAACAGACATTATTACAAAATAATAGGTTAGCTAAAACGTTTGATCCTAAATTTCAGCTTATGTAAATGTTTGAATTAAGAAGAGATACTTACTTCAAGCCAGGAATTGGTTTTCAGTTACTAATAATTGTTACGATAAATGAAAATCCTGGAAGAGGAATTTTTAAAAAAGGATAGGCCTACTATTCGAAAAAGAACTGATGAGTTTAAGAAGTAAAACAAAGACTGTAGAGAAGAAAGGAAGAAAGAACACAGTGAAAGGATGATGAAGTACTGGAAGGGGAAAAAGATGAGAAATGAAGGAAATTTATAAATTACTTCACGATAGCTGGCCAAAATTGAAAAAAAATTATGATGTTCTTTAATTTTATTAGTTTGTATAAGTGGGCGCGAGGGCGCGCGCGCGTAGAACCACTACATTGAAATAACATTTGGCACAGTTTGAGAAATCTGCCTTTGTAAAACAGATTTTCTTTATTACTCTTTGTATTCTATTGCTTAAAAAAAGTCTTATGCTTAAAACAATTTAAAGAGAGACTTTCGTATTTCAGAGAACAAGTATTGCGATTAGGGTTACATACATAACGAACATACGCGTGTGATGCGTGAAATGAGGTATTAAAAGTATTTCCACATTTTAAAATTCCAAAATTTTCCAGTACTTAAAATGACTTGTATAAAAGGCGTACAAATAAACACTTAGCCTATCCTTAAACACTTCATTTTTGATACATTTAATTTTTAAATAAGTAAAACTCAGATGATCATGGACCATTATTGAATCAAAACTCATGTTTTGTAAATAAAAATTTGCTTTTATTTATTTATATCCTTCTATAAATGATGAATTCTTCTCGCCTTTACAATAAGGTTGCACTTCAGTATCACGGTCATGATAAAATAAAACTTTAACGTAGGTAAATTATACGAAACGATGAAGTTGTTTAAAAGTGTTCACGTTGTTTAATCACAGGTTCTTCGTCGTCGACGTGATGGATCCTCAGTGTCGCTCGAACCTAGTCTCCTGTCGGACTTGCTGGGTACTTATGGAGGGGACGCGGTTGATGCCGTCGTTTGTAAGGTCATCCCACGGCCTTCGATGATGTTCCTACCTGGGGGTTTGGCGGAGCCTAGGCGATCCCATTGAGCTTCGTAAGTTATATTATTTCAGCTGACTCTCACTATAGTTTATTTTATGTAAGTCTCCTAAGCGTTGTTATGACACTAGACCTTTGTTTATGCGAATTTTAAATATGAGATGAATGGAATGTTTGTTATGTCAGAAAAAGATAAAAATTATATTAAAAATAATTTAAAACGCACAAATGAGAATATATTATTATTATAATTATATTTACTTCTTTATCTTTACATTAAACAAGTGTTTTTAATCCCACAGCATCAGTTCTTCGGGGCTGCGCCAGCTTCAACTACACGGGTTGCGAAGCCGATTCTGGGACTTCAAGACTGGACGTCAATGGGAGAAGAAGAAGAAGAAGAAGAAGAAGAAGAAGAAGAAGAAGAAGAAGAAGAAGAAAGAAGATTCGTTCTTCGGGACGTCACGTGATGGAACCTCAATGTCGCTCGAACCTAGTCTGTCGTCAGATTCTGCCAGGTCTTACGGAGGAGGCGCGGTTGATACCACCATTTTGTAAGGTCATCCCACGTTCTTCGATGATGTTCGATTCTGGAGGTTTGGCGAGGCCTAGGCGATCGCATTGAGCTTCGTAAGTTATACCGATTAAAATAATTTAATATGGTCACTTTTGAAATACATAAACAAGTAGGTTTAACGTTATATCGACAAGTGTTACTTTTGTTGCATCGAATATTTCTTTGTCACAGCATCCGTTCTACGGGGTTGCGTCGACTCCGGCTACGTCGAGCTTCTGCAGCGGATTCTGATACTTCAAGTCGGGACATCATTGGACCTGTGACGAAGAAGAAGAATCAATTCTTCTGGATTTGGTCGACTTCAGCTGCGTCGGGATTCTACGGCGGGTTCGAGACTTCGATTTCGGTTTTGTGAGTTAACTTTTTCTTCAATAATTTTTTCACTGACAAAATTTGTTTTTCTTTGCAGTTTAGTTTTTTTTAGTCGTTAATGTCATTGAACACTGCTTCAACTAAAAAAACGCAGAATATATTTAGTTTTATCATGCATTTTAAAAGAACTTCCAAATTTGTTCGTTGTTCGTGACATCCAGTAAGATATTTTTATGATCGTAAAAAAGTTGATTCGTAGATCGCAGTTAACTGAAATAGGTAAAGAATTGCACACTAAAATTTGTCTTTACATTAATACCTGTTTTATTGTTGCAGCATCCGATCATCAGCGATTGAAGGCTTCGTCCTCGGCTTCAACGGGTAGGTATTTACGTACAGTTTTTTATGACACAATTGTAGTTTATAATTTTAGTGTCATGGCCATCGTAATATTATTTAATACTGAAGTGCAACCTCTGTTCACTTAGTTATAAATGTGTATGTAAATTTGGTGATAATAAACTAATTTCTTTTAACCCGAAAATTCTTTAATTCTTGTGTCTAAGTTATTTCTACTTTGTAAGTTATTTCTTTTCACTTGTCAGAAATATTACACAGTTTATCTATAAGACGAATTACGTTCACATTACAACGTGAAAAGGCTTTTCATAAACGATCTACATGGACGTCAGATTGCAACAAAGGACAGGACAGGTTCGTTTAGAACAGTGGTTCCCAACCGGTGGTCCACGGACCACAAGTGGTCCGCGAGAGCCTCGGGAGTGGTCCGTGGGAGGGTCCGACAGCACATATAAAAAAGTTGCCAATAAATGGGGATTTTGAAAGCGATCTGCGTTGAACGAGACGGGGTGAATATATCCGTGCCGATGACTATCAGCTGTTGAATTAAAATATCTTTAAAATAATTATTATTAGAATATGATACAAAATAATTTTCATAACTTATGTTTAAATGTGGCAAATGAACTCTCACCAACATTAAACAACCAGAAAGGCACAGGGCTCTATCTGAGCTCTATCACGTGAACACTTCGTGGTTTTGTCTGCCTGTCTACACGCGCCGCACAGTCACATGCTCACTGGCTGTCAGTGCTGGGTGTGTACTGTGTAGTCATGTAGTGATGAGACGGCAACGTTGGTGAGAGAGAAGAACCCCTCCACAGTGACGATGCACTGCATAATTCATCGCCAAGCATTAGCATCAAAAACATTGCCGGAAGACTTGTCGAATACAATGAAATTGGCCATAAAGATGGTGAACGCTGTTAAAAGTAGTGCGTTATACACACGTATTTTCAAAAAGTTATGTGCAGCATTAGACTCTGAGCACGAGACACTACTTTTTCATACTGAGGTTCGTTGGCTGTCAAAAGGCAATATGTTGGCACGCTTATATGAGTTGAGAGAAGAGCTAAAAGTATTTTATATTGAGACGAAAATGCAGCATTTCTTGGAACAATCGAGTGAGCCAACTTTTGTGATGCAACTCGCATATTATCTAGTAGATATTTTTGGCCATTTGAACCAGCTGAACTTACAACTTCAAGGTTCTGGAAACGAAAAGTGTGAAGGTGTTGGTAATATACTTGTATTCGAGGACAAACTTCGTGCGTTTTTGTGTAAAATTGATCTCTGGATAGTGTAACAATCTACTAGGGTCGTACCTGTCGAAATGTATCACACTTGTTTATTTTGTGTATTAGTGTGAATGTAGTGTGTTTGCCTCACACTGGTCGTTACATAAATCGACGTCACTACTGGAGTCCGTAGCGTTGTCAATGTCACCAGTACAACCTACCTGTTAATTCATAGGGATTACGATTCCCGGGTGGCGCCAAATTGTTTCTGTTAAAACAATTAAAACATTTAATTTTTAAGGTAATACGTGATATTAGCTAGACAGCTGTGACGTTCGAATTGTTCCCGCTGCTACACAGGTTGTCGACTCGACCGCTCGTGGTGAGCGCTAGTTGGCTGTTGCTTAAAACTTAGCTAACACGCATATATTCTACAAAATTCCTATGAAATAACAAGATAGTAATGTTCTGTACTGCGTTTTTTAATACACATTTAATTATCAATAAATATGACAAATGAATCATAAACAAATTTATAATATTATGCTCCGGCTTAGAGCTTGAAACACAAAACATCTCAGGTTGGCAAAATTGATTTCAAAACACTATCGTTCAGTTACTTTTAACAAATTACTATGTTTTTAAAATCTGGAGTTCTTTTGATCATGAAAATAGACATAAACGTTGATTACATGAAAAAAGTACACTACTATACCTTATGCGTACTTAGGATTTATAATGTGTTTGTACAATTTGTTCAGTAGTGTCGTATTTCTGTTACAGCAGTTATGTTCACAAATAAGGTTATCTCTATAGTTTAATTAAATGTTTTTTAATGTAAGTAAATTATGCCTTTACCTTTGAAAGAAAATACTACTTTTTAAATAGTGAGAAATTTTATCATTTGAAAATAATTTAAGTAATTTGGGGTTTTGGGAGTAAGGAATTATTCGGTACTTATCAGTTCATCTCACGTTGTCTGTGTCGTCATCAGGATAGGCGTATATTTTTCGAATTTGGGCTGGTTGAAGGCTTCCAACATCTTCTTCAAACTGGTCTGGGTTTTTTCTTTAATTAGTTTATTTAATTTCGTTCCTGGACATCATTAATTCTGTATAGATCGACGTCTCTTCATATTGGGTTATCTTGGTTCACTGATTCGACTTTTTATAACTGTTTAAATTAAAATTTTAGTTTGTCCAATTTTTCGTGTGGCTTACCCACGCTTCGTTTCTTCAGCGTCTCTAAAATTTAACGGAAAAATAAGCCCTCAAACGTCTCGTTGTCATAGTAACCAATAATTCAATGCTTGGTTAATTACTCCTTACATACATTGTTAGAAATATTTGAATTTTTATTCAAATTTATTTAGTATTTTCCTAATGATTTTATTCCCTTACAATTCCTTTGGGATAATAAATGACATCACTATTATTTTTCTTTCCCTTCAAAGTTTACAATGATACCTCATAAGGTCATATTCTGTTACACTTTAACTATAGTCTAATTATTTGACATTTAATAAATAACATATCTTTCTTGAATTAAATTATTACAATAATATTTCTGTGTTGAAATAACTGATATACAACCACTGTCCATTCACTGTTCTTAGATTAGTAAGATTTTTTTTTTGTGAAATTGATACAATTTGCATTTGAATGTCTTTGGCAGTTAACTGTTTTCATAGTCACAAACAGCCATTATTGTTTTTTAGTGTATTTCCTTTTTAAATTACATTCTGAATTCAGCCTGATGGGCTTCACTTATTTGTTTGTGTTTTAATTACTATTCAACATACATTTTCATTACTCTTCATTTAAAATACAATAGTTAGGTTTATGGACTGTAAGTCCCCTTCAGCCATATTCCTTCTTTAACATTAATCAACTATTCTTTACAAGTCATAAATTATTCTTAGTACTAACATTGATTTCTTTCTTGTCTTATAAACTAGGGTGATAAACATTGTCACTTTCTCTAATATTATGAAGGTTAATTCCCCTTTCAACATGGGGTGTTGTATTCTTTATAATTTTAATCTTTAATAACAAACTTTACTTCTATCCTATCATGCCATGTTAACACAAGTTATTGTACTGGGCTTTCTCCCTGAATATTATTACAAGCTTCCTTAATATTAATTTGGATTACTATTTCTAATTAATTCTAGGTATATAACTAATTATAATCTCACTCCAATCATTGGTGGTTTATCAATGTTTTACAGAGTGTCTATTTACTTAGCATTCTATTTTGAATGTTTCACATCCACTTTCACTATTTTTTAGGGCATTTACACTTCACTAAAGCACTTCACTTTGGTTCACTGTTTTGTAATTAGTGTTATTTAATGGGTAATCCCTATACTTTCTCCTACCATTTCTCACTATTTTGTTTTAGTATTATATTTACTATTAACAATACTAGGCTAGTTGTGTTTTGGTTGAATCTAACCTTTCTGACAGGGTTAGTGTACTTTTCCTATACTACATTGCTTTATAATTGTATTGTCTTAAAAATGGGTACCTAGGTTAAATTAATGCTAATAATAACATTGGTTTCATTAATACATAATTATTCAAGGTTTATTGACCGTATTCTATCTCTAAACAGACAATCTTTCCCTTTTATATATGTGTGTTAGTTTCCCCTTGGGTTTTATCTGTCTCCTCTTCATTCTTCCTCTTCTTCTTCTTCAATCCGGTTCGGTTCTCCTCTTCTTCTCTTCTGGTTTAAATTCTGTTTACTTGTATGGATCTGTCCTCTTCTTCTGGTTCTTCCTTAGTTCTGTGTCCATCATTGTTTTGTCTATCATATTTTTCTTAAGTATGTTACGTGGTTCCCTTCTTTATGTTTGGGTTGTTGGCTCAATCATGTCAAAATATTTACATTTTAATAAGTATGTTACGTGGTTCCGTTCTTTATGTTTGGGTTTTCGGCTCAATCACTTGGGTTGGGTAATATCGTTGTACGTCTTGTCAAAGTATTTACATTTTAATCATTTTTTACACATTTTATTTCATATGAAGTAATTTTATATCAAGAATTATCTTTTTTATCACTGGTACGAGATTTGGCTTAATTGTATCGTTACAATAGCCAAAGTTGAAGAGAAAAACTTTAAATCTTTCCCAACTTTGAAAACCCTTGCTGACAACGGGGACTACGCCACTGTTACAGACAAGGTACAACATAACGTACTCAGTCACTTAGGCACTCTCAAGGATGAATTTGCTCGTTATTTCCCTGAATATGGTAGCAGTAAGACTCGAGCTATAAAAAAACTGATTCGAAATCATTTCATTGTCAAGCCTAAGGATCTCCCTGATAATATTCAAGAGGAGGTTATTGAACTTCAAGGACTCGTTTGAATCTGGTGTAAACCTAGAAGAGCTGTGATATAAAAAAGCCATATCTTACCCAAACGGCAAGCAGCTTTGCGGTATCTCATGGTGTTTTCGACAACATTTTTGTGTGAGCAGGGATTCTCGACTTTATTGTTGATTAAAAACAAACAAAGAAATTGCTAGGTACAAGCAGTGATTTGAGATTAGCTCTAAGCAAGAGCCTAACTCCTAGAATTCCTCAGCTTGTCAAACAAATTCGTGCACAAAAGTTACACTGAGAAAAACATTGAGGTAAAATTTTTTTTCAACGTCCTTTTCAAACAAATTGTTGTTTCAACATAAAATTGTAATTGAGACTTTTTATAATATGTAGTAGGGTATACATTATAAAAAAGTAATTTTTATTTATTAAATAATTTATAATTAAGTTGTACTGTACACTAATTAATAGTAATAATAAATAATGTGTTCTAAAAAACTGTTTTACTTAATCACCTTTGAATATGGTTATGGGGAAGGCGCTGAGGAAGGTTACAACTGATAGGGGGTATGGCGGGGGGTGGGGGTGGTCCGTACATGATTCAATTTCAGGCTGAGTGGTCCGCAGACTTCTACGGGTTGGGAACCACTGGTTTAGAAGAACACATCTTTAAGGGAAAACGTATTGACATCTGATAACCCATACGATACTAGAGAAGAAAAAACCATTCAGTACCACTGGAAAACCTGTTGTGGCAATAAAAGATTCAAATAAAAATCAAATCACAGACAGTAAACAAACTTTGTTTACATAAGACCCAAAACAGTTGTCAAGGTGCCAGAGAGGATTTATTTGCTAAACGTGTTGTTCAGTTTCTACAGCACTTCCTTAGCAAAACAGTCTTTGTGAATCATATTCAATTAATTCCCGAGTCAAGGCATGAGGGCTGAGCTCTAAAAGTTTTTAGCCGACTCATTTTAATGAAAAATCTGGCAATGCACTTTTTTGAGGCTAAAATGAGTAGTTTATTCAGACATTATTTTAATATTATTTCTGAAAATTATAACATCGCCAAATTCAGATCAGTTTTGATAACAATAAGTATGTAAAAAACGCTAAAAAATAATGTATGTTAATGAATAAATAATGAAGAGAGTAAAAACGTAAAAAGTAATTAAGAAAGAAGGAGAAAGAATTATAAACCAAAAGTGATTATTAAAGAAACTCAACGACTAGACTGACAGACAAACGACTGTGACCCAACCCCAGAGATTGGCCAGCTAAGAACCAAAATAAAATAAACAAGATGAGAAGTGAAGGGGAAGAAAATGAGAACAAAGAGGGAACAAACCAACGTTGAAGAAAATAAAATGAAACACGTCAAGAAAACGCAGACAAGAAATAAAGAATAGAGAAGTGAGGAATAATGTAATCAAAAATAATAAAGAAAATGAAACCGGTAAAGAACCAAAATAATTAATGAATGTTAGTATTGATTGAATGACAATTGTAAATAGTCATTAATAAAACACGATAGATAAAAATACACTAGCCAAAGAGTTAGGAGTACATGTAAGTGGTTAATAGAGAAAGACATGATATTAATAATTATATATAATATGTGTAGAGAAAGAGAGTAAAATAGTGAGAAGTAAACGGAAGTTAAACTAGTGAAAGTGAACTTACCCTAAAGTGAAATGATAGAAAAAGAAACACTAAGTAAATTATAATGAACGCAAAATAATTTAAAAGTGCAAGTGATAAATAAATAAAAATATTGTCAGTAATAAAAATAGTAAGAATAGAGAAGGCTAAGATAAAGACTTAGTAAAAATAACCAATGTTTAAGATTTAATAGTGAACAATAACATTTAAAAGTTATTATGAATAATATTTAAAATAAAACATTGATTCAGTAATAATGAACACTGAAGAGTGATATTAACTGTAGTAATTATAAAATAATATTATTATAGAACTTAAGAATGTATTGTAGAATTTAAAGGTGAGAATCACAAGACAAAGTAATAAGATGATGTTAACATGGAAAGGAAAGCAAAGAGTTTTATAAAATAAGTAGGTCATAACCATAAGTAAATACCCATGTTATAAGGGGAGAGTAATGAAACAAGTTCAATAGAGGTGAGATTGTTTATCACCCGAACAATAAATCAAAAGTAATGAATTGTACTGTAACGTTCCGGGCTACCTTACAAATCCAGGGAACCCATCATAATTGACGTTAGCCAATTATACAGGCTGCCTACGTTGCAACGAACTGAAATTAAACTCAACACAAACAACAATAATATTTACGCTAATTATTAGGACACAAGGGGAAGGTATTCCACTGATTATGAAGTGTAATAAGATGACATCTCTTTATTAACAAATTATAAAAAAAAATCCCATAACATAAAAATTATACTGAAATAATTAAAAAGGGTTCTGTAAAACAAGGGATCATATTGATCATGTAATTTACCTCGGATCCGAGTCTGCTTTAAATATAGTAAAGACGTCTGAATTATACTATGCTCATCTAAGAGCTTGCAAGATTACATTAACCATTTGAAGAATGGTATTATTTATTAAAGGGATTATAATTTACATTTCAATATTAACGTTACAACGTATGATTTTCACTACTACAGTTTACATTTCTTTGGTTTTATTTATTGCTTAGAGAAAATTATTGTCTCTGAAAAGTCTCTTTCATCTATAAAAGTTATGTTTCAAATGTAATTAATTTTCGACAGCCAAGCTGTCGAGTCACCTCTAAAATAAGCTTTGCTGTCCTCGTCCTGGGGTGTGACTCTTCGGAATTCTGGTAGTCGGGGTAGTCATCTGTGTCGTGTCTCTGGTGAATATCTAATAGCCGTATTAGTGAGTAGATTGATGTAATGCTGCATGAAGTTGGGTTGATCCACGCCGGTCCTGGTCAGCGTCGTATGGGTTGTAGACGTCCGTATGTGCAATTTGGCAGGTCACATATTCACATGTAGAGTTGTACTGGAGTTTACATCTTAAGTAGAGACGTCACCTTGTTTACGTGTTGATAATTTTTCTTATATTACTACATTTCTTGAACAAACTTTTTCTACATCATATACATTAAAAATCACTAGCTCCCCACGTTTTTGTGGTAGCTAACCGTTATTTTAAAGTTTACATAACACACTTTTGAAGAGCCCTCGTTTGGAGGTGTGTACTGTCTGAACGCCGCATCGTAACTCTTAACTTGATACGACTGGTACATAACAACGAAGCGGAGCGAGTACTCCGCCATAATATAGTTCCAACTTTTATTTAAATAGACACTCTTATAGCAAGAGGAAACAAATTATTTAGACTTATTTAGTTTACAGGAATTATTTTAACTACTATTTGTGCCTTCAAATTATTAATTACTTACATTACGATTTTCAAATATTTCTAAGTTACAGACGGTTCGCTAAGCACGTTGTGTCCGGAATTAAACAGGTCAACGCATGATGATTTACTAAAGGGTTAACTGTAATATTATTAACTATTTACAATACGATTTTTTATTACTTGTTTAGTTATATCTTTTTCCATTTAAATCTCGTACTTATTCTGAGTTAGTACAGGGGTATTAGGTTTAATTGTGCGATTTAAAATACTTAATTGCTTTCTCAATTTTTTTTTATTAAATATTTTATTACCAATTAAATCGTCACAGTACACCAATATTAAATAATAAGTGTTAATTAATTGTATAAACAATTGTTTATGAATAGGAGATGGATTGGGTAATTATCCCAAAGACCTAAATGTTATATGTTATATGATGAAAGGGTAGTAATTAATAGCCATATTGTTGACATTGGCAGAATAAATAAATGAGAAAAGAAAGCTATGTTTGAGTTATAAAAAGGAAAACCGTTAGTAAATAATTAGCACGAAATATGGAATAACACAGTTGTAACACACAAAAATCACACAAAGACTGAACCAAAACACCTCCATAGATAATAAACCTAAGTATAAAAACAAACTAACGATCTAGGACAAAATGAGATATAATGTGTATGAAACAATCAAAAACCAGTAATGGCTACTTAGACTTGAAACAGGCCTAACGGTCAAACATAAACGAATACTAATTGTATGAAAATAGCCAAGTTATTAACAATTCCAAGGTAACTAATTAACCAAGGATAAATGGTAAATATTATTAACAACAAAATATAAAAAATAAGGAGTTATGTAAACAGAGAAATGTAATTAGTAAGTATTAAATTAATTGTTGTAACGTTTATTGCCACGTTACAAATCCAGGGAACCCATCCTAATTGACACCATTCAATTATATGGGCTGCCTACGTTGTAACGAACTGAAATTAAACTCAACGCAATTAACAGAATTAATTAAGCTAATTATTAGAAAAAACGGGAAGGTATTTCACTGATTTATGCACTCATTTCCATGTGTAATAAGATGACTTCTCTTTATTAACAAATGAAATGAAAAGATCCCATAATATCATTAATTACATTAAAATATTCAAAAGGTTTTCTGAAAAGCTAGGGATCATAATGATCATGTACTTTTTACCTCGGATCCGAGTTTACTTTAAATATATTGCAAAGATGTCTGAGTATTACTATGTTCATCTAGGTGCTTGCAAGACTTCTTTTACCATTTGAAGAATGGTATTATTTACTAAAGAGATTATAATTTACATTTACATATTAACGTTACAACGTACGATATTCAATATTACAGTATACTTTTAGTTGGTCTCATTTATAGTTTAAAGAAAATTATTGTCTTTGAAAAGTCTCTTTCATCTGTAAGTTATGTCTAAAATATAATCACCTTTACAATAAGTCGTGGTGACCTCGTCCTGGGATGTCACTCTTGGGAATTCTGGAAGTCGGCGTCGTCATCTGGGTCGTGTCTTTGGCGAGTACTAGATAGCTGGTTCACTGAGGAGATTGAAGTTATTCTGGTTAAAGTTGGTGTAGATCCACGTAGGTCCTAGTCAGCATCGTATGGCTCGTATACGTCCACATGTGAAGTTTATGCAGGTCACATCTTCATATGTAAAGTTGTACTGGAATTTACCTCTTGAGGGGAGACGTCATCTTGCTTACTAGTTGTTAGTTTTTTTTTTTTTTTTTTTGTTTAACTTATTACATTTCTTAACACAACTTTCTACATTTTATATATTAAAAATTGCTCGCCACGTTTAGTAGTGATAGCTAACAGTTAAGCTTAAAATTAATCAATGCATTTTTGAAGAGCTCTCGCTCGTAGGTGTGTACGGTCTGACGGCTGCATTGTCACTCTTTTCTCGATTCGACTGGCACATTACAACGGAGCGGGGCGAGTACTCCGCGATAATATAGTTCCTATTTTTATTTAAAGTGACATTATTATTACAAGAAACAATACATTAATTATACATATATAATTTAAGTGAATTATTTTAACTACTACTCGTGCCTTCAAATTACTAATTACAAACATTACGATTTTTATACTTTCCTAAGTTACAGACGACTCGCTAAACAAGTTGAGTCCGGAATTAAACGCATGATGACTTGCAAAAGGGTTAACTGTGATATTAATAGCTTTTTACAATTCGATTTTTTATTAATTGTTTAGTTAGATTTTCCATTTACATCTCATACTTATTCTGAGTTAGTACAGGGGCTTTAGGTTTAATAGTGCGATTTAAAAATACTTAATTGCTAGTAAATTATTTTTTTATTTATTAAAGATTTTATTATTAATTAAATCGTTACATACTCCACCGCTTAAAACTCACATTAAGAATTTTAGTGAGCCTAACGCAAAATTGGGTACTTGGAGTATGCTTGGTGTCAATGTGTGGAATTTCTCTCACATAGTTATTGGCAAGCGTTATACCCATTTATTTCTTCTCTACAATACAATATACATATTGTAAGAAGACCGGGGACCTCTCGATGGCTGTAATCAAGCCCCACGTTGGGCGCCACTTTGTAAGAGGACCCTGTATGCCGGTCGTTACAAAAGAATAAAATGTATACGGAAAATTCACTAATTATAGAATTTTCAAATAATAAAATAATTTTGTTTATAGAGGTATGTATAAGAGATAAATCTGTTTTTTAAAAGGTTCTGGTAAAATTTTAATAACAGGTAGGTATTTATTGACCGTCGAGCACTTCTTGAAGATTTGCACCAAGTCTGGAGTTAAATAGATTAACTCCAGGTAATAATCGATTGGTGACTTTTCTGACTGGTCCAATATCTTGTTCAAAATAGAATATATTCTTCTCACTTAATTCCTTCAGCCTTATAAATACCCTTAAATTACCCTGTGAAATAAGTACAGATACAAAATAATGGAAATATAAAGATTTATTGACAATTTTAAATAAATAATCGATATTTTATCGATGGAGAGCAATTATCGACTCTGTCTCAGGATTTATCGATTGTGTCATACAGAACAAAATTTTATGTTATATTATATTAAAAGACAGGTTCTTTGAGCGATTATGGATTAATAGTCAGAGAAGGGTGTAACAACCAAAAATTTAAAAATTTTTAACATGACCGAATAGACGTTACATTCAGCATGACACACCTACTCAGGCCTCGAGCAATAAATAAAGAACTGTGTGTCGAAGTGTCAAGTGAACGTTTACTTCAGACAATGCAAGTACGTTTCACATAGATGTACAATAGGGAACAAGGTTGGCCGTGACAGACTCGACTAAAACACGAGATTTACAGCCTGCAAATGTAAGATAATGGAAACTGTGTCAAGTACCAATTTAGAGGAGAAACTGTGACGGACACACTGCCGGTTATTTTGAAAAGTACCAGTTAGAATAAAAGGGTGTAAGACACACAATAGTATATACCCTATACGAGGACGGACATCGATACCTAAAATAATAGAATCGAACTTGTAAACAGCAGGGGAACGACTTACTGGCGACAACGGATATTTACGACAGGCAGAAGGTGTGCCGTTTTGGAAACGACGTCACGCTGCGCCAGGATAGCGTTCTGGAAAAAAGGGGTCAAACACAGCGAACAATAACAAGATACGACACATTGTTTGCGTGAGAACTGCAGTGAGATCCGGAGTACGCTTAGACAATAGCTTGATAGACAACCATGAAATTGCTCCTGTTCTAGGAAAAGAGTACGGAGGCTTTCGACGCGAACCCGTGGGGAGACAGGATATCCAATCACAACCCAGCATCTACCCAGAGAACTGGTGGAGAGGACCGTCGCCAGCATAGCAACGGGAACGTCGAATGAGAAGTGAAGAACGACACTCTGGCTTAAGGGTAGGAGATCTTCTGTCCTATCATGTTCAACTTGAGGCGTGTTTTCCAGTAGGGTGCATTGTGGTACACGATGTTTGATAAAAACCGTTTGCAGAGCACGCGGGAGGACAGTCTTTCATAATTTTTCACTCAAATACTTTGAGCAGTCTTCACGTACTTTTAAAACAGTCTATTTATAACTTTCAACAGTCGGTCGTCAAAGTTCGATTAACATACGGACGGCAGTGGGACTTTGAAACTTTGCCACGCGACATGTAACTAAGAGACTTAGACATTTCGATATTGGCGCGTATCCGGTAATAGTGTACTTTCAGTGTCTAAAAACATGCGACATACGCCAGTGCTTAACAATTATAGAATTCTTTATTATACTCTAATTCAGAATTGAACTAACCAGTCACACTTACATCAATAATCGACGTCTAGAACTATCGTTGATGTAATACCGGACGGCGAAATCATAACATTATACAGTGCTGCGGAGCGATACAATATCATGTGGAACAATTACACCGCGGCATCAAAACACTAACAGTAATGAACATACCAAACGTTGAACAATAGACAGACATATATATATACACCATAGTTAACGATGAACTTATCTTCACGACACATAATTCCATGACTCAAACAATAACAGCAGAATCAACAGAATACGCACACACAGCGCGAGTGAATCTGTTTCGCGGGTGTTAAGTGTCAGTGACAGCACAGCTTCCCACACATGATCCAGCAGAGAGGAGTTACGCCGATGGAAATATCGGATAATTCATCTAAACAAGTAATCTTTATGCTATTCTTATCATAAGGAACTCTACTGTCCTGTCTCTTTTTCAAGAAACACCCCTTGAGCATTTAAATTAAACATGACAAACATAATTAACGCCATCCATCTGAGGCATACGATGAACGCATTAGTATAGGATTTATTGTTTGAATATTTGTGTTTCTATATATCGATTGCATTATATATGTATGTGTATGTTTTCAGCAAACAACGTATTGGATTTACCTTGTAATTTGATGTATAAACATGTGTTCTTTTATGTTCTTTTCATGAGTTTATGAATGTATGTATTTACAGGGAATCATCCATATTTTATATATTGAATTTAGTGAATGATATAATGTTAATAAATAAGTGTTTATTTTATCAATATGCGTTCATCATTGTCAAATTACCTCAGAACGAGAAAGTAATGGCATTTGAGTGATTTATGGTAGTTTATTTTATTTTATTTATTAATGCAACAACTAGAGTCTCCATGCAATAGTTATGCTAACGTAAAGTAATTAACGTGTTATTTATTGATTACACGAGCTCATTATGCAAATTAATATATTCAATAATTACTTAATCACAGATTAATTAATCCATTATTGTTAGCATAATTGCTTAATGACTGCCCAACACGTGGCAAGTGTAGTATTTGGCTCTCAAAGAACGTAGGGCTCGGCAATCACAGATTAGTTAATTCAGTTGCGTAATAGCATAACACCCCACAGTGTAGTATTTGGCGCCCACCGCACGGCAAAGAGCAGGCAGTAGAGATAGGATAAGCGTATATATTAATATTTCATGTTAGTAGTTGTAAGAACAAATATTATTAGTGTGAAGCTAGTTGGACTGGGACTGAATGTTAACGCGTAGTAAAGCTGCAAAAATGACGACCAGTAGTACAGATTCCATGGATTTCGACATTAATAACCAACAGGGAGTACCTGGTGTCGAACGAGAGGAATCACCAACTTATTCACAAATGACCGAGGAGACGTCAGACGTCAGAGCGCGGGGACAGGAGTCCCAACAACAACCGCAGGAAGAGATGACGTTGCGCGCATTAATGGACTTTATGAGTAAGAAGTTTGAAAAGCAAACGGAAGAGATTAATGAGAATTTTAATGAAAAATTCGAAAGGCAAAAGGAAGAGATTAACGAGAATTTTAATAAAAAATTCGAGAAATTAGAAGAAAAGTTGGGAAAGCAGAATGAAAATTTTACACAAATACGCGCAGAAATGCGTGAATACATAAATAATTGTGATAAGAAGATAGACGAACAAAAGGAGCAGCTCGCGCTGTTACGCACAGATATACGTGGACATACGAATAACTGGAACAACAATAAAAACGAAGTCGGGAAGAAACAGGGAGAAGAAGAGAATGAAATTTACGAAGAGGTACGGAAAGTACGAGATAACGATAACGCTGTTGATTTCACAGACGTGTTAGCTACTGAGAAATTAGCAACTGCGGGGTCTAACGTAAGTGTCAGTAGTAAGTCGAGAAACAGGTGGATTGAGAAAAGAAATGATTTTGTTTCTTTGTACTTAATGACGTCGGAAGATGATTATCCAGACATGGATAGAGATAATAAAAGTTTAATACCATCAAATAGAATGCGTAAAAGGCATAAATTCAACGATACGAGAAGAGATACTGCATTAGTGAAACCAATGATGAACTATTTAGAATGTGGAATAGACACACATCGTCGAAGTAGTCGAGCTGCAGCAATAAGAAGCATGAAGAGGAAGTTCGATATTAAGATGAACACTGCGTGTTATGAAGCAGAATGCAAATTTAAACAAACCATGGATGAGGTGAAACGAAAAAACCGACAGGATCCGTATGTAAATTCGTCCTGGGCAAGGAACGTTATGAGAAAAAGGAGAAGAATAAAATTCGCCGAACGACTT
Source organism: Magicicada septendecula (assembly GCA_034769895.1). NCBI lineage: Eukaryota > Metazoa > Arthropoda > Insecta > Hemiptera > Cicadidae > Magicicada > Magicicada septendecula. Next base: position 681,935,725 of record CM068368.1, on the reverse strand, counting down.
AAGAAAATTGTAAGTGCTACTAGTACTGAAAGAAGATATCAAGCGCTCGAGATAAGATTTCTTAAGAATCAAGAAAACAAAATACTTAGTGCATACGTAAATTATGGTAGTATGACTGGAAAACGTTGTTCAAGACGAGGGTACGGAATATTTCCAACACGCCCGTACGAAGGGAGTGGTAAACAGGTTTGGAAGAGGCGACGAAAGCAATTTATAGCGTGTCGGCCTAGAGAAAGCTACCGAAAGGGACGGTACGACATATCTTTTACTCACTCTAAAAGCGAGAGGAAGAGACACGTCATAAATCTTGGAGGTGTTGAAGACGAAACACATTGTAACAGCGTAACGGGATCAGCAGACCGCCTGAAAAGTGAAGGTGTGACGCAAGCCACTAGGTCAAATACCCTCACTGTTTACAAACAAAAATGCGTGCGTGAATGACGGCACAAGGTCTACAAGACATACAACTATGTCTCCACAAATAGACAGTTAAGAACGAAATAAATGAACACGTGGTAAGAAGGCGATTTTAAGAACGTCTGAAAATTTAATAATTAGGTTAGATAATATTGAATAAAATACAGTAAATATGATTGATTATGTGATAATACATAAACCAAGGTAAGATAATTATAGATATGAGTATTAATGAATGACGATTAACGTATGAAATAAAATGACGCAACATGCGAACTCACTGAGTGCGATAGCAATGAGAAACTGAGGGGTATTTTCAACGTACGATTGCTGAAGAGATACTTTGAGACGAAATCACAAGTCTCAAAGGAAAATGAAAGTGCATCGACAATCAGTTAGACTAGTGGAATAGGAGGAGACGGGTCAACACATAAGGTGAATGTCCCGCGAAAACCAGTCCAACTAGCTAATCGGTATGATGTATATCTTATTAGTGTATAATGTAAAGATTTTGTACAAGGAGTTCTTAAGTCACAATGTGGCAACCTAACGACATTAATTACATGTGTATAGCCAGTGTTAATGGAAATTTAAATAGAAAAGACAATTATGATGTGAAAAGTTCAATTGAATGTGCAGCAATAAATTGCGAAAAGACGTTATAACGAGTTTTATAGACACCCGATGATATTAGATTAATTAATCAAATCTGAGTGATATAAAACAAAGTTATCTATAATCATAATGATCTCAAGTGAATTGTCAATTGTTCCTGAATAATGTATATAAATTTCTATTCAATATAATCAGTATAGATGATAGTAACACGTATTGTGAGTGATACTCAATAATAATTAGTGAATGTATCAATGTGTATTTACAGGTCGTAAATTGTATTTTAAATGTTCAAGACAGACTAAGAACATTAGCTATCATAATGATATTTAAACGATACATGAATAATTGTATTTCATGTCGAAAATCATTATTTCATGTGTTAGATTATAAGCGGACGGCACAGCCATCCACAACTATTATTATTATTGTACATAATCCCATATCTAATTAGATATGCAAATATGTAAAAAATGCGTTCATCTTTCCTCAGATGCACGGCAATACATTCCCAGAGGTAGTTTACGACCAAATATAGGGAATACATACCCATATACCCCAAGCAGAGGAAAGTAGGTCATTGACCGCGACTTTATCAGAGGGGACTCCCACAACAAACACAGAGCGCAGAAATCGGATTAGAGTGTCTTCCGCTAATCCAACATCAAATCCGATTTGGGGACCTATGTAACAACCAAAAATTTAAAAATTTTTAACATGACCGAATAGACGTTACATTCAGCATGACACACCTACTCAGGCCTCGAGCAATAAATAAAGAACTGTGTGTCGAAGTGTCAAGTGAACGTTTACTTCAGACAATGCAAGTACGTTTCACATAGATGTACAATAGGGAACAAGGTTGGCCGTGACAGACTCGACTAAAACACGAGATTTACAGCCTGCAAATGTAAGATAATGGAAACTGTGTCAAGTACCAATTTAGAGGAGAAACTGTGACGGACACACTGCCGGTTATTTTGAAAAGTACCAGTTAGAATAAAAGGGTGTAAGACACACAATAGTATATACCCTATACGAGGACGGACATCGATACCTAAAATAATAGAATCGAACTTGTAAACAGCAGGGGAACGACTTACTGGCGACAACGGATATTTACGACAGGCAGAAGGTGTGCCGTTTTGGAAACGACGTCACGCTGCGCCAGGATAGCGTTCTGGAAAAAAGGGGTCAAACACAGCGAACAATAACAAGATACGACACATTGTTTGCGTGAGAACTGCAGTGAGATCCGGAGTACGCTTAGACAATAGCTTGATAGACAACCATGAAATTGCTCCTGTTCTAGGAAAAGAGTACGGAGGCTTTCGACGCGAACCCGTGGGGAGACAGGATATCCAATCACAACCCAGCATCTACCCAGAGAACTGGTGGAGAGGACCGTCGCCAGCATAGCAACGGGAACGTCGAATGAGAAGTGAAGAACGACACTCTGGCTTAAGGGTAGGAGATCTTCTGTCCTATCATGTTCAACTTGAGGCGTGTTTTCCAGTAGGGTGCATTGTGGTACACGATGTTTGATAAAAACCGTTTGCAGAGCACGCGGGAGGACAGTCTTTCATAATTTTTCACTCAAATACTTTGAGCAGTCTTCACGTACTTTTAAAACAGTCTATTTATAACTTTCAACAGTCGGTCGTCAAAGTTCGATTAACATACGGACGGCAGTGGGACTTTGAAACTTTGCCACGCGACATGTAACTAAGAGACTTAGACATTTCGATATTGGCGCGCATCCGGTAATAGTGTACTTTCAGTGTCTAAAAACATGCGACATACGCCAGTGCTTAACAATTATAGAATTCTTTATTATACTCTAATTCAGAATTGAACTAACCAGTCACACTTACATCAATAATCGACGTCTAGAACTATCGTTGATGTAATACCGGACGGCGAAATCATAACATTATACAGTGCTGCGGAGCGATACAATATCATGTGGAACAATTACACCGCGGCATCAAAACACTAACAGTAATGAACATACCAAACGTTGAACAATAGACAGACATATATATATACACCATAGTTAACGATGAACTTATCTTCACGACACATAATTCCATGACTCAAACAATAACAGCAGAATCAACAGAATACGCACACACAGCGCGAGTGAATCTGTTTCGCGGGTGTTAAGTGTCAGTGACAGCACAGCTTCCCACACATGATCCAGCAGAGAGGAGTTACGCCGATGGAAATATCGGATAATTCATCTAAACAAGTAATCTTTATGCTATTCTTATCATAAGGAACTCTACTGTCCTGTCTCTTTTTCAAGAAACACCCCTTGAGCATTTAAATTAAACATGACAAACATAATTAACGCCATCCATCTGAGGCATACGATGAACGCATTAGTATAGGATTTATTGTTTGAATATTTGTGTTTCTATATATCGATTGCATTATATATGTATGTGTATGTTTTCAGCAAACAACGTATTGGATTTACCTTGTAATTTGATGTATAAACATGTGTTCTTTTATGTTCTTTTCATGAGTTTATGAATGTATGTATTTACAGGGAATCATCCATATTTTATATATTGAATTTAGTGAATGATATAATGTTAATAAATAAGTGTTTATTTTATCAATATGCGTTCATCATTGTCAAATTACCTCAGAACGAGAAAGTAATGGCATTTGAGTGATTTATGGTAGTTTATTTTATTTTATTTATTAATGCAACAACTAGAGTCTCCATGCAATAGTTATGCTAACGTAAAGTAATTAACGTGTTATTTATTGATTACACGAGCTCATTATGCAAATTAATATATTCAATAATTACTTAATCACAGATTAATTAATCCATTATTGTTAGCATAATTGCTTAATGACTGCCCAACACGTGGCAAGTGTAGTATTTGGCTCTCAAAGAACGTAGGGCTCGGCAATCACAGATTAGTCAATTCAGTTGCGTAATAGCATAACACCCCACAGTGTAGTAAGGGTGACGAGAAAGTATAACATTAACAATTAAAAATAAATACAATAATTACTATTCAATAGTATTTAAATAATTTCAGTATATAATATTTGAATATAAATGTTTTGTCAAACCAATGAAGACTGACGTCACTGCGATATGGTTAGCCGACTTCGTTTTCAAGATGGCCGCTACTCGAGTTGGTCTTGGTTACTGCATATGCGTCGTGTCAGAAAATTACTATAAAATTACCTTCATCAAGGTCTAAAATGTCCCCGCACTGGTGTAATATGTCTGTTAATCTATTTGGTGTATTCTGGTGAAGTGTTCTGTGTAAACTTGTGTTAGTTAGTTTATTTTCTATGTGTTCAACTTCTGCGGTTAAGTTCTCAAGTTATTGGTTAGGATTTGCACAATAAATCAGTTGAAATATAGTGTTTTACTTGTTTCTATCACTCGTATTATGTAGTTAAGTGTTTGTTTTCACTATTGTCGTGAATGTATTAACAGCTTTAGCTTTAAAAAGTGTTTAAACCGCCTAACTCTCGTTTCACTGATTTCAATGGCTAAACACTAGTATCATTTTCAATTCGATTTTAAGAAACGTTCTTCACACAACTGTCCAGCTTGATATTCAACAAAAGACTAATTAACTTGGTCATAAATCTGGCCCAGTTAATCTTTGAAAAAGTATTGTTAACATTTTTCGACTTCCCATACATATGATAAAATATTACATTATGTATGGAATTTATCTATTTTATTCCTCACTTTTATGAATTATTAACCTTATTATTGGTTTAATCATCTCATTCCCTTTAAATTGATGTATTATAGTCCATATCTGTAGACATTTTGTGGAAATTAAAAAATTCTGTACTTTATGGAAATATAGGCTCAAAATTGGATTTCCGTCTTTATACAAAATTCCCTCCATTTTAAATATTATTAATACTATAATAATAAATTTTAATTAGTCATATTCCTCTTCCTTTCCTTAAATACATATAAATTACACCTTTGAACTGGTTTTTTGTGTTAATCTGTAAATTTGACATTGCTCTTTAAAATTAATTAATTTATATATTTTGACAATTTACAAAATGTTAAGGTATACTTCCTTATTATCATTTTAATTCATAGGATCATTCCTAGTAGTGGTTAATTGTGTTATCTTATATAAATCTAGGTAGTTTACAGGATTTATAAGTGAATTATACTATTTTATATTGGTTCTGTGATTTCACCAAATGGCCTAGATTTTAGAATTTTATATTTCTTTCTTTCTCAAATAATTTAAACTTAATTCCTCCTCTGACTTTACATAATTACAATTATATGAAAATAACATGATTTATAACTTATTGTGTTGTGTAGTAGTTAATTAACACTACAGTTATTAAAATAAATAATTATGAACATGGTTTAGCAATCTGCACAATTGAACATATTGCAGATATGGTTTGAACATATATCTTTTAACTATTTTTGAGCTAACATAGCATACCTATTAGAACATTATTACTGGTATGTAGGTTATTATTTATCAAACATAATTCTTTTTAAAACACATAACATAAATCTTATTTTCTAATAAACCTTACAAATACATTTATTTAACACATTGATTTTAGGATTGTGAAATAACAATCTATTTAAACATGTTACACTTATTCATACTATATTAGTACCAGTCCTTTCTGGTTTAAACCATTATTATTGTGATCCCCTACATCAGTAAACATTAACTCCCATACTCTATTTATTATCATTTTTTACAAATGTCTTGTAAATAAAGATTTACATTAAAATAATAAAATACTGGAAACCTTCCATTTTATTATTTTATTATGCTGTTTATTATTAGATTTTAAAGTTGTGATATAGCATACTACTAAGTTATAGTATCACCAACTTTAAGTTTATTGCATTTTTTTTTTAAAAAACAACACTTACACAAATTCACTTTCACTGTTGGTTCTGATATTTTGTGTCTTATTATCTCAGACCAGACCCTTAGTAATCATGGACCGTTAAGACTAGTTTATTTTCTTTATTACACAATAGCTTTAGCCGGTGCACTTCTTATAACGCTATACAACACTTTAGTTTTCTCAATAATTACATTTTATAAGATTTTGGGTATGTTATACTTTCTTTTGGATAGTTTTTGTGGGTTTGGGATTGATAGTAGTTTATATAATAATAGGTTTTACTACGGTGTTTCTTTCATACTATTTCTTCCTCTCCTCCTGTCTTCCTTCTTGTCCTTCTTCGTATCTTCCTTCTGGTATTCATTCTTGTCCCTCTTCTAGTCTTCATTCTTGTCCCTCGTCTAGTCTTCACTCTTCTGTTCTTCCTTCCTCCTTCTTGGGTAAACCAAGGTACTTGGTGTTATCTCGACTGAGGTTTAGTTTGGAGTATTTAATTTATTCACTGAACTGACTTTATTCTTCTATACAGGTTTCAGGGTATATTTTCTTCCTGTTCACAAACTTTATTCTTCCCTCTTCTTGTTTTTAGGGTATTTTGGTATTCACCACTCTTTAATTGAGTCTCTTTTTTCTTTGATATGGTCTTATATAACTGGTTTACTGCTCTGAGCTTCCTGGGTAACTTACTGGTATTATACTATGAGTTGATGAGTTGCTTCAATACTTTCTTTGGTTTCTTTTAACAGTGGTTTTTATATATTATATAGTGAGGATTTTTATCTTATTGTGGTTCATTCCTCTGATTTATTTAAATGTCATTCAATATTATTATAACATTTGTTGGTGTAATTAAACTTTATGATTTCATATGACTTAAAATGTAGTGGATTTTCTGTCACGCTACAATATATATTTTCTTATAAACTACCTTTTTTTTATTACTACATACTATTCACACTTAATATCTACATTTTAAAACACAAAACTCTTTCTTATGTCTACTACTTAAATCTACTACCGGTTTTTTCTTTGGGTTATAGTGACTCTCTTCATAGAGTAATTTTCTAAATATTTGTTATTTAGAACTCAGTTTAGTGATCATTGAGTACTCATTTACTTATCTTTCGCTGAACTGGATCTCAGGTTGATCAGGCCTCATTTCCAAATTCTACGATTAACACTTAGCACGGTTACTGAGGTATAATATACTTCACTACCTAGTATTACCTTTCCTATTTTTGGCTATGCTATTTCCTCTTTTTTTCTTATACAATTTTATCTGCGAAATATGTGTTCTCCGCACATATTTTCGAGTCCCAGGTTCGTACAGGGCTACTGTAACTGGAGTTAAGTACTTCTGGATTTGGTAAGGGCCACACCATCGGTATGATAGTTTAGAGGTGGTCTTATCAATTGCACTACTAGTCGGGTGAGTCTTGTACATTACTAAGTCACCGACTTGGTACCTAACTGAATTGTTATGAATATTTCTCTCGTGGTATTTTCTGGATTTCTCTAAGTTCGCTCTTAAATTAGCGCAGGCTTTATTCCATATTTGCTTAATCTGCTTATCCTTTATTTGCGGAGGTAGCAGGTCGTGTATTTTCCATTTAGTGGACAAGGGGTGGTTTGGTTTGTATTTATACAGTAACTCAAACGGGGTCGACTTGTGTCCTTCGTGATAAGCTGAATTAAAGGCGTATTGTATCCAGGATAGGTTTTGGTCCCAAGACGTATGATCGTTCGCATGGCAGGCGATTAAAGCAGATTTGAGGTTTCGTAGATACCTTTCAGCAATATTGCCTTGCGGTCGATACTCCGTAGTGGTAATATGGTCTATTCCTAACTTGAAACACATATTCTTAAATTCTTTCGCTTTAAACTGTGGTCCATTATCTGACACTATACGTACAGGTGTACCGTAGTCTTTAAATAATCTTTCCTGTAATATTTTTACAGTCGTCGACGCTAATGCTCGTCGCATGGGATACATCCAAACAAATTTGGTGAACGAAACGAATCTACACAGATGAGTAACATAGTATTACCTGATCATTAGGATCGTTCATAATTAGGCCATTCACGAAGTTCAAGGATGTGCACGATGACTGCCGGAATCATGTCGCCACCAACTTTCACAAAACTGCAACAGCTGCTGCGAAGACTTTTCTCGAAGATGTGCCTGTGAATGTTCAAGTGCAAAGTTTTCAACAAAACATAATCAAAGAAAACAAGCAAATATTGTCATCGATTATTTCCTGTGTAGTTTTCTGCGGCACACATGATATGCCTCTTAGAGGAAAAGAAGCGGATGAAGGGGTTTTCTTTGATCTGCTGAACTTACGAATCGACTCTGGCGACAAGAAATTGAAGGATCACCTAGAGAAGTGTCGTCGGAATGCCGTTTACACGTCGCCTAAAATACAAAACGAATTAATAGGTTTATGTGACTTTTCGACTTGATCTCGCGACAGTCATTATGGGTTTTTAAATACTTTTATTGGTGTAATTATTTATTTTTTATACTATTTTTTATTATAATTTACTTTTGTTGTTGTCATTATTACTGTAGTTATAAGAACAGTCACCTTGTCAATGTTACACAAGAGCGTCACCAATTCTGACATAGTTTGTCAACATACGGCCCGCAGCTAACTGAGAAAAGTATAAATACTGTCTGCCATTAGTCTGTTTAGATTGCACTATTTTTGTTATAAAAATATTGAACTGTTGATCAACGCCTTTCTTGTTCTTTGTAACAGCATGCTTAAAGTCATTCAACAACAAAAAATGCTGGTAATAATAATACACTAAGCATTGTCTCAAGCGTTCAAATATCTATGCGAAAAATAAAACTACTTGTGAAAAAATAATTTTAAGTATTCCTAAAATACTTAGGAAATAGGAATATTTCTGAATAGAATATATATCTGATATCGATAGACAGTGAGCGATAATAAAATATATATTTTGTCTCGAACTAGAACTGAGTACTGTTTATAAAACAAAAATATTTTTTTCGATTTGGCAAAGCCGCTTATGAATGAAATGAAATTTGCATTTAAAATTAGAAATCTCGCGACACACCTCGTAGGACTTGAATTCGAACCAGACAAGAATATCGAAATTACCAAATTAAGAAAGAGCTTTTTTTAGAAAGGGCAAGCAAGAAAGAGCAAATTTACAGAAGCTTCAATGACACGGTACAAGTAGGAAATAGGGCATTTTGTGCTAACAGTAAAAATATTTTGTGCATTTTTTTGTGCCAAGATGCAAACTCATTAGTCGTAACACAAAAATAAAACTATATGACACTTATCAGACCAGTTGTTACTTACGAAGGCCATACATGGACGTAAACAAAAAAAGAACAAGAAACACTAAGAAGGTTTGTAAGAAGGTTTGAAAGAAAGATTGTAAGACGTGTTTATGGCCCGGTTAAAGATAAAGAAATAACCAGAAGATAGATCAGCTATTGAAGCATGAGGACATTATAAGATTCGTAAAGACTCAACGAATATAATGGCTAGGTCACCTAGAGAGGATGGATGATCAGCGTACGCCAAATAAAATCCTGAGAGCGCAAATCTATAAAAGCAAAAAAGAGGTTATAAGACCTAAGATAAAAAATGTTAGATGATATGGTGGAAGATCTAAGAGGAATGGATGTGATCGGTTACACTGAGATGGCAATGGTTAGGCGATATTGAAGATTGGTGTTGGAAGCCAGGGCTCACGTTGGGCTGTCGTGCTAAAGAAGAAGAAGAAGAAGAAGAAGAAGAAGAAGAAGAAGAAGAAGAAGAAGAAGAGAAGATGTAAGCTTCCGACTAAACAGATAAGTTCGTTTCATACATAATGTCGTGTGTGCCGTGCTGGGTAATGGTATATGGATCTGCTGCACTTAACACCTTCTAGTAAATGAACAGAAATCTTTGCAAAGAATTAAACAATATTTTCAAATTTTTCATACTACTGAAGTCATATTTAATCTCACTATTTTGACAACTGAGGCTTGTGACGTCACAGCAGCGACTTGACAGAGGCAGAGGAGAACGCAATTTTAAATCCCCGTCCAGAAAACATTACCCACTTAAAACTTAATTACTCGGAGAATTAAATTACTATTATTAGTTTGTGCTCGTCTATGTTTTTGCTCGTGCCTCAAATGACACATTCTGTTAAAAAATCAAGACAGAGTGTTGCTTTGTTTATTTTGTTTAGTTATCACCAAATGTAAAACTATGTGTGTTGGAGAGGTGAGGGGAGAGAAATTGTGGAAGAGTCAGAGGGGGATACATTACTTATTGCATTTTAACCCGATTTGAAAATGAACGTGAGAGTTGATGTTTCCGTGGTCGTTAGTAGCACGTCCCTGAGGTTCACCTTAATTTCGTATACTGTACGTCAGAGCAAAATCAATCAGAAGTTACTTATCCCTTAGCCTCTTCTAGATGAGAACAAATTATTTTCTACCTTATCCTTCTACAGGTGACGGGGCGATGAATCTTCTTCATGATTTTCTAACACCCTCATTGTTCATTGATCCCTCTCATTTCCCACCTTATTCTTTCATGCTTTTCCGCTCGTCCACGTTTTCATTTGTTTTTTGTTTGATTTCCCACTTTAATCATTTTTTTCTTAATTTCACCACATGCACAAACCATGGCTGATTAGTCACGATTTAATTTGTTTATGTTGTTTCTCACCACCAGTGTTGGAAGTGGTAGGAAAGTTTTTTAAATGCCAGAAAATAAACATTATAATAATTTGTTAAAACTGTAGCGAATTAAAACGAACACATAGTTTTATAACAACGTTAACAACTTTATTCAGAACTAGAACACATATACAAGTACAGACATAATGCAAACCAGCATATATTGTACACTTTATGAATGTTTATTCCGGTGTAGTGTCAAGCCATATGTTTTGTCAATCGAAAGGATAAAATTAACATCAGTTGCAATCATAGTGCGAGTAATTGTAGACTCTCCGGGGCGCCCAGGGTCCCCTTCATCGCACGCCCACGCCTAGATGGTAGTGGACGCCTCTTTGGGCGCCTGGGGTCCCCATCATCGAGCCCCTCCTCCAGACGCATTCAAATCATTACATAACGCCTGCAATTCAGAATTCATAATTCGTAGAGCCTCCACACAGGGTCGTAATGTCAGGGCGCTCCCACTTCTGAAACAGACACAGAAAGAGAGGAGTGTAAGTAATATTCCGCTGTTAACGATTTTAACATGTTTTGGGTTATGAATTAATGAGACGATAAAAAATAGTCAATCATAGACTTAAAATAATAAACAATGTAGTTCTTAAGAATACAGAAGCGTTCACATGCACATACATACATATGCGCGCGCACGCACACACACATACAGCTTTTATAAGTGTAATAGTGTAATAAAGCGGTAGTGGCCTATCTGTGGGTCTTCAATATTACAACAAATTCAGACTATCAGGGACGATATCATTGTCAGTACTTCAGATCCTTTTAAATATTTTACTTTGCCTTTATTCATAAATAATATTTTTTTACTATCGTGCCAGTAACAAGACATTTTGTGTCACAACTAAAGCAGTAGGCCTACTTTCAACTATGTTGCAGTACTTTGGTCTGTGTTGGTACTACAGGCTTAGGCCTACCTGTCGTTGTTCAGACTCGAACGAATCTTGAATTATGAATTACAAGCGTTATATAATAATTTAAATATTGCTCGACATAAAATCATCTGGATTCGGCACTACTTATTTGAAAATGAAATTTTCGTATCCCTGGTAACAAGGGTTTTAATTTTAGATTGTAAAGCATTGTTGTCAACTAACGGTGTTTATATTTATGTTTATTTACACACGAGTCCTACTTTCACTACAAACGAATTAAGCAAATGGTTTGTATGATAGTTGCCTCGAACCCGAGAAACCATCCATTGACGGGTCTCAGCAGTGCGACCAGCTAAGGTATCTGGCATGGCCGGGTCTAGTAGAAGGCCGGAATATGAAACGTGGCAACACTGGAAGCAGCTGATATTTGAGACCGACTAGACGATCTCTTTTTATGTATTCAATAATCAAATCGCGTCATTTTTAATTGCCGTTTAACAGCAGTTTTATAATTCTTCATTTTCTCCAAATTAAAAGTTTATTATGTAAAATATTGTTATATTACTTGAGAAATATAATAATTAACTCATTCATATGATACAAATTCAATAATTCCAACAAAAGTAATGCATTAGGCCTAACACTAATTCACTAATATCTTCAACTTCAACGTATAATACTAAGTACGCACAGACCGTAATTTATATTTACCTTTAAATAGGTCTACTCATGATTTTAGTAATACTATGAAATTAAATTAAAATATAACATGTTCACTTTAGCTATTTTTATTACGCTATGCTTACAGGCCTCAGACGCAACGTTGCCACGTTTAATATTCCAGCCTTCTTACTAGAACCGGCAGTGTATCTGGCCATACATTTCATAGTTTTCTTACTGTAACGGATTCGTTAAAGAAATGATTAGTCTAATAAATTCATTACTTTGGCCACTGATTTAAGTTTCGTATCCAATACACAGTGATGTGGTTCAGTTTATGACGTACTAGGAAGCATTTACTATCTTACAGAGAGAGAGAGAGAGTAATTACTGCCATTTAAAATTAATTTTACAATTTCAGGACGACCTACGAGCCGATGTTTTCGAGCAAGTTCCTGAGACTCAGCCTTAAACTTGTATCCATTGTTTTGTGTTGCTGTACACTGATTAAGCCAAACTGTTTAAACTAAGGCAGTAAAAAAAATTAAGACAGATAAATTAAGATATTTTTGACAGTTTTCTTCCGACAAGTAAGTATGTTAACATAATCATTGTAATCCGACACTTTTTTTGTGTAGTGTTGTATAAGAGTATCAAGTTCTTTAGAATAGACGACGACCTTACAACCTAATGAGTCAGTAATTCGTCCGATTTTGCTATTGAGGATTTATATATGAACTTATAACTTATATATGAACTATGATAAAGTTATATTATTTTTTAGGTAGATTGAGCACATTTACTTAGAAACAGAGGACACTGCCTCAGAAAAGAGGACGTACTAATGTTTGGTACCTGTTAGTGTTTTCCAAACAGTAAATTTCCTTGCTCGTCAATATCAATTCATAAAAATGTACAGAAACTGCTTTTTCGGAAAAGCTAGTAGGGTCATGGAAACGAAAAAATATGAACTTTCATTTACTATAATTTATCATATACACTAAAAACTCGTTTATCCGAATTTGATGGGACCGCGCTCGTTTCGGATAAACCGAAAATTTTACTGTATTACCGTACAGTTTATACAGTAGTCGCATTACAGTTGTTTATTAACATATAATTGTTTTTTATGTGAACTGTTGTTATTGTGTCACCTTCGGCTTATAAAAGGAAGTAGAAATGTACTGTTATAATACATAACAGTATACAGTACTTTATGTTTACAATATATGAACATAATACTTTATGTTCGAAAATCCGCACAAATCGATAAATCGGAGTACCCCTGATCCCAGTTAGTTCTGATTATTGACTTTCTACTTTAAATCACGTGGAATCGCTTGTCTACGCTATTAAATATAGATTATAGCGACAGGAAAATGTTTTTGTGTATTTTTAAAATTGACTAAAAATCGTTTCTGATAAACAGGATTTCCGGATAAACGCGATTCGGATAAACGAGTTTTTAGTATATGTTTATTAACTTTCATAATAAAAAGTGGTAGGCCTACTTTCCCAATAACCTGCACTCATTATAGATATTTCGATTATGCGATTATAAGTATCGGTATGTAGTGAATAGCCTCGCATATAATTTCTGTTGGATAATAGAAATCGTGAAAATTTTATTTTTGTGTGTTATAAAATAGCTTCTAACGATTTGAATCGGTTTTCATTGTCGTATTTTTTTACGAAAAAATGTTTCTAGCTATAATATAGCTCTGACGTGTGCCTGCGACGCCAAAAATTGACGTTGTTAGGTTAACATGCAAACTAAAAGTACACATGGAAACCAATATACCTTTAAAACAATACTCGCTTTATGTGAAAACCGCGTATAAAAAACCAACTCGAAGTATCCGATTTGCTATATAAGTCTCCCTTTTTGTGGTAGAACTCATTTTCCACCACTAATACTCATATTTTCACTGATGCTCGATTTCTGTGCAGATCACTGGAAAAATAACCAACTCGAAATAAGGCAAGGTGCTACATACGTCTCCCGTTTTTTGTGTTTACCACAAACTTCGCTTCAGACACGTTTTCGAGGTTTTACTGAATAACATAAAACAATATTGGCCGTCTAACGAACAACTAAAACTTTTTTTGTCCTCATTTGATAATACGTTGTCTTTTTTGTTTTAATTTTACTGTTCAGACGTAAATGTATTTTGCATTTTATATTTTCTGTCGTTGTTTTATTAAAAAACGTTACGTTCTTTATTTTAAACGTTACTCTGTTATAAGCATTGTAACTTACATACATTAAACATTATATGTTTTCTATCTTGGCCATTTCTTTAAACAGTAAACTAAAAACAAAAAAAAAACATTATTACCTCACCTCACAAATAAAAACATTACGTTTTTCACTTTACAAAGAAAGAAAATGATATACAATTAGTACATTTCTTCTTCACATCCTGATTTATCGATACTATCGCATATCGCATATCCAAAACATGAAAATCTAATATGGGTAACAGATATTGGGAAAGTATATAAAAAATATAATAATTAAAACTCAAATAAAAGTCAACACACTTAAGTCTTCAATTAATTTAATATTTAAAAGTTCTCTGACATTAGACACGTATAATCTTCCTCTTTCAGGCGACCAAATATTATAGTTTCTTAGAAAGCTATTGTCATTGAATGAGAAACAAAAAATTGAGCGGATCTATCTGAGTTTCTTTTAAAAACATCAGACAGATGCTAATCCCGGTATTTACCATGACACAAGTGAAAATACCCGACGGGGTTAAATCGGACGTATGGTAACCCCCTAACTGTGGAGATGTGCAAACATCTCAACAATTTTGTACATCGTTTCCAGTCCAAGGCCCTCAACCAACAAGGTTTTATGTTCCATACATGAATGAAATGGTAAGGCAAAATCCACAAAGAATAACATCTTAGCAAGCTTCCCTCCCCCAATGAAACAATAGTTCCTCTGAAGGAGAAACTCTGTTACCGAAGACTAAAGACTTATTATATTATTAGTCTACCGTAAGAGTTATTAGATTTGTACTCAATATGCTAATGGTCTCTTCTTTTCAGTCATGTTTAACGCGTATCATGTGATAAGCTCGTAGAATGTATAAAATATTTTCCACCTACTAGTAAAAATGACTAAAAATAAGTCTGATGATTTCTTTCTTTGCATTGAATACAAATCCACACCGTTACATTGATTGCCACCAAATTTTGCACAGGTAACTTTTGACACAAGGCGAAAAACACTGTCTAACTTGAAATTTGATATTCTGTCCCTTTTGCACGATTGGCCCTTTTAATTATGCCCTTTTGTTGACGCGTATAAAGATGTCAAAAACACCATGGAGACAAGAATTAATTACCATAGTAACAAGAAAATAAACAAATGCTATTTAGCTGCATCGGAACTGTACCTTTAACCGTTAGTGGAGTACGATTTCGATGTTTTTAATATGCGATTGTATCGATATACTACGATGTAGAAAAGAAGAAGTGTTCTAATTGTAAATTGTCCTATTTCTTAATGCAAAGTGAAAATATCATTTGTGAGGTTAGGTGACAACGGTTTTTGGTTTTTAATTTACTGCTGAAATAAATAAAAGCCATGGTTGAGGAAAACATAACGTTTAATGTATATATACAATGCTTATAACACAGTAACACTTAAAATAAAGAACCTAAGGTTTTTGAGTTAACTGGTACTTGTTAAGCAATAAAATAATTTTAAATTAGTACACGTCTTGTTCTTCATATCGTGGTATATCGATATTATCGCATAATCAAAACACCGAAAATGTAGTGTACGGTTATTGGGAGAGTACCAAAATTTCTATGCTTTCTTCTTCTTCGTATGATTTCTAAAATAAAATTCTTTAGTTTAAAGCATTTTAATTAACAATTTTGTGCTCTTTTTTCATGATATATGTTATTTCTGTAAAGAAGCTTTTCAAAAAGTGTGTCTTTTGTATGTAAAGTGTGTATACAGTGTATGTTGATGGTTTCTTTAGACATTAACCAAGGTTATAGAAAAAATGGAACGTTAACGTGGAATAAGTATGTTATGGAAATAGTGTTCGGTGTTAATGTGGAATGTTTTAAATTAACCTGTAATATTTACAATAAATAACATGTAAATGGTATTTACAATTTCGTATTAAGGTGTAGTATAACGTTTACAGTGAATATTGAAATCAGATTGTCTGCCTTAATAAAGTGTATTAAAATAATATTAATAAATTCTCCCTTGGATAAAATAAGTTAGTAAATTTGTGTAATTTCTGGGAATATGTAGCAGATTAGATTTATGGTTACCATGTTTTGAATTCAGTTAAAAAATTAAATCTTCAATTATTGCGGTCTTATAACTAAAGGCAATGTTAAACAATTTGCACGTTGATATAATATTATTATATTCTGGTTCACACACATAGAACGAGAAATAGCGGTCATCTCGGAAAAAAAACTTTGATGAATTTAAATAAAAATACATTTAAACTGGGTTAAAAATGGTAATTGTTAAAAATAAAATAAATCCGTTACTAGGCGATTAAACTAAATTTGTTTTCATTTTAATTTAAATCGTCGACGCCTGAAGATGAAGTTCCTGGCTAGCAAGTATATCATCTCCATTATTTAATGTTTATGTTTCCAAAGTTTTATTATTATGATTAACGGTATCAAAAGGGAGGCAGGACACATACACACGCATACCATCGCGTTATTTCTGGCCTAACTCACGTTTATTTGCTTGCGTTTGCACGTATTTTAAATGAAAAGTTCCGTAATCCATACGACATCCACGCGTGCAAACGGAAATGGTGTCCAGCGTGGACGGAGATTGCTTCCTGTGGCCGGTGTAACTGCACGTGTATACAGTGGAACGGTTCACAGACAGACGTTTCGTCTTTAGGGAGTGGACCCTCTGCAAGTGCTCAGGGTTCATGCGAGCGACTCGAGTTCTTTTCCGTTTTTATCTGTTCTGTGAAATGTACACTGTAGATTCGCAGCTTTACACTGAGCAACGCTCCATAGTCAATGTTGAAAGTCTTTGCTCACGTTGGATCCTTATACACACAATAACCTGCTCGGATGTTTTGACTAAGGCGATCATAATATTGGAACTTTAGTAACTTGACCATTGGAGAACAAACGTTATCTTTAACCACCCTTTATGCACTCCTATGTCAATTATGAAATACGATAAATAATTTTAATGAAATAAATATCTTAATGAACACAATCTGTGTATTTATTTAAAATTTTACGATAGTTTTAATTGCGTTTAATATCTGTATTATGTTTTACGATAAGGTCAGTTATTGAGAGATCCAGTATTAGGACATGATACATCGGCACTTTTGTAAGGAACAAAATGAACATTCAACAAAATATTTTGTTTATACAATTCTGTAGTATAGTATAGGCCTATGTATAATTGAAGACACAGAGTATGAAAGATCATTTCTTAAAAATAAATTTGCTTACATACTGCACACACGTACTGTATAGTCTTGTTCAATTTTTTTGTTGAAATGGTATATAAAGTCGTAATACATATTGTTACGACGGTCTACTGATCGTCGTATGGTACAGTGGAAAACAAAATACAAGACACCAATTAAGTCACTAATCACCAGCTTTAATTATCACAAACGGTTTGTAATTAACAAGAGAGTCTCTTACAACAAATCAATTAAAAATTGTTAACACGCAATAAAAATGTCTACTAATCTAAAACACAATTGTATTACAATCGTCCTGCACAATTATAAAACACTAGTGGTCGCCCAGTGGTGGAAATTCGACCGTAATTCATTTTGTCAAAGAGTATACCTCTATAATCATTGCATATAATTTTTTTGAATTTTGTTCTATTACGTCAGCTGCGAGCGTGTACAAATACGTCATTAGCGTGTGTTGTTTGCCTTAATTCCCTGCAATACCTATGAAATTTAAAATTTAATGTTAGTAACAGTTGAAAAAAAAAACACAATTACAGCTTGTATTCGTATTTATTTTTTGATATAATTCATTGTCAGTTTTAATTTTTTCATGTTATTATTGAATCAAATAAACGCTAATAAAAATGAGACTTGACATTCATAGAAGTATAAGATACATTGTTTTCAATTCCAGTGGATTACATTTCATTTTTGGTAAGGTACAAAATTCGAAAACAGTTTGAAGATTATCTGCTACAAAGCTTATATAATTTTTTAATTTTTTTTTCTATGCATTAATTTTCGAGTTATTTGAAAAATATGAAAGATAGGAAAAATGAGGTTTAGCTTGGCTAAGCCATATTTAAAAAGCAATAACGCGTTTTTTGACATTTCCTTGGGTTTTTTTTATTGCCATACTGACCAGGTTTCGCCAAGGCTACACAGTTATTTTGCCTACTATATTTTTCGAATTATATAAATTTAAATAAAAAATTAATACAAAATAAAAAATGAAATAAAAAATACGTGCCTCGTATTTTTTCATGTTTTTCATTAAATCAAAAAAACCGGGCGGTTAAAAAAATAAATGTTGTCCATTGAACTTAAAATAGTTTGAAAGTGAATTTAATGATTCAGAACTTCTGTGTAAACGATGTTTTTTGTAAAAACTCTTTCATCATTTGCTAAATGCCCTTGGCCATTATATTCGGAAATATAAAATCTCAAACCATCGAATGATCGAACTCTACTTGCTGCGACGTACAATTGACCATGTGTAAAAACTGGCTGCCCCAATAAAATTCCAATTTTTTCGAATGTTTGTCCTTGAGACTTATTTATTGACATCGCAAATGCAGGTATAATTGGAAATTGAGTTCTTTGAAAGTTAAATGGTAAAACAGTACCGGAATATGTTAAATTTATACGTGGAATCAAAATTCTCTTATTGCGTGCGGTTCCAGTTAAAACGTCGCAATCAATAGCATTACGATGCATACACTTGATGCGCATTCTTGTTCCATTGACTAATGCTTCCTTTGTATTTAAGTTTTGTGATCAGTAAAACGATGCAATTAACTTTCAATACTAACTTATGTGGTGGCAAACCACTAATAGTCAAAGAATTCAAAAACTCTACTGGATAGTTATTGATTTCATTGTCATCATCACAAATTATTTTATCGTAGCTATGATATGTTTTCTGTTCACCTGGTATTCGATTAAGTATATCAGTATTAATAAAAGTACAATCATCATTTTTAGGTGCTAAAATAACTGACTTCAATATGTTATTTGAGAGTATGTTTTCGGAAATATTTCCATACACCTCATTAATAATATTATTTTCATCTCCTATTAATTGCTGAGGTATTTCAATAATATTTTCACCAAACTGAGGGAATTGTGGGGTTTCATCATTACCAATTTTTTTCAAGAATTCGACAAATTCTATTTCACTTGGTAAGGCTCTCATATTTTGAGTAAACGTTACTTTATGAAAATAAACAAATTTATGCCAACTCGTGACACAATTTTCAATTAAAGTTGCACGTGATCCATGTGGGACAACTGGTAAGATTTGCCGAAAATCACCGCACAGAAGTATCGTTTTTCCTCCAAATGGTTTATGTTTATCATTTTCATCGCATAGATCCTGCAATAATCTATCTATGATTTTCAACACTTGCAGTGTCGATGTGGGCACAAGTGTTCAACACTTGGGCACAAGTCTATGTGCCCACATAGAAATTTCATCAATAATTATCAATGATGATGAATTTATGTAACGTCCATAGCTACTATTTGCGGTAATATTCGCTACAGAATTTTCCAAAATGGGTATAGGCAATTTAAACACATTGTGTAAAGTTCTACCTCCAAGTAATAGAGTTGAATCTATGCCACTGAACGCTGCTACAATGCAACTAAGATTAAGCGAATTTAATTTGTGAATGATTGCTGTTTGTGTGAATGTTTTTCCACAACCTGTATGAGCGGTTAAACAAAAAACATTAGATCCAGTATCATGATGCAAAACTTCACGAATCACACGATCAATTAGATTACGCTGTTCAATATTTGCAGTTTCATAATGCTCACAAAACAGAAACTCTTGTTCTATTGGATCAATAGCATTTGCTTCGTCTGTTCTCTGCGAATACGTGGGAAGTGGCAAACCAAGTTCTTGACATGACAAATTATGAACATTCAAAATATCTTCAATTTCTAATAGAGCTGTATTAAAGGATACTTCTTCGTTGTAAATCTCTCAAACAATCTTCACTAAGATATACTTTAAATTCATTCCATAACGCCAATGCATTGGCTGGCACATTTAATGCACAAATGTAACCAAATAAATTTCGCATTTGTTTTGGTGAATGTAATTCTTTTTGCTTCATTTAAATATTCGCGCCATTCATTATCATTTGAAGCAATGCCGCGAGCATGGCACGCTTCAACAAAAGAAGTGTGTATAATTCCACTGTATGTTCTAACATCCTCAAATGATTTTGGACCACAGACATGTAATAAAAGCAATCGTAAATGGAAAAGTTCGATGTCTTTTGGTGATACTACATATATGCGTGTAATGATTTTATCACCTCCACGCCTTCTCTTCTTCCATTTTTTTCGGGAATCTTCCCACACATAATGCAAAGGAATTTCAATATACTTATATTCATGCGCTGATGGATCTGATCGATTCAATTCAAAAAATGCTAATAATTTTGTTTGTCTTGCATTTTCAGTTGCTTGACGTTCTTGCCCTTCTCGAAAGTAAACATTCTGTCTACGCGGTAAATGAATGTCAAGTCTAACGATGACATGTGATTGAAAATGCATTGGTAATTCATAGATGCGCCATACAGCTTCAGTTGATCCGACATAACGGCCATTTAAAAAATTTTTAACTTCATCAATTTGTATTTCTTGACCTGGTTCCTTTCCTGTCTGAACCTAATTCAACAGATGCACTGTCATAGCCTTTATACACGTATTTATAAATGTATTTAACACTTTTAACTGTAGTGCATACTTCAACATTTATATGGCAATTAAATTTGCCAAGTAAATACGGATTGTATGGTACAGCATAACGACTGTCGAGACAACTACCGCGAACTTCAGCATTAATACCATTATCACGCCTTCTGTATAATGGATATCCATTTAATGATTCACATGTAAATTCATTAAATCGTTTTGGATAATCTTTTGTGCATTTTCCATCTCTCATACATACAGAATTTGGATTAAGTATGGACCATGCATCATGTGTTTTACAACATATTCATGTAATGTAGGATGTGTTTGAATGTTAGGAATCTCCGCAGATACAACTTTATCAATATCGGTAGCGTTAACAATTTTATCTTGCTCATTTAAAGAGAGTAAAATGTGAGCATGAGGCAATCCTCTCTTTTGAAACTCAATTGTATAAATGAGTGCTTCAACTTTACCGAAGATTTTTTTAGTGTAAGGCCCTCAATTAATGCTTTCAGTTTGGACTTGAATACACGCACAACAATATCAGGTCGAAAATTAGCTGACTCACCTACACCAATATTGCTAACTATTTCAGGCCAACTTGGATTGCAAGTCATTGTAATAAACAAAGAAGGCTTTCCGAAATGTTGTACAATTGACATTGCATCTAAATAATTCTGATACATATTTCTTGGAGATCCATTGAATGAAGATGGTAAAATTACTCTACGGCCAACATTATTGGCATTGGGGTTCAATTCTAAATAATCTGTTAAATTGTTGTAAACTTCAGACCTAAGACTTGTTTGATTTTGTCGAATGAAATGTAACCTTGTGCCCTCTATTCTCACATACATATCAACTATCCACTGCAGAAATAATTTTTGTGAATGGTGCAACATGCTAAAATCTTCTCTAATTGCAAGTCGATAGGCTGCATACTGAAGCATGGTTAATTTATTTCTGGGCGCTCTTGAATTAGATGTAGTTGGTACATTATGAGAAATATTGATATGCCACCCAGTATCACCATTTGGAAAAAGTAATGGATACGCTAAAGGGTCCAATGATGAATCCAAAACAGATATTTTTAATGGTACCATTAACTTTTGAAAACGAAACCATATTTCGTTCAAAGGGTGGCTCACCATCAACTGTACTAAATATTACTGCTACATCAGTTTGAACTGCATCATTATAACGGCGTAGATCTAAATCACGATTTACTTTAATGAGCATACAAATTTCTTTATTTTGATTTTCAACTCTCTGACAATGATCTTTCATTGCAATGAATGACCGAACGAAAGGATTAATGCGTTCCAATTCATGAGAGATTTCGCGCATTATATTGTTATTGCATGTTTGATTATAGTGTTCACGTAATCTATAATTGACAGCAGTGTCAACATCATAAAAATATAATTGCGCATAACATGGTAAGCGACCATATCCACCAGTCATTGGACCTGATCTGTGATAAAAAACATCATGTATTTTAAAATGATACACTCCACGCGTAACTGTATCCGAAATTTTAGCTTCCGAGCTAACCATAGCAAATGATGAATTGTATTTACGAATGTTTTCAAAATAATTTTTTGACTTTCTTTTTATTGAAGGTTCATTTGAAGTAAGTCCATCATACAATAATTTAAAGTATTCATTTTGACTTAAGGCCGGTAATATTGCTTTACCCTTATGACAACATGAAGTGAATGCAGTCCTTTCACCTAAAGTAACCTCAGATTCGAAATGTTTTGCATTGCAAAACCTGCATTGTAAATGCATTAATCCACAATCAAAAGTATTAAAATTTCTTGGAATGACATTCAGTGCGCATTTAAATGTGTCCCTCAAAATAATTTCATCATTTTGTATACTATTTACACTATTTAAATTTGCATTTGGTCTATTATCATTTTGACTTTCACGCGAATATATATTCCTTCTTCTTTGTCTCTCACTCCGACCCGTCAATGTTATACTATTTACACTATTTAAATTTGCATTTGGTCTATTATCATTTTACTTTCACGCGAATATATATTCCTTCTTCTTTGTCTCTCACTCCGACTCGTCAATGTTCTATGTCGAGGCATAATGCAAGTAGGTGCGAATATCTGAATGTAAAAAAAAACATGTATTGAAATTACTGAAACTAAGATTAGACAGGATTTAATTTATTACCTGGCAACAAAATTATTTTATTTTTAACAATTACCATTGTTTGAAAAAGTTTAAATGAATTTTCAAGTGCAAATGAATGTTTTATTTTATTTTATTTAATGTATTTGTAACACATATTATATATAAATTTTAGCTTTCTGCACT
The DNA here is from genome assembly GCA_034769895.1 of Magicicada septendecula. Lineage (NCBI taxonomy): Eukaryota > Metazoa > Arthropoda > Insecta > Hemiptera > Cicadidae > Magicicada > Magicicada septendecula. Next base: position 681,912,266 of record CM068368.1, on the reverse strand, counting down.
CCTTCTCCATATAAACTTTAACTATGCCAAATCTCACACTCCTCCGTGCGCGCAATATGCTTAAAAAGGGGTACAAAGTTTTCTCTTCACGTATTAATATATAGATATAACACGTCGCCACAATACTACAAACCGCACTCCAATAATTCGCTACTCAAACTGAAATTGAACGTCGCCAAGTACTTCTATTTATACCCCGCTGAGGTTCCAGAATATATGCGTCTACTAGAAAACACTACGCATCAGCACTACACTAGGACGCAATTGATTGCGGCCTTGACACAGTGCGCGGGGCTGGCGACGTCCAAGAAAAGTCCCGCGAGCGCATGCTGAAATCACGTACGCCATAACATTCAGCCGGATTCCTCTGGAACATTCGATAAACACGTAGATTGTTCTGTAATGTCGTAACACTTGCCCCTCCTTAAGCCTGTTCATCCCGAACTGGCAAACCGTCTCTGAAGTAATACTTAGCCAGGCGATCTAGGTGGACGAACTTGAACTTTCGCTGTCCTTCCTGTTGAATCCGATAAACAACATCGTTGAATCTTTTTTTTCACAATGTAGGGTCCTTCCCAGTTAGTCTGAAGCTTAGGTGAGCGACCACGACGGCGCTTTGGGTTGAACAACCAGACCTGATCACCTTCTTGGAAACCCACACTATTGCTGCGAATGTCATACCGAGTTTTTATTTTATCACTGGTAATCTTCAGCCGTCCTCTTATCAAGCGATTCATTTCTCGCAGTTAGTTTTCTAATTACAAGGAATAGTTCTGTGGCTCTTGGGACTGAGTCTTAGGTGATCCGAACATCAAGTCCCCAGGAAGACGAATCTCCCGCCCAAACACCAATTTTGCTGGAGTCATGCCGGTTGTGTCGTGTACTGATGATCTGTACGCCATGAGGAATAGTGGTATACGTTGGTCCCAGTCTGTTTGGTTCTCGTCAACAACCTTCGAAAGATGCTGCTCAAGTGTCCTATTGAATCTCTCAACCATCCCGTCCGACTGAGGATGGAGAGACGTTGTCTTGGTCTTTCGAATTCCGAGTAGACGGCATAATTCTTTGAACACCCTGATTCGAAATTTCTCTCTTGATCCGTATGGATTTCCATAGGGGCTCCATAACGGCAACAGAAGTTGTGAGCTAACTCTTTTCCACAGTGGTAACCTCCTGATTTGGAATTGCGTAGGCTTCCACCCACTTAGTAAAGTAGTCACCTACAACCATGATGTACCGGTTTCCATCCTCAGTAACTGGGAATGGTCCAGCAATGTCTATGGCAATTCTCTCGACCACTGGAAGTTTCGTTTATTTTCCGTTAGCTCATGTAGTGGTTTATCACAACATGCGAAGTGGTTTACCAGTAGCCAAGCCTTTCACAAAACGTCTGTAATATGAGCATAACCACAGGAAACTCCGAACTTCGTGTTTACTCTTCGGAACTGGCCAGTCTCTTACGGTGTCTACTTTGTTAGGATCCATGCTAACACACGCGCTGCCGAAACCAGGTGGCCCAGATACTGTACTTCCTTCTGGAATAGAGAACACTTCTTCGGGCTCAGCTTCAGTTGGGCACCGTTAATTCTAGTTAGAACCTCCTTAAGGTTATCCAAATGGTCTTTGAAAGTCTTCCCGATCACTATGACATCATCTGAGTAAACAAGGCAAGTTTTCCATGTCAGGCCTCGGAGTACTAGATCCACCAATCTTTCGAATGTTGCCGGTGTATTACAGAGTCCAAATGGCATGACGTTAAATTGGAATAAGCCACTTGGGTTCGAGAAAACTGTTTTTTCCTTGTCTTCTTGATGAAAACCCACTTGCCAATATCCACTCTTCAGTTCCAATGTGGAAAACCACTGTGCTCCGGACAACGTGTCGAGTGTATCGTCAACGCGAGGTAACGGATAGCAATCTTTCTTTGTCGCGTCATTCAGCCTCCGATAGTCTACGCAAAAACGTAATCCATCATCATTCTTCGCTACCACCACTACCGGAGAAGACCAAGCACTTGACGAAGGCTCGATTATTCCCTCTGTCAACATGTCCTGTACTAACCAAGACATTTTCTCTTTTAGCTAATGGAGGCCTTCGAGGTGGTTGGCGTATCGGTGTTGTGTCCCCGGTATTGATGCGATGTTGTACAAGAGAGGTTCTTCCCAATGACTGTCCCCGAACTGCAAAACAATCTTTGAATTCATGTAAAAACTGAGTTCTTTTACCTCACCACTTGAGAGGTCGTTAGAAGATCTGTTCAATAATTCCTGCAGTTCCTCTGGTAATTTGGAAGTATACGAAGAACTGGATCTTTGTTGCGTCATTCCGGCTACCCAGGCCACAGGAGTCAATTTGCCTAGCAGCGTATTGCTTTGTAAAATGACAGCTTGATCCAAAATATTTGCCACTCTAATAGGTACATTTCCGGTTTCGTCAGGTTTTACTAAACTTCTGGGTGCAGTTTACTGATCGTCGTATGGTACAGTGGAAAACAAAGTACAAGACACCAATTAAGTCACTAACCACCAGCTTTAATTATCACAATTAAACGGTTTGTAATTAGCAAGACAGTCTGTTTCAAAAAATCAATTAAAAATTGTTCACACGCAATAAAAATTTCTATACAGTTGTATTACAATTGTCCCGCACAATTATAAAACACATAACACTTCGCCACAATACTACAAACCGCACTCCAATAATTCGCAACTCAAACTGAAACTGAACGTCGCCAAGTACTTCTATTTATACCCCGCTGAGGTTCCAGAATATTCGCTAATAGGTGTCTACTAGAAAACACTACGCATCAGCTCTACAGTAGGATGCAATTGATTGTGGCCTTGACACAGTGCGCGGGGCTGGCGACGTCCAGAAAAGTCTAGCGAGCGCATGTTGAAATCACGTACGCCACAACATTCAGCCGGAATCCTCTGGAGCATTCGATAAACACGTAGATTGTTCTGTATTGTCGTAACAATATTATGTATATTATCAAATTAATATTACTTCTGTATGTAGAATGTTCTTACTTTTGTCGTTTTCATTTAACCTAAATTATTGTATCATACATATAATGGATAAGATATGTAGGTGATGGACTATATGTATCAAATAACAAAAATACAAATACAGATGATATATTAAAACAAATCAATAATATACATCCAAAAATACAATTCGCAGAAGAAAAAAAACATAACAAGATCAACTATTACAAGCAACCATCACAAGAAACAACAACCACATACAATATTCAATACAGAAAACCAACTTCTACTAACATATCTAAACATTCTGACCAACCACCACAACATAAAATGTCATCATTCTATTCACTATTTAACAGAATGTACAAAATTCCCCTAAACAAACAAGAAACAGGCAAAGAAAGAAATATAATATACCTAATTGCTTATGAAAATGGATACAATAAAAATATTGCAAACAAAATAGAAAATAAAATCAAATATAAAATAAAAACTGAACAATTAAGAATTAATCAAAATGAACAACACATAAATAATAACAACAATAAAAAATGGGCCACATTCACATATATAAATAAATAAAATGACAAAGCTAATAAAACTATTTAAAAACACCGATATTAAAATAGCATACAAAACTAATAAAAATAATTTACAAAAACTAAATAACCCACACAACAAAGATAATACAACAACCAATGGTATATACAAAATTGAATGCCAAGATTGCAAAAAATGTTACATAGGACAAACAAAAAACAGCTGAAAAAACGTTATTTTGAACACCTAAATGCATACAAAAAACCAGAAATATATTAATCTAGTTTGGCCACACATGCAATAAACACTGGACATGAATTCCCAGACATAACGAATATGACACTAATAAAACATATACCACACAAAGGGACCATAATGAACATTTGGGAAAATTTACAAATATACAAACATAAAACACAAAACAAACTAATACCTGAACAAATACAAATCAATACAAAACATGACACAATTTTCAAAGCACTCAACATAGAAAATACACAAAATACTAATATATACACCACAATCACACACAATAATACCAACTTAAAGCACCAGAGACCAACAGAAAACCACAGCAACAACCAGCCAACACAAATACCTCACAAGGTTCAAAATCAGGAAGGCTGAAGATGGGAACACAAGGCTTCCCGAAACATGTTCCAAATAAGGAGAAAACATCTTGAGGTAAAGTCATTATAAAATATACATTATATATATATTCCAATGAGTGAGATTTGCACATAAAATAATAATTTCACTCTTAACATATGATAGCATGTTTCAATGAGAACTGGTCAAAGTAAAAGTTGCGTGTTGGAACATTGTATTATAGACAGTAAAAATCATGTCAAAATTGTTAGATTAAGTTAATTTTTGACTGTATGAAAAAATATGAGTGTTGTGAAATAGTGCGAACGTATGCATAGGCATATGGCAAGTGCGCGTGTGAATAACTGTGTTACGAATTAACTCTGTTTTCTGTTATCTCTTCACTAGAACTGGAAATCTTTTCCAGCTGACTGAGTGTATCAAAAATATCCTTAATGCGACCAGGAACTTGCTCCGAGTCATTCTTCATGACTTGTTTAGTGAAGTACTGAGTAATTCTGGAAGCATTTTTCTCTCTTTCTTCTTCCCGTTTTCTTTCATTTAATAAATTTTAATACCCGGAAACTTTCTTTTTCTTTTCCTCTTGGGACATATAACTAAAGAAAATACCTAATTATAATAAATTTTATAAGTAAAATTTGAAATTAATATATTTTTGTAATACTAATAAAAATACAACAAAACAAAATTTTTACTATGAATATTCCATGTATACGCGCCATGTCCTTGGGACCCGGAACTGGAGAGCAACTGCACTTGACCGGGACAACTGGCGGAGCCTGGTAAAGGAGGCCTTGACTCAGTAATGGGTTTTCCCGCCGGTGAAGAAGAAGAACATAAACTAAAATCATAATACCTATTACAAAAAAAAAAAAAAACAATTTTATAATCTCAATTAAAATAAGTTTATTATAACAAGTTATACACTTTTAAATAGTCTGTGGCCATTTCAATATCATGTTTTGTTTCGGATGTGTGCCACCGCCTTCCAGAGCACGGCCGCTGAGTAATTGACTACAGATGGTTCTGGTCGACCCCACTGAAGACAATACTCGATCGTCAATAGTTTCGGTGCTCCTCACGTATATTCTTCACCCGCCAGCATCTTCCTCATGGCCGCTAAGGACCGTCCTCTTGTGTTTCTTCCTCATGGTTGCATTGCTTCTGCTTGTGGTTGTTGTACCTTAGATTGTGGTCGGTAGCTTACGAGGGTACAAACGGCAGCCCTTTTACAAGAGGAAGAAGATTAAACCGGCGGGTAACAAGACAAAAACTGTTATCAGATAGCCTTTGACTAGCCTGTAAAAGACCAAAACGTGTCGGTTCTTTGGGTGAATAAACCTTGATTTGACCTTACTTACAAGGTTCTTTACCTTTTTTAAAATCTTGGTCTACGTTTTATAAAACAAGGAAATAAAACGGACTTCTTTGTCTGGTCTTGCTGGTTTTCTGACAAAAGTTGAAGTGAACGATTGTTCACTAAAAAAACTTTTCAACCGTTGTTCTCAAAGAGCACAAAAACAAATAAACACGCTGATAAATGGGAGTGTTTAGCGGAAGCAATAAGCAAAGTATTAGTTTACTGTAAGCGTAAATCAAACACAAAAATATACAGAAACGTTCAAAACCATAGTTACAGAAACAATGTGCTTTTAATTTATTTAATTATTATTGTTGTGTAAAATATCTGGTCACTTATTCCGTTATAATGTAAAATTAAACATGTTTAAAATAAAATAAAAACTGATGAAAATTTAGAAGAAAATACACCTCCGACTATTGAAAAATTGAAGAAGTAATTGAAACTTTGAAAAACAATAAAGCTAGTGGAGAAGACTCCATGTCAGCTGAACTTTTGAAACGGTTTCTACCAAAGATCAAAAACGATCTACAATTAATTTTTGAATAAATTTGGAAAACAGAAAAAATTCCAGAAGAATGGAAGGTATCCTTAATAATCCGTTGCATAAGAAGGTGATAAGCAAGAGGTTTACAACTACAGAGGAATATCTTTACTTCCAGTGGCGTATAAAATATTTTCAAAGATTCTATTGAACACAGAAGAAAACACATTGGATAGCCATTTGTATGAATATCGGGGTGGCTTTAAGAAGGGCAGATCCTGTCGAGAACAAATATTCACTCTGAAGTCAACAATCCGTCACAGGCTACTGAATTCAAAGGAGATTGTAGTAACATTTGTTGATTTCAAAAAGGCCTTTGATCCTGTTGATAGAGAAACTATAGATAAAATAATTTGGTATTAATCTAAATTGGCAAATCTAATCCGTGAAATCCTTACGGACGCAGTCTCAAAAATAAAATTCATGGTAGAAACATCTCAACCATCCAAAATAAATACAGGTGTAAGACAGGGTGATGGTTTATCCCCAATTCTTTTCAACTGTGTCCTGGAGAAAGTAGTGAGAATTTGTAATGAAAAATTAAAGTAATGCAAAATATCACCAATCATGTTGGGAAGAAGGAACAAACATATTGAAATAAACTCTTTGGTATTCGCAGATGACTTTGCTATACTTTCTGAACATCTGACATCTGCAGTAACACAAATTAATTTTTTAGAGGACATAGCCAGTAGAACAGGCTTAAGAATTTCTGCAGAGAAACAAATTTTTCACGGCCATTAAAAATGTGCCAAAATTCCTCCTAATAGATATTGGTCTAATAGAGAGGGTTAGAAAATTTAAGTATCTAGAGGAAATAATTCAAGAGAATGGTTTAGAAAAATCTACTATAGAAGAAAGGATTCATAAATGGAAAGAGCATATGGTATAACTAAAGATATTTACAACAAAAAGTGCATAACTAAAAATGCAAAAATAAGGCATTACAGTACAGTAGTGAGGCCAGAATGCCTATATGCATGTGAATTTCTAGCATTGAGTTATAATTTAGACAAACTAAAAGTATTGGAAAGACGAATTATTAGGAAAATATTCGGCCCACGAAAAACGTCTGAAGGTTGGAAATTAAGAACTAATGATGAAATATATCAAAGTATAGAAAATATAACAGAAACAGTGAGAAAAAGAAGACTATTATTTTTTTGGACATGTATACAGAATGGACGACAATAGGTTAACAAAACAGATCTTCAAATATCTGTGGGGAAAGAAGTCAACATCAAGTTGGATTAAAGAAGTCCAAAAAGATTTAGAAAAAAATAGTATAAACGTTGAAGCAGTAATTGAAAGAGAAGTTTTTAGGGCAAAAGTGTTAAAAATGGAAGGAGTCCAGGGTAGGAGAGAGAAAATCGCAGGTTCAAAGTGGACTGAAGAGATGAAGAAGAGACAGTGAAAATATGAAGGAATATTGGAGAAAAAGAAAAAACAAGGAATAAAGAATTGAAATTGGCATGTGGTCCTCAGATGGCCGATAAAAATAGAAAATAAAAACAGATATACTCGCACGCACACACGCGCGCGCGCACACACACACACACACACACACACACACACACAGGATTATAGGCCTACTACATAAATTATTTGATATTTTATGCTAGTTTTCATTCAAGTAATATTGTTTTCCTTACTTGGAACACGTTTCGGGCAACAAATATTGTGCCCATCTTCAGCCGTCCTGTTGAATACTTTTTTGCCCGTCGTTTTACCCATTGTTTTTGTCTTGTTGAATACTTGTGTCTAGATTGATTGTTGCTATGGCTTCCTCTTGGTTTTGTTGTTGTCTACATTGGTGTTATTGTGTGTCCAAGCAAGCAAAATCATCATCATCATCATAAGAAGGAGCACAAGAAGAAGCAGAAAATGAAGAAAAAGGAGCATAAGAAAATACAAATGGGTATTTCTCTACTTCCGTTAATGAAGCTAAAGGTGTTCGTTACTTCGACACTTGGTCAGATAAACATACTGTCCATAGGAGTCTATCTGTAAAGGAAGTCTTCTTCTTCTGATAGTTCCTATCCGTTTCGGGTGTTGGATATCATACAGACTATTTTAACTTTCTGTACTGCTGTACGGAATAAGTCAGTTGTATTCAAGCCAAACCAGGTCCTTACATTTGTCAGCCATGATGTACTCGGTAGCCCAACTCCTCTCTTTCCAAGTACTTTTTCGTGTAGTATGGACTGCAATAAGTAAAATCTCTGTTCATTTCTCATGAGATGTCCCAGATACTGAAGCTTTCTTATCCTCACTGTTTAATAACTTCCCTTTCTTTCTTCATCTTCCTAAGAACTTCAGCATTAGTTATATGTACTGTCCATGAAATGCTCAGCATTCTACGGTAAAGCCTCATTTTGAAAGATTCCAATTTTTTAGTCGTTGGTTCAGTCAAAGTCCAAGATTCTACACCGTAGAAGAGGACCGAGAATACGTAGCAGCGTAAAAGTCGCATCTTTGTGTGTATTGTTAAATCGTGACTTTTGAATAAACTGCTCATTCTTGTTAAATTCTGCTCGTTATTTCTTGAGAGTGGTCCCATTGTTCATTGACTATAGTTCATTGAATATAGTAGTTCACTGAGTGTAGCATAGTATTATAGAGGAAGTACCATAAGTTTATATTTGAATATAAATGAGAACATTAAAGTGACTACTGGGTAACCAGAGGAGCAATACTCTTTAATAAACATTGCTTACAGCGCATAAACCTATACGCAAGCACAACAGGTTACCGAGGTAAGCTGTATGCAACTTACGCAGCCCACTGACCCCAACTATCTGTTGAGTGTACCCACACGTATGCTGACAGTGTGAAGGGGGTCATTAGTCCACCTAAACTTTGCGGCTTACGGAAGGGGTGTTGTGCACAGTTAGCGGGCGGGGGCAAAGCGTATACTTTCCCCGTTGTAGTTCGCCTACAGAAATAAAATTTTATATTGACGTGAACACACGGCCTGCGACGAATGTAAAGGAGTTCCGTGTGTATGTATGTGTGTGCTTAATAAATAACGAAGAAACATCAGCCACATCCCTATTATACCGCTGACAATTATTTATCTATAGCGGTGGCATAAGGCGGTTTCTTAGTGTATTTTCCTAAATTCTGGTATCGTGCAAAAGTGCCCCCCTAGTAGCCCCCTTTTCGTATCTATCAGCTTATGTACATATTATACAAACAAACAATTGTACAAACATACACAAAAATAGTCGTTTCAGCCTACTTTGACTGTACGCTAATACTATAGGCGGTCTCACGGACCGTCGTATTGCATAGTGGAACAAAACACACACACCAATAAATTTCATTAATTACCAGCTCTAATTATTCACAGTAACAATTTGAAATCAACAAGCCACTCCCGTACAATAATTCAACACGCGATAATAATTGTCAACTATTAGAATTCCACACTCATTATAATACTATAATCAGTTTCCACCAATCCGCAACAATCACTTGATCCGCACTCTACAATATCGCCAGGTGTAAATAACTTCTAAGCCGGCCACTGTTGCTTATATAGGTCCCGCAGAGATTCCAGAATAATTTTCCATTCTTTTGGCGGCGTGCCACCATAATTTGCATAGTTACAAGTGCTTTCAACCAGTCTAGAGTGGACTGTCTTAGCACAGACGCCGCACGCTGGGCTAGTCAAGAAGCGCATAAAACGACACTCTCGACTTGTTACGTAATTGTCGGAGCAATACTGTTGGTAGGCCTACACTCTCTCCCTTCATCTCATCAACCGTAGATTGGTGGGTCTGAAGTTTCTTCTGTTCTAAAGCCAGGTCTCTTTACTTCGTTGTAGTGGTTTCTTCCCTTGATCTCGTCCAAGAACTCTTGTCTTGGCCCTTTCCTCATGTTACGTTCCTCCGTCATTTTCTCGAGCAAGGTGGGTAACCATCCTGAATATCGTAGCAGATGATCAACCATTCCATTTCTCATTTTCGCATTTGGTCTTAGCAGCGTCCTCTTTTCATCTGCTCTTAATAATACTTTATCTTTTGTCAAGCTTACAGTCCGCAGTATCTCCAACAGTCTCCTCCAGCACCGCATCTTGAAAGAATCAAGATTATTTTCCTTTCTGGTGTTCTTAAGGTCTAAATCTCTGAGGCGTAAGTACCTATACTCCAGATGAATCTTTTTACTAATCGCTTCTTCACTTCTTGATGCTAAAAGGATATTCTTTTTGAAAAACGCATACTTGGCGTCAACGATTCTAATTTTTCTGCCAGCTGTGCTTCTGCCATCTGATGATATAAACTCTCCTTGCTATTTGAAAGTCTGTTCATTTTTCTTCTTCGAGCCATACCTCTACCTTCTCTTCTCCGTAACTCGTGCGTTTCATCATTTTAGTTTTAGTCGTATTTATCTTCAACACTGTATATCTTCGACTATTTATCTTAAGATACTATCATTAGAAATAATTGTAATAGCGTGTATTTTGTTAAAATCCAGAAAAGCAATGTAACGTTTGTTTATTGTCAAAAGTGACTTTCGTTTTATTTTTTCAGGGTACTATGTACCATACATCTCGCCTACGTTAAATTTGCCAACTTCACAAGCCTCTTCTTCAGGACAGGTTGAGTTTGTATTTTTGAAAGTTTTACCTCATCTTTGAACGTACTTTCTTTGACAATAGTATTTTTTAATATGAAAAAGTCGAAAATTTAAAATTTCTATACATTTTTTTCGTAGACACTAAATTTGATCTAACGTTTTCCAAAGAAATTATTTTTTGTAAACGTTTATTCTTCACCTAACTTGAGAAAATGCCAGCGGGATAAACTCAGCACTAGTAACACACTGTAAAAATTTCATTACTCTAGTGTTTGTAGTTTCTAAGAAAAGGTACATGAGAAAATTTAATTTTCTGAAATCGTGCATCAAAGTTAGTTAATCATCAAACCCGTTACAGTAAATTCTTCCTCGATACTCAGGATCACGTGGGGTTTCCTCTTCATAAATGGTACAACCACAAATAAAAATTCCCGTATTGGCTTAATAAAAATTCGCTTTTCAGAAATATCCCTCACTGAAACAATACGCGGAATACAATTTACGTGTTGTGATAAACAATTAATAAATAACCGAATGTTGCAAGGGTTTTAAAAAATATTACAGTACACCCTCTGTAATCCGGCAGTGCGGTAGTCCGGTCCCTCCAGTATTCCGACGTTTTCAGGCAGATACTGGCGAGCGTGGAGGGGGAAACAAGTCACTGAACATAGACCTCAGTTGCATCATTAGTCCCTCACTGTGTACAGTGTTATAATACATTTTAGGTTAGTTGTCTCCAAGTCGCTTATATTAATATAATAGATATTTACCATATATCCGTCGTGCGACTTCGTTTTTCTCGTCTTATTTTGACGCGTTTCGCCAACGAATTGCCATCTTCAGAAATCTTAATCACTCATTAGAGATCGTTAAAAAATTAAAAACACTAAAATCATTACAGTAAAAGTGCACTTTTACGACATTGGAAACTCACAGACGCGAACATGAAAGTTTATGTTTCTCGCGTGGACAATATCGATCGACTGCTTTCGCGTGGACAATATCGATCGACTGATTCACTGTTTATATAGCCACTGATAAACCTGTTTTGCTTATTATAGCCCGTATGTATCAGTGGCTATATAAACAGTGAATCAGTCGATCGATATTGTCCACGCGAAAGCAGTCGATCGATATTGTCCACGCGAGAAACATAAACTTTCATGTTCGCGTCTGTGAGTTTCCAATGTCGTAAAAGTGCACTTTTACTGTAATGATTTTAGTGTTTTTAATTTTTTAACGATCTCTAATGAGTGATTAAGATTTCTGAAAATGGCAATTCGTTGCCGAAACGCGTCAAAATAAGACGAGAAAAACGAAGTCGCACGACGGATATATGGTAAATATCTATTGTACAGTGTTGTTTATTTGCAGTTTTTTTTTTTGCTTAGTGTCATTATTTGCCGTGTTTACGTAATTTAAGATCATGAGTCCAAAATGTCTTCACAGTGCAAAAGAAAACATAAAACATTAACACTACTTCAGAAAAACGAGATTTTAAAAATATATACAGTAGGCCATGATATGGCAGTGGACGCCTTCACAACTTCTATTAAGTAGGCAAAAAGAAAATTGTGTGTTTTCTTGTAAAATTCTCGTGTTGTAAAACCGTTAAAGTGTCGTTTCAAGCCAAGGAATAGAAGAAAATTGACAGCTTTTTCATTCCAATGGAATGGTACTGTACTTTACTCTGTTAGTTTCATTTTTACTACGTTTGACTAAATTATAAACATAAAACTAATTTGAATAATTTAGAAAAATAGAAGTTGATTTACTATAGGCCTATATTTAATCCTATGTTTTAATCAAGTGTAAGTATATTTCATGTTCTATTATTATGTACAATATTCACTACTTTTTGTCATTCAAAATAACCATCTATTAATCCGGCATTTCCACTGATCCGGCACTACCCTGGACTGATATCGGCTGGATTAATGAGAGTGTACTGTATTTCACATATTTTATACACATTTGTTTTGGGTAAGTTAATGTTATTTTATCACAAACAACACCTTGAAAATACTATTTGCTTCAAAAACATTAAGAAGGCTGTTCTGATTGTGTTTATTATTTTGATATGTAAAATCATGGCCGGCTCTAGTAGAAGACCAGAACATTAAATGTGGCAACGTTGAGTCTGAGGCCAACAAGCATAGTGTAATAAAATAGCTAAAGTGAACATGTTATATTTTGATTTAATTTCATACCATTACTAAAGTCATGAGTAGGCCTGTTTATAGCTAAATCTAAATTACAAGTCGTGCGCACTTAGTACTATACGTTTAAGATAAAGAACTTAGTGAATTAGTGTTAGGCCTAATGAACTAATTTTGTTGGAATTATTGAATTCGTATTATATGAATGAGTTAATTATTATATTTCTAAAATAATATAACAGTATTTTACATAATAAACTTTCAATTTGCAAAAAATTAAAAATTATAAAACTGCTGTTAACCGACAATTAAAAATGACACGATTTTATTATTGAAATACATAAGTTAAGAGATCGTTTAGTCGGCCTCAAATATCAGCTGTTTCCAGTGTTGCCACGTTTCATGTTCCAGCCTACTACTAGAGCCGGCCATGGTAAAGTGCATAGAGATATACCGCATGTGGGCTGCGAAAGGGATCGACTCGCATTGTAAAACAACACAATAATATTCTAATAGAATAGGTTCTTTACTTAATATGCTGATATTTTTCATGACTGTTTTAAAAACTAATATTCTACTTACAATTATATTTCATAATTGCTGTGTGTTGTAATGCTGCTCTCCTTTAAAAGGAAAGCTTTACTAATATACGTGCGGTTATTGACGAATCAAAACAATTTTTACAAATTTTTCCGTGTCAACTAAAATTAACACGCGTTGCAGGCTGTTCTCACTCTATAAGCAATTAAATTCAACAGCTTACATCCGTAAGGCACCTCTGTTTCGATGTCATGAGCATTACTCGCGCGCGCGTACATGTGTGTGTGTGGTTGAAACAGACGTTCAGGCTACAGTTTCAATGTAACGCTCGTTAGAACAGTTTTCCTGTATACTCGGTATTATCGCACAGTTGTGAGATCCAAGTCACTTCAATGTCAGTTGATTATACCTCTTTGGTTGATTGCTCAATGCTGTATATAGCGTATAAATACCTCTTTGCATACACTGTGTCGTTAATCGCATTTCAGCAGCTGCAATCAATTCTTATCAGTTTACCTTTGCTTTTGATTCGCTGAACGTGTCAAACACGTGCCGTTTGATCTGCCCACACTTCCGCTCCATACAATAGGACTGAGTGGACAGCTGCTATAAAAAGTCTTCTTCTTTAATTGACTTCGGGCCATGAGCCGACTAGGCGCCATCAATTCTTTTGGCGCTTTGTCCACCATACGCTTAATGTGCTCAAAAAAGCTCAATTGGAGCCGATCATCACTCCAAGGTACTTCACCGCTGGCTTTGAGTCGACAATTTCGTCTCCGACTCGTACCGGGATTACAGTGGGAATCGACTTCTTAGTCAAGACCATGACTTTTGTCTTGCTGAGGGCTAACGTCAACCCGTGCGACCCAATTGTTGACTAATCGCATCACCCTGTTGACCTTGATCTACAAGTTGGGCTTGGTCGATGGTACGAGCAGCGACGAGTGCCGTCACATCGTCGCCGTACCCCACCAAACACGACTCTTCCGGCATCTCCATCCTCAGCAGGCTGTTATAGGATGTGTTCCACAGGTCCGGTCCATGGACTGAACCCTGGGCCGCCCCGGCCGTGACAGCCATCCGCCGCTGTCCTTCCTGCGTTCCATAAAACAGCGCTCTGTCCCTGAGATAATTGTCCACCATCCGTAGCAGGTACCTCGGCACGCAAAAGTCACGGTCCAAATAATAATAATAATAATTTTATAGAGGGTGTAACACGTCACTATACAGTGCTGGGCCCCAAATTAAACGTGCTACATAAAATATCATCATACGACAAATGTATCACAAAACCACAATACATTACAATAACATAACACAATATATATCAATAATATAACACTGGGTACCACAATATAATAAAATTAGCTGCTACCTAAATTTATCATAAATCTAGTGTTCATCAAAAAACAGACATAATAACTAACTTACATGCAATGGGCGGTGGTATGTAAAGAAAATTATACTACCAGCTAGTGAGAAGAGTTATACGCATTTATTCATTTACAAACAAAGTTAGCCTCTTGCTGAGTAATTACGGATCAGCCAGCATGTAATAATTCTTTTTGTTTAATTAAATTCTGAATAAATTAACTATTGAATAAATTGAATAGTGAATAAATTAAGCCGTGCATAAAATCTTTACTAAGTGTCGATTTAGAAGGTGAATCGAACACTGATCCAAATTAAGTAGAATAAATCAGTTCTATGAATCAGTACAGGTTTACATTTTTAGTTACGCACAGCAAACATGCTGTGATCTGTTAGTAAGTTTCTCACATTTGCTTATACTTAAAGTCTCTGAAAAATGTATACGATCATATTTCCTTTTTTGCTAACTGTGTGGAAGTTAGAACTACAGCTGGGTGTTGTTAATTAAAAAGAACACTGTTACTTGAACAGCACAAGGTGTATAGAGGCGTCGAGTCCACTCCTGCTCACGCCATGCGTCCACGGGTTACAGGTTCAAGAGCTTCTACGTTGCCTGTGGGAAGTATCTCCGTAAGTGAAGCAAAACTGTATGAAGAAACGAATTCATGAAGTTCTCAATCCCGTTCATGGAACCAAGTTCACACTGTAAATTCCAGAGCTTTTAGTATGGGTTTACCATTACCGTGTTCACATATTCAATCATACAACATCTGACAGTCACTTACAAAATACAGTTATTACAATCATAAAGGATCATTACAAGCATTAAATTAACGTAAAAAATTACATATCTTTCTTTTCTGTACTTAACTGGCTGAAATTAGTTTTTTGTTACGAGGCTTACGGTTACAAACATGCTACATCATGGTTCGTTACAGATTACAATTCTTTTCATTTTTACATAAATTACATACGATTGCTTCTACAAAATGACAAACATATATAATTAGCCACCAGTACTGATCCATAAGGACCGAAATAATTATAAATACCTTGGTAAAAGAGGCTCCAAATTTAGGCGTCGACCTGGAGACGATGGGAACTCTGCTCACACCGATATTAGCTAGTCGACTAAGCCAAACTTGTCTAGTGAAAACCCTTGTCGACAACGTTTATTATTTAAAACTCTTTAATAATAGTGTTCCTGCAGTAGTGCGAATAGTAACAATATGTGTAGTTGTCTACACGCCGATTTACTTCTTAACTCTTCTGTCACTGTATAACGTCCAAAGGTTCGAAATTATAGTACTACACATGAATAGAGGAAATACCTTTCCGGTGACCAAAAGTATAGGACTGTGTGTAGTCTGAGAGAGAGAGAGAGAGAGAGAGAGAGAGAGAGAGAGAGAGAGAGAGAGAGAGAGAGAGAGAGAGAGAGAGAGAGAGAGAGAGAGAGAGAGAGAGAGAGAGAGAGAGTGTGTGTGTGTGTGTGTGTGTGTGTGTGTGTGTGTGTGTGTGTGTGTGTGTGTGTGTGTGTGTGTGTGTGTGTGTGTGTGTGTGTGTGTGTGTGTGTGTGTGTGTGTGTGTGTGTGTGTGTGTGTGTGTGTGTGTGTGTGTGTGTGTGTGTGTGTGTGTGTGTGTGTGTGTGTGTGTGTGTGAAATAACATGTTTGACTAACATAAAATAAATCATAATGGTTAGTACAAAAAACCAAAAGAATTTTATAATCTCAGTTAAAATATATATTTTTTTTTACACGAACAACAGGCCAGCCATGGACCACGCGAATATCATTTCCTTTCCGTTTCTTCTCCTGCCAGAAGGCCCTCATTCGCACACTATGCGCCGCCTTCCTCTCCACTGTCTACCCATTTCCCGTCTTCTTCTCACGACAGAGAATCTTAAGATTTTGAATTTTCTTTCTGTATGTATTTCTATCCACACAGTCGTTCGAAGAGATACCCAGTTTCATCGTTTCCTGCTTGAGTTGTTTGGTGTATCCGTTCAGACTAAAAAGCCAAATATATTTGAAGAATTCTTCATTTTATTTTAAGAAGAGGTTTTAATTTTTGAAGGCACATTTTTTCCACTCCATACATGATCACCGGCCTGATCACAGTGCTATAATGGCGGACTTTCGCACTTCCGGAAAGGTTTTTCCATACAGTTCCCGGGTTAGAGTAAAGCCCTTTACTAATTTGAGATTAAATATCTTAAAGGATTCTTAATATGAGGCGTTTCGGGATATGTTTTTAGATTATT
The DNA here is from genome assembly GCA_034769895.1 of Magicicada septendecula. NCBI lineage: Eukaryota > Metazoa > Arthropoda > Insecta > Hemiptera > Cicadidae > Magicicada > Magicicada septendecula. Next base: position 681,895,313 of record CM068368.1, on the reverse strand, counting down.
ATTAGTATAGTCTATTAGTAAATTGTTAGTATATTTTATTTCTCCATACATAGTGTCTGGGCACGTTTTCGAGAATTTAAATAGGGCGGTCATAATTTCCGTTTTAGCAAAGGAGATTTGGAGGCCAGTTTTCTCACCTATCTCTTTGAGAACTTCTACTTGCTGCTTTCTTGCTTCTTCTTCTGAGTGGGCGATGATGGCAAGATCATCCGCGAAAGCTAAACAGCTTAATTATACGCCTTTAGACAGACTAATACACGTTTGACTAACATAAACTAAAATCATAATCCCTAGTACAAAACAAAACCTCAGATAATAGGTGCTTCTTTGGTCTCAGACCCCTGTTCCAGAGTAGAACAATTGCCAGGAGCATCAAGCTTTTCTGTATAAAACACTAATCCGCCCAGTTCTCACCTATGGTTCTGTGACCTGGACCATTTCTAGAAAGTCTGAGTCAAGCCTGCTGGTTCACGAACGCAAAATCCTCCGCAGTACTTTTGGTCCAATATGTATGGGAGGTGAATGGAAAGAAAGGACCAACCAAAAACTGAAGACTCTTCTGAATGAACCAGATATTGCGAAAATTACAAAACTTGGTAGACTCAGGTGGGCACGTGAACAGAATGGGGGAGAATGAAATACCAAGAAAGGCACTCACGGAACAGGTCTATGGCACCAGGAGAGTCGGTAGACCCAAAATACGTTGGGAAGACGGTGTGAACCCATCTTCTTACCCATTCGTATTTTCATGGATACTACAGTAGTTTTCGAAAACCTGAAGAAAGCTATTTTGTAGGAAATTTAGTGCTCTTTTGATTGGTCACTTTTCAATTCACACCATCTACTAACGAAACCATACAAGTTGGTTTTTTCAAATTTGAAAAATTTTGATTTTTACTCAAGTTATCGTATGACACAGGATTCTGCTATAAACTCAAATATCTCCGAAACTATGCATCATATCGAAACTTTCCTTTTTGCAATTTGTAGTGCAAGCCAATATATACGAGTATAAAAAAAATATTTGTAACAGAACTTTTCCTTAAAACGTTATTAGCGTTTAAAAAGCGCACATACTAGCACACGCGTGCGCGCAACATACGTATCGCAGAAATTTCTATGATTCGTAAAGATGTTAAGCCTGTTTCGCCTTAAGACACTTCCTTCCATGTTTTCCAGAACACGCCACTTCGAGCCAATCACCATACTTCCATTTTCATGGAAGTAAAAATAAAAAATATAGGCCTATTACGTTAAATGTACAAGAAAAGAGTGAATAACTTACCTTAGATCTTAGTTTTAAATTAAAATTTACTTCTATTGTTCTTGTTATTATTTTATTACTGATGCACTGCATTTTACTGTCCTATGTCTAATTACAAAAAGTTACAACTGATACCTTTTTGATTAGAGATACGATACAGTACATGCACTTAAACAGCAGACTGTAGAAGAAAGTTACAAACTCTGACGATTTTCTTATATATGTTTAAGAAAATGCAAGTTCAAACAAGATTAAACAAATTCAAACTCGCGTCATCCTGCAAACAGCACATTACCCGCCTTTGTCTCTTCTTCCAAAGATTACTGATACTTTCATCATAAAAGTCTTCATTGTCACTCCAAGCAAGAATTTCTTCAGAAAAATACCTTTTAGCCATAACAAGTCTAAAGAATAAATAAACACTCCACAACAATTATACGTATCACTTATAGCATAGATTATAAACCCTTATGCACAATCGCCATCAATCAGAAAATGTAAATAAAAAATAAACTCCCCCCACAATAATGAATATTTCTGTTCACTTATCGCAACAATTACAAAATCTCAAGCACACTCAACTGTCAAATATCGCAGCGTTTACATATCACAGACACATTGAATGAAACTGTCTTTGTTTTAACTGCTGACTCATCTCATATCTAACTATAAATAATTGATCCAATATGCACAATGCTAGTCCCGTTAGTTACAGTCATAGGCATACTAAACCACTCTTAGCATTTTACCAATTTAAAATGACGTGAGACCTAAAACGTCAGGAGCACCGAACAGTCATATTTTGGCGAGAATACCCGTCCAGAGCACCGAAAAGGTTAATACAATTAACTTAATATATAATAATTTTTTTTTCAAATATTTCCTCGTCTGAAATTTTTGGCGCCTGTGTGCCCTGCACACTTAGCGCACTGTGTCGGCGCGCCACTGTGTGGTGTTTAGGGTTGTATGAGATACGACGTCTACATCTATTTCCCCTATTTTCTGCAGCTCAAGTAGCCTCAAACCCTGTTGATCGTTAATGGTCTCAACGAGTAATCCACCTGCAGCTTTTCTGATGTCCTGTATGACTGATCCAGCACAACCAGTAATAGTCTTTTCAATAAGGAAAGGACTTACTTTTGCATTCCATTTAACGACAAAATACTTTGGCACCTCTGGCATTTGGCAGACGATGTCAGAAATCTTTCTGGATCTACTGAGGAAGACTTTATTTCTGGATGGGAGTTTTTAAGGGATCCCTCAACCCCAGAATTATTTTGTGAAACTAGCATATAGTTCCTACGAGTATCGGGGAAGTAACTGACCACTGCAGCAGAACCCTTGAGTACCAAGACTAGGACTAATTACAACAGGGAACGTCCTGTTTGCAATTCACTAACATAGAACCATCCATCCATTGACACAATCGGTTCCACAGTGGGTTACAGTGTGTTATCAAGTGGTACACACAACCTTGTCGAACTTACTCACCAGTTCCCTGTGAGCCACAAACAGCTAAGAGTATCAGCTGTTACTGCCCCCCATGAGGACAAAATGTAGGGTGTAGGGTGCAGGGTAGTTTACGGGTGGTATAAATTTTATTTTTAATATTATTTTTCTGTTTTCTCTTTCTCCTTGTTCCTCCATCTCTTTCTACTTCTTATCACCTTATTACTATTATTATAATTATCTTATATTGTTACTTGTGGGTAATATAATTAGTAATTAAAACTGACTTAACCAATTTGCAATGACAACAGAAATGCTAATTGTTGACAGAGCAGAAAACCGAAGTTCTCAGCACTTTGATGATACTACTTTTATTAGAGATGTTAAAAATGAAAATACGGTATACAATCTCTACAGCAGAGGACGCTCAAAATGTTAACATGCCCAAAAAAAACACACAAATGGTTTTGACAGCATGTGTTTATTCTGATATAAACATATAAAATATATCTACATACTTCTCCATATATCTACAAATTTTGTCTGTGGTGTTAGAATTCATATTGACATATATAATTTTTATACCTGCAAATGTTTACCTGCAATAAACTTGAAGGCAATTTTCTATCAGCTGCATTGAAATATTATAGACTTTTAAAACAAGAGTACATCCAAGGAAAATACTGGAAACAAAGGGGATGATAATGGATGACTAGGGATTTGGTACCAGGCAAGATACAAAAGTCAAACATGTCTAGTCCAATTTTGTAAGTACAACAAAAAAAGAAACATATATTCACACTGTCATCTAAAGTAATAATATTACACATTATCCAACTGGCAGGCCCAGTCAAAGATTATTAGAAAATTTTAAGCACAATATTTGTTACTTATTGCATGTTTAGAATCATGCCTTGATTAGATTACCATCAAAGGTCATTAACTGGAGACCTTTGTATAAAGTTTGTGTGGTTATCAGAAGCAAAATGCATATTATTTCTTTTTAATTTGTTTTTGTTTTGGTTAGTATGTATTTTGAAAAAAAATTAACATAGTATACTTTCTATATTCAGAAGAAATGTAGTAATGATTGCAGTAAGTACGTGCATTAAATATGATCATTAAATTAAATGGTTAATGTCTGAAAGTTTATTTTATTGTTTATTGACCTATTGATATATGAATGAAAAAGTGAGAGCCTACAAACTATAAATGGGAAACTTTTCCAGCCATGCAGCTGGTATTTTACCTTTTTTACAATTGAATAATGAGTAATTATAGTATAATTAATTCAGTATTATAATTATAGTATTTAGAACCTGACCTTTCATTTTTACTTTTATTAAATATTGAAACCATACCATCTATAGAAAACAATGAATCACTCGATTTGTTTCTCAATACGACACTATGCATCCCTCTGGATACTATGTTTTGTCCTAATTATGATAACATTACATAAATGAAGTCTATCATATAGGCCTACTGCTGAATCAACAAATGGACATAATAACCCAGTACCTTTAAGTAAAAGTGAGCACACACTTTGTAGCGTGACAGATGTATGCATAATATTGAATGGCAATTGATCATTAGAATAATGAAGTTATAATATTTAAATTTGGAAGAAAGCATTAAGTTTAATATAAATAGATTAATTCATAGCAACTGTGGAAAGAAATCATTATTATAAAGAAAATACAAGTTCAAGTAAAAGGAGTTACTAGTGATGAGTCATCCAAAACCAGTCTCATAACCAAAGGTTTTCAAACTATAACCCAGGAAGGTAAAAAAGTAAATAACCAAGCAGTACAGAATATGACCAAACCCACAACGAGGGAGAATAAATAGAATAGAAACCCTAAAATAAGCCAAGATCAACCAATACAGGTTGTGTATTTCTGAAATAAAGAAGAAGATGGAGAAGATACCAGTCCCAGAAGGCAGGAGAAAAGAAGACTGATGAAAGAAGAAGAAGGCAGCATCCTGAAGAAGATGTCATGCTCTTATAAAAGACACCCAAATCCCTATATCCCCAAAATAAATATCTAAAAACAAAAGTATAACGAAATAAAAACCACATGTATATAAATTTAAGAGAGAGAAGTGTATAAAGTAAAAGTTGCCTGTGAACTAAGATGAAACAATAATATAGTACCCATGGAACAAATCTCCATTGAAAAAACGCTAACCAATTTATTATGTTAATAAGACTATACGACCATTTAGCATTAACATAATATATAAGTGCAAAGTGAACCAGTGATAGTTTTGGGTATTATAAAAAATGAACCTTGTGTTTCATTCTTGGCAATCACAAACATTGAATGCAATGAAATATGCATTTTTCAATGACTTGAAATGTGTACTGTGACAATATGTTGTTCATAAGACATGAATCTGTTTAAAATAACATTTTGTTTTACATGAAAAAAGAAAAACAGATTTCATAATACCTTTTGAACAATTCATACTATTTATTTATTAATGACCGGGTACAATTCCCCAAAGACAATGTATAAAAGACGGTATAAAAACTGTAGAATCCTACTTATAATAATAGTTAGAAATAAGAATATAAATATAAGGTTTTTATGTATATAGTACAAGAATGTTTAAAAATGTTTTAGATATAAGGCCATTTGTTTGGGTCTAATACAACTAACATCAGAACTATAAAAATAGTTACTACTTGTAAATAGTAGAGAGTAATTAAGATGTTAGTTAGTAAAAAACCTTTTTTGTAAACCATATTTCCATGTTAGAAATAAGGATTTTGTTGCAAAATGTCTGACTTGAAGACAACCATTTATTTAAAAAAAATATTCTTTATTTTGTTTAACTATTATTTGTATTGTAACCAATACTAATTGTTTTTGTGTAATTTGAAAACATGTTTAATTTATAATACTATATGTAAAAGTCAGAGAGGGTATCACACATCATATATTGTTTGTAAAATATTTTGTAAGAAAAATTGTTAAAAAATCATAGGCCAAAAGAATGGAAACCAAACTTCATCAAAACAGAGAAATTGCTCATTTAAATGCAAATAAACAAAAGGGGTTTAGACAAAATAAACTTGAGATCAAGCCATATAATTGCACATACCATTTAGAAAGATTTTAATAAATTATATTCAGAATTATAAATAAAAATGAAAATGACTAAACTCAGAAATTTGGACATGGGAGTCATATATTTCAGAATAATGTTTCAGAATACAACTAATTCAATTAATTACCAGAAAATAAGGGAATATGAACCTTTTAATACAATATAGGATTATTAATATTAAATATAACTGATAAAATGGCTGAATTTATATAATGACAGGAAGTAAATTTTGATGTTTTGACTTTTCAGAGTATAACAAACTGAAAGTAAAATTACTATTTTTTGGACAGAAAACACTATAAAACGGCATTATTTAATCTGAATATAACCAGAATGAACTGAAAGATTAATTTAAATAACATCTAGTGAATAAAATTGACAAATAACCCAAGTTTAGGTATTTATATAGTGAAATATTAAAGTGTGCACAGGATATGAAAAATATTTGAACAATGTTAAGAATAATATTATATTGGCTAAGAGTTTAATTGAAACTGAAGGAAACAGTTAGTTGATTATTGGTATTCGAACGGTTAACATAAACGAGAGTTTTGTGACGATCTAACCTATCTTACAAAGGTAAAGTTAAGTGGCGAACAGTACGTTACTGTGAAGTCGAGAGTGAATTATAAAATCCTTCCAGAACATATACATTGTGACAAAAACAATCAAGAAACACTAATTAACACTAAACAATACATTTCTACTCCGAAAAACACCACAAAACACCAGAAAACTGTATAATACCTTAACCAAATTAGTGTCGGAATTGGGAAAAGTGTTTTGACTTATAATTACACAGATATACTAAATACAACCCAGAATCACTACACCAGTCACTACACAACATTTAACAAGAGATTTGCAGACACAAGAACAGAAATACTGCCAGAAAATACATTATTTGGAACGCAGCAGGAACGAGCAACATTTTGATCAACTTGATGGCCGCCATTTGCTTTTGATGATCCCAGTGCCTTCTCTTAGTTCAACCAGCTGTTTGGTGAAAACAATTATTTTAATTTTCAAATTATTATTCAATGTTTGTGTTTAGTAATAATTATTCATTTGATGTAACGTTATACTTTTTAAATATTGGCCCGATTTCTCTGACTTTGATAATAACTGGCTGTTTAAAGAACCCTGTACGATTTTTATATAATACTTTGTAATTTTTTCGATATTCTGAGAATCGATATTAATCGATAAGAGTCAATATTGCCATTAATTAATAAAACATTAATACTTTTCAATACTTAATAGTTCTTTATTTCTTCAATAATACTAATTACCAATAATATAATTCTAATTGATAATCTACAAGGACTTTACCACCTATAAGTGAAGATAACCTAAAAAAATAAAAAGATAAACAAGTATCGATTGGTTTGAAGACAATCTTATGAGTGGTGATAGTTTATTTAAAATATACCAAAACTTTAATAAAAATTTTCAGAAGAGCATTACACTTTTTAAAACTTCACAGCCCTATATTAATTAATTGATCATAATTAATTAATTAATAAAATTTAAAAAAAAAAAAAAAATTTTTTTAATTATTTTTTTTTATAAACATAATTTTTTTTTAAATTTCCTTCAAAACAATAATTTTTGTTTTGAAACTTTCTGTGAAGCTGAACATATATATTTCTTCATCAACTTTACTCTACTCGACCGGTCTTGCTACCATTGGGACTCGACCAGCTGGGAAACTTAAGGAAGTGTTTCAGGCCAGTAAGACGTCGAGAGCCACACCAATATACACACCAATTAAACATATTACATTACAACTTATTTATTTTATTACAAATTGGCTAGCCCAAAAAGTGCGGCTTGATTACATCGGAGTCACATACTCCACAATAGCTTATCATCAAGAACAACACAATCTTATAGCAATTATATTACAAATTGGCGCACAACTTTAGGGGCTTTAATTAGCGATTGGAAGGCCAATACATTCTGCCCAATCACTAGTTGGAGCTAGGCAACAGCTACAAAGCCAGAGAATTTCAAGGGAAAATGCAACGACGTGCAACATCTAAGAAACGGGCGGCGGAGACCGAGAAAGAAATAGAAGTTGACATGGACAACAAGGAGGCGACGCCAGTAGAGGCGGAAGAGGTATTACCACCGGTGTTGTCCAAACAAACTGAACAACCGGAGGCACCCACACAGACAGGGGTAGTCAATGTTCCAGAAAAGGAGAGACCGTCGCAAACAGAGGACATGACAACCCAAGAAATGTTCAGGCGGATGATGCAGGCAATGAATGAAAATAATAAGAACCTAGAATCCAAAATGGAGAGAATGATGAAGAAAATGGACGAAAATAGTAAGGAATTGATGGAAGATGAAAGAAGGGAAAAGAGGGAACTGAGGAAGATGCTGAATGATTGGAGTGAAGAAATAAGAGAGGATACTAAGAAAATGAGAGAGGACAGATTGAAAAGAGAAGAGTTAAGAAAGGAGAAGAACGAAGAAATAAAAGATGATAGCGAACCAGAACCAGAAGAAGTACCAAATGATAAATCGCAGGAACAAGTAATGGTAGTGCCTGAAGTTGACATTAACGGAAACCAGGAAAATATTAAACAGAGGAAAAGGAGAATGCATCCAAGAAATGTAATAACAACGAAGGAAGAGTTGGAGATGATGAAACATGGGTTAATTGATGGCAATAATATACCAATTACCTATGACAAAGACATCATGAATTCTAGGAATTATAGGAGGAGAATCGAAGTAATTTCAGAAATAAATTACCACAAAGCAGTAGTTTATCACTGGGAAAGGACCAGAGGTAAACAGAATACAACATGTGGACCAGATCAGTTTCAGCGCAGGACTGGACAGTGTATTACAGAAAGATGGAAATGTGATATCGTACCAGACTGTAATGATGACAAAGATGAATCACCAGAATGTATTCCATTAACGTGCCATCTAGGACAATTCCAGGGTACGGTTAGACTAAAATATAGTCCTTCAGAATGGATATGTGATGGTAAACCAGCTTATGGTGTTTCAGATAAACAAATAATAAGTGATAACCCAGATGAAGATCCTCACATATATTTGTCAAGTAACACAAAACATGGACCAGAGAAGTATTGGTGTATACAATACTATGATAGAGGGAGCCGAATCTCTAACAACCCGCCGCGTAATAACCAGTTTAACGGAAATTTTAACGGCGTTAGGAATAACAACCCCTACCCAAACAATAGAAACAATTTTTATCAACATAATAATAATATTCCATACAGTCAGAGAAATCCATATCCCAACAATAATGTTGACAGACCTTACCCACCTAACCGAAATTACTATAATAATAATTTTAGTAATAACAATAATAGCAATAGTAATAACCGAGTGTCGCGCCCTAGGGTAAATTTTATAAGAGCAACTGAGATGATGGACCCTGGTTGACACAGATACCACACACCATCAAGAGAAGGGACGGAGATCATGATAACCGACTACGGCGAAAAACAACGGTGAAGGAGACGGAATAAATATCATTGAAAGGAAATGATATGGAGAATAAACATAGAAACAAAACTGGGTTTTATGAATGAAGACTATTTAAGAAAATGCCCATTATAAATAAAAATATGAGCAATGGAACGACGTAAAGAAAATCGTCCATCTTCCTGGGTATATAAAAGAAAAGAAAATTTATAAGAAAAGGAAAAGTGAAGATCAACTTATTAAAGTATAAATAATATAGGCCAGTGTAGAGTACAATATAACCCCATATGTTGTGGTAAATAATAAGCATAACAATACATATGAGTTGAAGGAAATCGTTTCAGGAAAAATCAAAGGAGTGTACACTCAAGCTTCTATGAAGAAATATTATGAAGAATGAGTTGTGAGATTTAGAATTTTGAATTTATTTTATTTTTAAAATTTTTAAAATAATGTAAGTACATCTTACAACCTAATATTTTGAGAAGAACATTTTGGAGAATTATAAGAAGAAGGAATTTAGAATTTTTATTAAAAAAATTTTAAAATATGTAAGAACAACTTACAACCTAATAATTTTGGAACAAACTTTATGGAAGAAAGAAAAAGAAAGAATTTTGAATATAACTTATTCTAAAATATGTAAGGACAACTTACAACCTAATAATTTGAAGAAAAAACTTTATGGAAGAAAGAGAAAGAGAGAGAATTTTGTACTTATTATTTATAAAAATTTAAAATTGAGTAAGTACTTCTTACTACAACCTGATAATTTAGAACTAAACTTTATGGAAGAAAGAGAAGGAGAGAGAATTTTGAACTTAATTATAAAAATTTAAAATTTAGTAAGAACATCTTACTACCACTGATAATTTTGAAAAAACATTTTTGAAGAATTAAGAAGAAAGGAATTTTGTAGTTAATATACGAAAAATATAAAAATGAAGTAAGACCAACTTACTATAACTAAGTTTATGAGAAAACCTTATGGTAAATAATTAAGAAGAATTTGATTTTGGAAAAATACCAAAACATTCAGAAATAATAGTAAGATAACAGTACTATAAACAATTCTGAATGAAACAATTCTGGGAATAAATGAATTAAACAGAATTTGAATGTTGATAGAACTTCAGAACTTTGAAACAAGATAAGATCAACATATTACAAGGATTCATGAGAAATATTTTTCAATTAAATAAAAAGAATAGTTTGAATTTTACATTAAAACTAACCAAGTTCCAAAAAATAATTATGTGTCAATTATGATTGAATTGAGAAGAAAATAAAGTGATTAATTCAGAAAAGAGAATTAATTTTAATCCAGAATAAATGCTAGATATTCACAATAGCATTTGAAGGAGTAGAGAAGAATAACAAAAAAGAGTGTAATATGCAAGAAAAGAAAAAATTTGGAAGCAAAGAGACTAATTACCTATGAAACGATAATGAAAACAGTTAATTAAGAGCGAAGAAGAACAACTCATACCAAACAGATGGAGAAGATGATTTCGAACAAATGATAATAATAAGACCTATATGAAATGCAAAGAGAAGAAATACCACATGAAATATAATATAAATGAATTAATGTTAATGATTGCGAAGGCGGATTAATAACTTTCTAAGAGAAAGGAAAGAACCAAAATGTTTAAATAAAATGATCAATATAACAACCTGTATATCTAATGTAAAGATACAATGTTAAAAAATTAAATATAATATATTAAGACCATTCAAATAATGAATACGAAAGACTATTTATAAAGACCATGCTAATACTATGAATAACCAGAAGAAAGTATAAAGAGAATTCAGATGAAGAAGAAAGAGAGTTACACTCTAAACAGTAACCAGAATTATTAAAAGAAAGGTTTTCAACCATAATTAAATTAAAAATATCAGACAAGTTAAGAGTTTTGAAAAAATATATATGTAATGAGTATAATAATGATTATGAAGATTTATTAAGATAGAAAATGTGAGATAATCTGAGAGACTACGAAGTGGAGAATCCAAAGATATTTTTATTAGTCGAAAATGAGACTACTTTTTATTTATTTATTCGATGACTGACTGAAGATAATTCCAGCAGCATTATGTTTTTGAGCAGGGATGGATATGCCTCTGTACTCAATTTATAGAAGTGGTGTATGGCCAGCAGAGAAGTAGCGTACAGTGCCCCTCTGATCTGCCCCAGCCCACGTGATAGGGAATGTTAGGGAATTAATATCCCAAGGATACAACACGAAGTTGATAAAGGAAGAAAATGTATTACAATAATAATATATCTCAGAAGACACTAACTATCCGAAAAGGATCAGTAGTAAAACAAATAATTATATATATAAAATTAATTAAACTCTAATTATAAAAAAGTCGATATAAAAATGGAGAAGAAAATGAATTATAAGAAATGATGAAATTATCATAAGAAATTATTTCATCCATAAACATGTCTGAAATAATTACTTCTGGAGGAGAGCAATCTGTAGCGTGACAGATGTATGCATAATATTGAATGGCAATTGATCATTAGAATAATGAAGTTATAATATTTAAATTTGGAAGAAAGCATTAAGTTTAATATAAATAGATTAATTCATAGCAACTGTGGAAAGAAATCATTATTATAAAGAAAATACAAGTTCAAGTAAAAGGAGTTACTAGTGATGAGTCATCCAAAACCAGTCTCATAACCAAAGGTTTTCAAACTATAACCCAGGAAGGTAAAAAAGTAAATAACCAAGCAGTACAGAATATGACCAAACCCACAACGAGGGAGAATAAATAGAATAGAAACCCTAAAATAAGCCAAGATCAACCAATACAGGTTGTGTATTTCTGAAATAAAGAAGAAGATGGAGAAGATACCAGTCCCAGAAGGCAGGAGAAAAGAAGACTGATGAAAGAAGAAGAAGGCAGCATCCTGAAGAAGATGTCATGCTCTTATAAAAGACACCCAAATCCCTATATCCCCAAAATAAATATCTAAAAACAAAAGTATAACGAAATAAAAACCACATGTATATAAATTTAAGAGAGAGAAGTGTATAAAGTAAAAGTTGCCTGTGAACTAAGATGAAACAATAATATAGTACCCATGGAACAAATCTCCATTGAAAAAACGCTAACCAATTTATTATGTTAATAAGACTATACGACCATTTAGCATTAACATAATATATAAGTGCAAAGTGAACCAGTGATAGTTTTGGGTATTATAAAAAATGAACCTTGTGTTTCATTCTTGGCAATCACAAACATTGAATGCAATGAAATATGCATTTTTCAATGACTTGAAATGTGTACTGTGACAATATGTTGTTCATAAGACATGAATCTGTTTAAAATAACATTTTGTTTTACATGAAAAAAGAAAAACAGATTTCATAATACCTTTTGAACAATTCATACTATTTATTTATTAATGACCGGGTACAATTCCCCAAAGACAATGTATAAAAGACGGTATAAAAACTGTAGAATCCTACTTATAATAATAGTTAGAAATAAGAATATAAATATAAGGTTTTTATGTATATAGTACAAGAATGTTTAAAAATGTTTTAGATATAAGGCCATTTGTTTGGGTCTAATACAACTAACATCAGAACTATAAAAATAGTTACTACTTGTAAATAGTAGAGAGTAATTAAGATGTTAGTTAGTAAAAAACCTTTTTTGTAAACCATATTTCCATGTTAGAAATAAGGATTTTGTTGCAAAATGTCTGACTTGAAGACAACCATTTATTTAAAAAAAATATTCTTTATTTTGTTTAACTATTATTTGTATTGTAACCAATACTAATTGTTTTTGTGTAATTTGAAAACATGTTTAATTTATAATACTATATGTAAAAGTCAGAGAGGGTATCACACATCATATATTGTTTGTAAAATATTTTGTAAGAAAAATTGTTAAAAAATCATAGGCCAAAAGAATGGAAACCAAACTTCATCAAAACAGAGAAATTGCTCATTTAAATGCAAATAAACAAAAGGGGTTTAGACAAAATAAACTTGAGATCAAGCCATATAATTGCACATACCATTTAGAAAGATTTTAATAAATTATATTCAGAATTATAAATAAAAATGAAAATGACTAAACTCAGAAATTTGGACATGGGAGTCATATATTTCAGAATAATGTTTCAGAATACAACTAATTCAATTAATTACCAGAAAATAAGGGAATATGAACCCTTTAATACAATATAGGATTATTAATATTAAATATAACTGATAAAGTGGCTGAATTTATATAATGACAGGAAGTAAATTTTGATGTTTTGACTTTTCAGAGTATAACAAACTGAAAGTAAAATTACTATTTTTTGGACAGAAAACACTATAAAACGGCATTATTTAATCTGAATATAACCAGAATGAACTGAAAGATTAATTTAAATAACATCTAGTGAATAAAATTGACAAATAACCCAAGTTTAGGTATTTATATAGTGAAATATTAAAGTGTGCACAGGATATGAAAAATATTTGAACAATGTTAAGAATAATATTATATTGGCTAAGAGTTTAATTGAAACTGAAGGAAACAGTTAGTTGATTATTGGTATTCGAACGGTTAACATAAACGAGAGTTTTGTGACGATCTAACCTATCTTACAAAGGTAAAGTTAAGTGGCGAACAGTACGTTACTGTGAAGTCGAGAGTAAATTATAAAATCCTTCCAGAACATATACATTGTGACAAAAACAATCAAGAAACACTAATTAACACTAAACAATACATTTCTACTCCGAAAAACACCACAAAACACCAGAAAACTGTATAATACCTTAACCAAATTAGTGTCGGAATTGGGAAAAGTGTTTTGACTTATAATTACACAGATATACTAAATACAACCCAGAATCACTACACCAGTCACTACACAACATTTAACAAGAGATTTGCAGACACAAGAACAGAAATACTGCCAGAAAATACATTATTTGGAACGCAGCAGGAACGAGCAACATTTTGATCAACTTGATGGCCGCCATTTGCTTTTGACGATCCCAGTGCCTTCTCTTAGTTCAACCAGCTGTTTGGTGAAAACAATTGTTTTAATTTTCAAATTATTATTCAATGTTTGTGTTTAGTAATAATTATTCATTTGATGTAACGTTATACTTTTTAAATATTGGCCCGATTTCTCTGACTTTGATAATAACTGGCTGTTTAAAGAACCCTGTACGATTTTTATATAATACTTTGTAATTTTTTCGATATCCTGAGAATCTATATTAATCGATAAGAGTCAATATTGCCATTAATTAATAAAACATTAATACTTTTCAATACTTAATAGTTCTTTATTTCTTCAATAATACTAATTACCAATAATATAATTCTAATTGATAATCTACAAGGACTTTACCACCTATAAGTGAAGATAACCTAAAAAAATAAAAAGATAAACAAGTATCGATTGGTTTGAAGACAATCTTATGAGTGGTGATAGTTTATTTAAAATATACCAAAACTTTAATAAAAATTTTCAGAAGAGCATTACACTTTTTAAAACTTCACAGCCCTATATTAATTAATTGATCATAATTAATTAATTAATAAAATTAAAAAAAAAAAATTTTTTTTAATTATTTTTTTTTATAAACATAATTTTTTTTTTAAATTTCCTTCAAAACAATAATTTTTGTTTTGAAACTTTCTGTGAAGCTGAACATATATATTTCTTCATCAACTTTACTCTACTCGACCGGTCTTGCTACCATTGGGACTCGACCAGCTGGGAAACTTAAGGAAGTGTTTCAGGCCAGTAAGACGTCGAGAGCCACACCAATATACACACCAATTAAACATATTACATTACAACTTATTTATTTTATTACAAATTGGCTAGCCCAAAAAGTGCGGCTTGATTACATCGGAGTCACATACTCCACAATAGCTTATCATCAAGAACAACACAATCTATTCAATTATTTATTTTATTACAACTTGCAAATTCCTGACACACTGGGTGTATAAACCAATCAAGGCACTTCTGCAGTCAGTTCACTTCTTGGAGTTTTCACAGTGATTAGAGAATGGTATTAGTAAAATTTTATTGGAGAGTGATATTAGTCCAGTGTTAAATATTTTTGTTGTGATATTATAATTTATGAACCTGAAGACTACATTTGTCTGTTGTGTATAATTTGTATTGGATAAGTGTAAAACCAATGAGAATAAAAGTAATACAAGTGATTATTATTATAAGTGTGATAATAAAAATTTAACTACACATTTCACTGACACTAAGTGATTTATTTTGCTGTTTTAAGATCATTATCCATGTGTTCTCTATACCCAGTAGTGGATTTCAGACTAATCAACTGTCTAGGGCCTCAGTGCTGTGAGGAGGCAACACAGCATTTTTTTTTTTTTTTTGGGGGGGGGATAAAATTATATAGTAGAGCAAATTGATATTAATAGGCATACATGTACATATTATTTTGTTGTCCTTAATTTATTTTAAATGATTATGTATAATTTTCACAAAAGTATTCTAATACAAAATGAGTTTTTAATACAATCATTGTCAAATACTTTTTACTGAAATAAAAGATAAAAGTCTCAAGGAGACGAGTGATACATAACTGTTGAAAATATGTTAAAATGGGATAACAAATTTTCCAATTTTTTAAAAGGGAGGTCTCTGGGAATAAACTGCCTAGGGCCACAAAATGTGAAAATCCGCCACTTTCTATAACAACATAAAGGGGTTGAGGGTACTAGAAATCGCTGCATACCTGCACTGGTTGTAAAACCAAGAAAAGGTTATTTTATTATACTGTTGTTTACTGACAAGTCTGTTGTTATATAGGTTTGTAATTTCTCCAAGGGTTATAAACGTATGTGGCTACCTACAGTGGCCTGAGAGACATTTTTATGCAGACAGATGTTTTCGTGGAGAGTATGCTCACACCTGCTAATGATAAGAGAAATGTTCATACTGGTATTTCAAAAACAATTGCTGACTTACTAAAAGCGCCCACTGAGGCATTGTCATTTTCTTACATCTATTTATTATCTATATCTGTCTTAAATTTATTTTTATTTTTTTTTTTATATATTATTTATTTTTATTTTTTCTAATTTACTTCTTTTTAGCTAAATTTATTAACTACTAATTATTGTATATTAAATTTAACAATGCAGGTAAAAATAATGAATAGCCGCAAAAAATATCATTAAACAATTCTTCAGCAGAAAAAAACATATTTCTCCAAAAATATATTAAATTAAGTACATTTAAAATGTACTAACAGACATTCTGCCGACTCTTCTCCGCATATCACCTTTAATTTTGGACCAGTGGTTCTCAATCATTTGGATGTGAACAGCAGAGTTGCGAGGACATACAAAATTAAGCGAATGGTTCAGATACAAATGTGTATAGACATATTGTTCAAGCGAGTTGTAGCCGCGTCACATATCTGTAACTATAGTGGTTCCTGGTTCTATATTATCTAAAATTACATGATTTAGTATGTTTGCATCGCGTTTATCCATCACCTTTAGCAAGCACTTTTTTGTTCTCCTCCAAATTATTACCCGAAGTAGCCACCGAGTTTTGGTTATTTGGCCCCTGTTATACTTGCTTCTGCTGAACGCACTTTCATCAATTTCAATATCTCCTGGGCAGCCAATTTCTGAGCTGTTCTCCATCAGCCAGAGAGTAAGGATCTCCCTGACCTCGTTTATTAATTTTCGCATAGTTTTCCTATTTATGTCGATGTCTCTTGAAATCACTGAAATTGGATATTTTAAAATCCAAGCGACTAACCACTGAAGGTGTATCTGAAACCACTGTATAGATGGGCACAACACTAACCAACGAATGCACTACAAATGTCTCTTAAATCGCTAGAAGTAGCCACATACATTTATAAGTGTTGCAAATATCAGCAAAGCTTATAACAATAGAAATGTTAGTGACAAATGTTGACATCGGTCACTTTAAAACCTTTTACTAGTTTTACAACCGGTGCAGGTATGCGGCAACTTCTAGTACCTTCAACCCACATAAAGTATTTGGGCTAGCATTTGTATATTTGGAGTAAAAGGTAAATTAAATACAAAGAGCATAACGATGATATTGTCTTGAGTATAAAACCAGAAAACCAACTGTATTTATACATGCAACTGCTTTTATTTAATTTATAAACATGTTTATTTGAAAGACTGTACAAATGGTGATATCATAGGTGTTTACAATTGGATGTTTATACAATTTCTTGTTGTCACGTTTAGTCTGTATTTATGCAGCATGAAATCTGTGAACAGAATATAAAACAAATAAATTAGTGCCTAGTGCCTATCACAAGGTAGGCCAATATAATATTTAGTTTATGTAATATATAAGTTAATATACTGTACTGATATTAAAAATTAAAGTTATGTTTAATTAATTCGTCAAGATTTCAATACAAAATGTTTATGATACTTTTGAGGTTCATTAAAATGTGATGATAAAAATTAAGAAAAAGAAGAAGTAGTATTCATTACAGGTGTGGCTGATACAGTGCTGTAGCACATTCATAATTTATAAGCGTAATTATAATTGGTGACAATTGTTGTTGCAATTTAAACTGATAAATGTTTCAATTTAATCAAATTTAAATTATTTCAGTTATTTTTAGTTTTCGCACTTGCAGTTGTTTAGGAAAAAAACTACAGATTTAGATGATAACACAGTCTAATGCTATCTGGCTAAGAAATGCAGTGTGCTGTTTCAGATGTGGTGTAGAGTAACATTACACTAATGAGTGGTTGAACAGTTATCTTCTCTAGCCCCTAACTCCTTTTGTGCTGTGATAGGGCTACTGCTCACTGATGATTTTTTATCACATAACTGTTTTGTCACCACCATAAAATCTGAATGCTCTTATGAAGCTATGTACACTAAGCAATGTGACATGAACGTGACTTTTTGGTCCTGCTGGCAGGCGATTTCTGTGCAATGAAACTGCCATGTCTTACGTTTGCAATGAGTGCATGCACATGGGTACATTTTGTCACCATGATTTCATCAGCATTCCTTGATGTTGATATGATATAATTCATTCAACATACTGCTACACAGATTACAAATGCACCATCTGTTTCTGTACCATACCACTCACATCGCCGAGTCTCCAAGGTTCTTCATACATCACCACAACTTCTCCTCAAGATTCCAGATTCCAGTAGTGTACATTCTTACATTTCAAATTTTACTGTCAGTTCTGATGAATAAGAAAATCTATATGATGTGTGTGCTTCAAAAAAATGTGTGATTAAAATAAATAAAAGTAAACAAGAAGAATGTTTCTTAATTTTCTGTGTACATTTCACTTTATTTGTGCTTTCCAGTGTTTTTTTTAATATGAAAAAACAAATTTTGTTCAATTAAAAATGTTTTTTTTTTTCCATTATTTCATTGTTACTGTAATTCCAAAACTATTAGGCATAATTTGAAATTCGCAAATTGAAAATTTATAATTGTATAAAATAATTAATATTTTTATTATTAAATTAATAGCTGTCTATATAATACCTAATTTCCTTTATTACCTTACTATCATAGTGAGCCTCTCTTCCATTGGAAATGACAACTGCATATTTGCATTTTAGTGATTAACAGCAGGTTTCAAAATTTGTACCACCTCATCAGAAGCTTCCACACTCATGTGGGAAAAGCCAAAAAATTTTCAGGATTGGATCACAAATCTTCAAACATTAGGTTAAATTTTCCTAAATTAGGTAATCTTTCACTCCACATTGAATGAACTCAGGATCACTTTCTGATCTTTTTCCTATGCCATATCTCCAGTGCATAAACAATGACTGTCTTCTAAAAATTCACGTCAATCCATAACCATTTCAAATATCTATATATCCATATCCATATTTGATTAATTGTCATTGAAAAGCCAGGAAAAATAATGGGTAACATATGACAGTCACTCATTGTGTGCGGACTCCTTTAAGTCAAAGTGACAAAAGGGTGACAGTGACAAAACAGTTGCATGACAAAAAGTCACCAGTGTGTGGTAAGCCTTACAGTACCACTTTGTTTAATTTGAACTGCATGGATGTCACTACATAATGTTGCTGTGGCATCTTTTATTTCTGTTGTTTCAGTCAGCAAAGAGTCATTGTAGACGGTGGGTGTGTGAATAGGGAATACATACATTTGTGTTTTTGACCTTATTTTTTTTTTAATTGAAGAAAGTTGAAGCAAATTTTCTTGCTGCAAAAAAATGATCAACTTTATTACATAGGTGAAGTTAAAATTTAGTTTATAGTTTACTTGAGACTAGAAAAGAAACTGAACTGAAGTTTTACAAGACAATGGCAGTATCAATGGCACTGTACAATAGTAAGACATAGGTTCAAAGAATTCAGTTCGTAGTCCTTCAGTCTTTCGACTGGTTTGTACCCTCCCCGCATATACCCGTGGTGCGTGTGGTACTGAGTCACTCACAGGTATATGGGACCTACAGTTTAACGCCGGATCCGAATGGCATTTTTTTTTTTTAGGGTTTTTACTAGGCAGGATACCTCTCGCTGGGTTGCCATTACCTTGTGAGGGGGAACGGTCGTATCTAAATCAGAGTTCAAAGAATGATAGAAGAAAACTTATATCTGCTGAAATGAAATTGCAAAGAGCTGTAGAAGATTGCACATTAACATACATAATAAGTAACACAAGTATAAGACAAAAAAAGAATTGTACATTTTTAATTTAAAACAAAATTAATAAAATTATTAAATACAAAGTCAATTGGTGCAACCGTTTAGAAAGAATGCAGCAAGACAGTCTTCCCCAAATTGGCCTGAATTTCAAGTCCAGAGGTCAGCAAAGTGTGGGACATCTGAGGACAAGATGGTTTCTGGAATTGGCAGTACAGCCTAAGTCATGGAAGAAGTTTTAATTGATGAAACTATTCCAGCAAAGATGCAATTAATATGGTGCTGTCAAAATGCAACTCATTTCTAGTAGTACATGTTGCTGTATGTCAGTCAAGTCCCATTTATGATCATTTTTCTTACGTTTCATAGTCTGTGATCAAACTCTAAGATACTTTTCAATCATTTCATATTTTTGTTGTTTCTATAACCAGTCACACCTACTATTACGTTTTAGCATACTGGGGTAAAGGATATTCCCATTACAATATAGTTAACCAATTAAATTGTATATTTAACTATATTGTAATCAAAACATTCAATTACAATTCATAAAACCTCGAAGATACAGAATAATTTCTGTGAAACGTATGTCAGGTGTAAATAAACCTACTTGCAGAAGTATTAATTTGAAGACATTACATGGGAGACCTGCAGGAAACTCAACTAGTTACTTACAAAGGAATAATGAGATAAAGAAGTATACATCTAATTACAGAATTAATCGTCTGTGCTAGATTGTAGCACACAGTGAGGGATAAATTGTGAATTCAAAGTATGGAAATAGAACAGAGTACGAATCATGTTTTACAAATGTGCAGAATATGCAATTAAAGAATAACCGACAGCGCGCACACCGTGTGGGTGTACACCGAAAATTGTTGTGTGCGTACTTTGTGTAGTGTAATTGTGTTTTGTGTTATGTGAATTTTTAATATTTTTAATATATTGACGACTGTGCCATCGTATGATGGTATGAAGAGACTTTTTTAAATATTCTTGAGGATGGGACAAGTGTCCCGAAACATGTCAATTGTATAAAGACATTTACTTAAGCCACAGACGGTGAGTTACATAGCGTTTAGTTGATTATAAAATAAGTGGCTTGGACTATAAGCGGATTTATTCCATTAACAATATAGTAAGTAATACTTCATTACCTTAATGTGAAGATACTGCACATTTCACATATACCCAAGTAACATAAATTAAAAACGATATCTATCATAGTTGGTTCCAATATAGGCACCAGCACTACTGACAGTCGAAGTTCTGTAGTCTTGTTGGGCACTGATATTGTATCTGGAAGATGCAAAGTTATGGAAGCCAGGTGAATGCCTGTAACTGACTGTAGCCATCTGGATTCCAGAACTGTGGAACTGAGGCCACTGTTGCAAATATCAATGCTTGATGCAATCTAATTTTAAAATTTAAAAAAAATTAAATCACATTTCAGTTGAATTATAAAAAAATATAAAATTCATCTCATTACTCTTATAGCACCTAATCTATCAGATACCATAGAATTACCACATTATCTATGCCACTTTTGAACTCTCCTCTCCTCTCTCTCTCTCCTCTCTCTCTCTCTCTCTCTCTTCTCTCTCTCTCTCTCTCTCTCTCTCTCTCTCTCTCTCCTCTCTCTCTCTCTCTCTCTCTTCTCACATCACACACACACACACACACACACACACACACACACACACATTTGCATTCACATTAAACTAATTCTATTTGTATGGTAATAGTGTATGAAGCCTGATGTTAACTAGAATGATGTTATTTTATGGTGGCCAGTAATTCTGGAACAGCAGTATGTGCAGTACAGCCAGATGTTTTTCATCAATTGGCAGTACAGCCAATTCATATGTTTTTCATCAGTACAGCCAGATATCACATTAATTGTACCCACTGTGACAACTTTTTGCGCAACACTGAATCAGCCACTGCAAAGTAACATGTTGTGTAACTGACAGTAGAAGTTCTCAGTATAGGGATTACAGTTACAAGGATCACTTATTAATTGCTCTTTTTTCAATACATGTAGAAAAATTCACATTTCCATAGCACTCTTTAGACAAACATGTTACATAGAACATATAAATGAAAGAGTACTTTAAGACTAAGTACTTATATATTATGCTGAAAGATAAAAAAACCAAGCAACTTTTTATATTAGGAATCCATGCAAGACTCCTAATATGGAGAATTTAAAAAATGTATAAAGTAGCATAACGCAAACCCTACTACTACTTAATTTTGATTACTATTACTGGTAATATTATGAGACTCCAAATAAGCTCTAAGCGTTATGAATTACTGAGTATCCATTACTATTATCTTTGACATCAACTACGCCAGAGTACTTCAAACATTAAATAGTAGATAGTATCGTCCTCAAATCTTCAAATTTCATATGTTATTTAAGTATCTAAATTAACTGCAAGGGTCATTCACCCCCTGTTTTAACTGATCAAATTGTTTTTAAAAACCAAAAATTATAACCTTATAAAACTTTGAAAATTTTTAATTTTCCAAATTTTGTAAATCATTTGGGTAATGTAAGACAATTTAAAATTTATTATTTTAGTACAAATGGTATAGTACTACAATACAGCATAGTACACAGAACAGCTTTCAAACAGTGATATATATGTTGGCTTTGATATTATCTTATGGTACAGTTATGGTAATCCAAAAGTGGCAAACTCATGATAATCGTGACATAAATTAAACCTTCATTAAGCCAAGAAATTTACTTGTGGCTAAACTAAAACTAAAACTAAAACTAAAGATAAACTAAACATAATTGATATTATCATTCTTTTAAAATGTAAACATTCAACAAGCAAATATAACTAAATGGCTTTTTAATAAAATCTTGATACAAAATTAAAGTAAATTCTTTTTTTCTGAAAACTATACCTTTGTTATTCAAGAAAAACCCAGGTCTTTCAAGGGCAATATTGAAATACTGTTAGCATTACATCTATTAGCCATTCATATACAATCAGTGGTCATTTAACAAATAACACAGCCATAATGTTTCCTTCCAGAAACATCTTTTATCTATATCAAATGAATAGCCCTAGCAGTAGAAGAATAATTTACTGATGTGTGTGCACGTGTGAGTGTGTGTGTGGCCTCTAACAAAATAGAGCAGATGAATTAGTAATAAGTATCATATTTTGTGCACAGAACACTACATATTCTATTTATTTGTTAATGTTGATTGTGCCAAAATTCACTGCCACAGAACATCAAATTCCAGTGGTGGCTGGTGAGTCCCGAGGATGGGAAGGCTACAAGGCAGTCATGTGAGCCGCTCTCAGTCATGTCAGTCATAGCACCCCCTTCCCCTGACACTCGTTATTTCACTATTAATTATGGTAGAGATATCTGATTTCAACAGCACTTACGTCTTATAAATATATGCTTATCTTTAACAAGATAAAACAAAGATTAATTTACTTTTGTTCTAGCAAGTGAAGTAAACTTCTGAGTAGAAATATATTTTGTAAGCTGCAATGAATTTAGACCTACTTCTAGACCTACAGCAAAGTCAAGCAAAGTCATTCAACAGTCCTTCTTATTCTCAAAATTGTCAGTAACATCATCATGTCACGTAGGTCCACTTTACAATTTGCAGAGTATTACCTTTTCAGTTGAAACTAAAGCAATAGAGCTAAGATGATCTTGAATCATGCAGTTCCTTAAGTAAATTTTGATTCTCTAAAAACAAGGAAAGCTTCTCTCTGCATAAGAATAATTACAAGGAAGAATTATTGCAATAGAGTAAATAATTTATACACTTTGGGAAAAATTTTGTTTGCATGAAATTCATCATCATCTTTCATCTTTTTTATTAACCTAATTAATTTCACTGTGTAATGGCGAGAAAATGGTTTCAAGTCCTGTTCTTAATTTTTCTTTGTTAAAATGCTGAGAATATATTTCCATTAAGGGAACAAAAGAATCAGTCAGGAATATTTTATCATAGTAAGAAAAGTTTTTAGTGTCACCTAACTTCATAAATTTTAATTCCTTACATCTGAAAAATCATACTTCTAGTTGAGCAATAATATTGCTTAACAGTAAGCAGGGCCAGCAGAATAACTTTAACTTTACTCCACTATCACATAGCCATTTATGTTGCTCACACCATAACGACTGGAAAGTTCTAGTCTGGTTTTTGTGCCTTTTAAGAAATAAAAATTTTAGGGTACATTGATCATGTTTCAGTATTTCACTTCTCTCAAAATCACTCAAATGGGAAAATGGGTTTTCCAGCAGTGTTGTAATAATGTCTTTGTTCAATACTGCAATATCACTTTCACTTTCTTCTGCCAAAGCCATTTTATCCTCATGGTAGAGATCAGAAACACATGGCAAGAAGAGTACAATAATAATAATACACATGCACAAGGAGCACAAGAACGTAAAGACTGCATAAAACTAACACAAGCCGCAATAAATGTGCTGAGAGGCTAACTCACTCTTTGCCTCCGTGGCACGGTTACAGATGCACATGCACTAGCGTACCCCCACCACTTGCTGGGTACGTAGTTGTACGAGTACTGTGGCGGCTACTCAGATCCCTGCCTCTGTCTGCTGCAATTCTGCACTATTATTGATAACGCACGATTTAAAAGTTTTTTTTGTACGTAATCAGATAATTTAAAATCTTAAATTGTGATTACAGCTTGATTACAGGTTCAGTTACAATAAAAATTAGAGACTGTTACTAGTTGTTTATTTTTTAATACTTTTATAAATTTTACTGGGAAGGCTTAGCCTCCCTGCCTCCCCTGATGAGCTGCCGCTGTAATATTGCATATTTTTCTTTATGTTTTTGCTTTGCACAACAACAACATATGTAAAGAAACTGACTATACAGGTTGAATATTTGAAGAAAGTTGGTAGTCTGGCAAAGACAAGGAAATAAATGATAACTATAGAGTCTATTTTATATAGTCTTTATTTCCACCCTGCAGGTCCTAATGCCCCATTTAAGTTGTCTTCAAATGACACTGTGTAGGTACAAAAATTAATAAACTATAATTACTTCACTACCGACTTGGAACACAAAGTTTTTTATAGGCAAAAACGTAAAAGATTTACCTTATAGCCTTAACCGGTTTTTGCTTTTAAAAAGCCTCTTCAGAGGCTCAGCCTCAGTCGGTAGTGAAGAAATTATAGTTAATTAAGTAACGGACATGTCATGAACAACGAAATCCAAGAAAAATTAATATTTTGAAAAATTTACTGTCTATAGAGCTAACAACTACGATGTACAACTTATATTGTGTATAAGATTTAAAAGGTTAAAGTATTAATTTTTTTACTTTTTTTTGTTAAAAATGATATATTAGTTAAAGTTGTTGATTATTAAATATGGTATTTAATTATTATTAGTAATAACAATTGGTAATTATCATTAGTATTTAATAATTAATGATAAAATTATCAGGATAATTAGTAAAAATAAGTATAAAGCAGTAAACAGCTGCATGTTTAAAAAATACTATTATCTTTGACATCAAATGCATCATAGTTCACCACACAATAGAATATTACCATACTGAATACTGAAGTTTACTGTTACTCAAGTATCTCAAATTTATTGCAAGGGTAAACTGACTTCTTTTCAAGAAATTACTTTTCAAAGTAAATCCTTAGACATACAAAATTATTTTTTCTAAATTTTTATTACAAAAATTATATTATTCTTGTTACAATTACTTTCATGAATTTTATTGAATACTCTTCTAATTATATTTAATTGTTAAATTTAATCACATAAAAAAGCAAGATACAAATTGATCCATAATTAGATGAAATTTGTATCAGTTAGTTCTTAACTTAGTTTTAAAGGTTAAGCACACACCTATAGGGCTCTATTTAAAATTAATCAATACATTTAAGCAATATCTTTGAGCATAAGTAATTTTTTACATTTGTTTTGCAAGATTATAAAAGTAAACTTTTTTCGATTGTTCACACTACTGCGATTTTAAGTATGTTTAATTCCTCCATATGAGATACTTGGTTTCAAATATTGAAAAATTGTCCGAAATTTTCAACTTTTATAAAGGAAATTGTAATTTTTTTAGTACAAGTCTAACACACATAATTAGGAATATCAAAAGACATAATGGAAAAATTAGTGCTTGTGAACCTTCAATGGCTTAAAAATTTAGCCCTGAAGTTTGAAAAAAATTGTTAATATTAAACAACCCTGTTTCTTTTTAAACTTAAACTTTTTACTGATAAAATTAGAATGATATATTAATACAGTTGTAGTTTAATGTATGATAAACGCAGTGCTTCTCATCATAAACCAAAAATTAATATAAAAAAGTAATGATGTTATAATGTTGCACCTGATCTTTAAAAAAGACAAAAAATGTTTGTATAAACAAATTAATTGAAAAAATTTTAGAAACTTCTTCTAACTACAAAAACTATATGAGATGGGTATAATTTAAGGGAAAACAAACATGATCATGCAGCCAATTATTTTAAATTGGAATGTTTGAGTTGGAATAATGTTTGAACTATGACCAAAATATTGAAAATGTTTGAACAAAGTTTTACTTCTGATTTACAAGTTTAGTACAACAATTCGATTATAGGTTCCTGAAACCTTAATTTTTTTATTTGACGTTATTATGTAGTTTGTAATTATCACTTTTACAGACACCTCTTCAAGTTTGATGACACTCGATATTACACAATTTCATGAAAACTACAGAAAAATACAACAAAAATAAGAAAATTTCTTGAATATTTTTATGTCAGCACTGGTGGATTAAAATTGACCATCATATTACAGTAAAAGTTCATATATGAATAATCATGTTTATAAACCAGAAATTTAAATTCTAGTGCAGAATACATTTGCTGGCCATAAGTTAATTTTTATAAAACTTTGTTAACAGATTGTTGGATTTCGTTGTCCATGATGTGTCCGTTACTTAACTAAATATCACTATTACATTAACGACTCGGAGTAACGATTCCGAGTCGTTAGTGTAATAGTGATATTTAGTAACAGATTGTGTTAAGAAACACAACAATAAATAGATTCGTTATAGAAGTTGTCAGTTTTAATTCACATAACTTGACCTGTATTTCAATTTGTCTTTTAGAAGTCAAAATTTTGGTTACAACTATAATTTCATTGGATCAGAAAGTAATTATGTTTATAGTTCTCTATACAGTAGATCTTAAACAAAAATTGTTATTCTTAAAAACAAAATTATAATAATAAACAGTAACATACCAAAAGCAGTTTCTCCATGTTGGTACAATCAACTATTCTATGTGCTGTACTAAGGCTGAATTTATATCATAACTTCAGAGGATTATCATGGGCGTCACCCAGATCAATGGTGAAATACAACACCTCATGTGTAACAACAAAAAATATTACTATCCAACAGAAAATGATACTATATTGCAAAATTTGTTATTAGAAAGAGCATTAATTTTTATGCTAATTTGACTAAGGTACTGAGAGGAAAGGAAACGTGTTTTTTTTTTACTTTTACAAAGATGTTTACTTTAAATTTTACTTTAGGTGGATTAGTTATTATCAAACATATTTTCCTAAAGATAACTTTTGGTCTGTTAATGTTAGATTAAAAATGTCAAGTAAGCTAAATCTTATTTGTTACGCACAATTAATATGATTCCACAAGTACACTCATGCTATAATTAAGTAGCATATTCATATTAATCCTGTCTTAAGTTTTGCACTTATTGCTTATACTATTCTCAACTAGTCTCAACAATTTATTAGGGCGTTTGGTGAGACTACCTTTAACTACGTTTAGCCAAAAAGATTTTCAGATACATGAGTCAGGTGAATACCATAAAACGTACTCAATCATAACTCTAAATTTTGTATCTGTGTATGAATAAAATATTGTAAAGCAACTTTACAAATACAACAGGTAGACAACTTCAAATAACTGAAAATCGCAAAAAACTTATGCCTATCAGCAGAACTATTATTTTGTGTGGCATGGTGATGAAGCACTTAAACAACGTGTGTTAAACTGTAGATTGAATGCATTGTACTTGAGTCCTAATATTCAAAATGACATACTTGAAACATGTGGAGAAATAATTCATAGCCACTTATTTGAGAGAATCAATAATGCATAGTGCTTTAGTATCCTAGCAAATGTGACGTCAGATACTTCCGGAACTAAACAGTTTTCTCTCAGTATTAGGTATACAGACAAGGACAGTGACAATAAATTTATAATCCGTGAAGGCTTTTGAAATTTGTACCAGTACAAGACATTA
The DNA here is from genome assembly GCA_034769895.1 of Magicicada septendecula. NCBI lineage: Eukaryota > Metazoa > Arthropoda > Insecta > Hemiptera > Cicadidae > Magicicada > Magicicada septendecula. The sequence goes on along the minus strand of CM068368.1, from coordinate 681,866,998 downwards.
GGGAAGCAACTTTATCTACCATGCTTATAAAGAATTTTTAGGAAATGGGAATCAATATAATGTAGATGTCAAGGACAAGGTTATGATGGTGCTTCTCCAATGACTGGTCAGTTTCAGGTTGTGCAGCAATAATACAACAAAAGTACCTTCAAGCTGTTTATGTTCATTGTGCAAGCCACTCATTCAATCATGTTTTTTAGAAATTCCACTAAATGGGATATTCTTTACAAACACCTTATACAAGAGTTAAATCCTACTCCTATTTCTAAAAAAAAAAACTAGACTTTTGAAATCCTGTGAACCAAGTGCGTCAAACGCTTAAGTGCGGTCTTATTGTTTAAAGATCTGTTAGTGTTATTTACAGAACTTTGAGTGGCACCCAAGACTTGCTTGATATAGACAATTAAACATCAAGCAAAGCCTGTGGATTACTTCTGAAATAGACAAATGTCCTTTTATCATAACCATGATTACTAGTAGTTAAGTTTTCAGTCTGTCCTACCATTTGTCATCCTCCCTATGGGAGAATTCATTGATTTTGTTTATTTCCAAAATCATGCTGATAAGCTGAAGAAAGAACTAGAGGATTTGAGAAATAAGTCAGAAATCAAGTTCCATTCTCTTTTTGTGGAAGCAACCGAGATATATGAAACCACTGACAGCCTGAAAAACCACTTAAAATCCCCAGAAAACCTGGAAGTAGAAGACAAGCCTACAAGGATATCTATGTTCCTCAAGATCCAGAGGAATATTACCATTTGTCAGTGTACATTCCATTCCTCTTCTCCACATCTTCTCTGATTTCTGGTCTGAAGGTGTTGAAGATTCAAGGTTAACATTTGAAGCGGAACTTGCCATGTGGAATAGTGAGTCCTGAGTCCTGACCCAAAACCAAAATACTTCATGCCATGCAGTGATGAGGGTGATAAGAATATTTTTCCAGCTGTCAATAAATTCCTAAAAATTTATACAACACTTTGAGTATCTGTAGCAACTAGCTAACATTCTTTTTCAACTCTTAGAAGGGTAGAAATTTATATCAGAAACACTTCAGTGCAAAATCGGATTAATGGGTTAGCTTTGATGTCTATTCATAGAGACATTTGTGTGGATCCAGATAAACTACCACTGTTTAAATACTAACTAACTGTTCTAAATAAACTACCCCAAAACAAAGCTTGAAGACTTGATTTTATTTTGTAAATAATGTAAAATAAATTTGTTTTTATGTTTAGTTTAAATGTTACAAATAAACACGAACTGTGTATTTCTATATCTATGTATTGCTCTATGTCGTCTTATTTTTTAGCTAATTCTATTTTAGATTATACTTTTATCAATAAAAATATAAATTTGTTTAAACTTTGTATTCCCACCAAAATAAAATCCTGGGTACACCCCTGAAGCATATGTCTCCTGAACACCAGGTCTGTAGTTCTCAATGATCCATTCAATTAACAATGTTCCATTGTAACAGTGTATATTATTGTATTTATTTACTGTAAATGAATGTAACTTTGAAATCAATATTAATTGTAACAGCATTTCGTATGCATAACAACTTTAGGTAGTTCAGCTTTTCCTCTTTCTTTTATTATGTTTTCTCATTCTTTATTCCTTGAATGACTAAACATTTTCTTTTTGTGGATTGTCACATGTAACTTTAAAAAAATTGGTTCAGTTATTGTAAACCTATAAATTACCTCATAACAAGAATCAACATAGCCATCAATTGTACTAAATATAATCATTTCACTACGACTCGGAACACAAAACTTTTTATGGGTAAAAACGTAAAAGCTTTACCTTACAACCTGAACCGGTTTTCACTTTTAAAAAGCTTCTTCAGAGGTTGCCGCTGGTAGCACTGTTCGTCTTGTTGTTGGCAACGAAATCGATTTTCGAAAGATCGATGTTGTGTGTGAGGTGTGATATGTTCGAATAATGCGTGTGATTTGAATTGCGTCTGTTCGTTTAGGATGTCGTTTTTATTTGTTTTCGTGTGTTTATATATTTAGAATTGTTCTAGAGTGTCTAGTTTTCAGCCTTTTGTGTGTACGTGTAGAATGTTCATGTTATTGTCGATGTTTTTGTATGTGTGGTTTGCTTCAATGAGGTGGTTTGCAAAAGTGGATTCTGTAGTGGAGTGGAGTGCCTTTGTGTGTTCAATGTATCTTTGTTTGAAGCTACGTCCTGTCTGGCCTATGTAGAATTTGTTGCAATTTGAGCAATTTAGTTTGTAAACACCACGAAGATTGAATTTGTTTTGTGCTTTGTGTGTGTGTTTTGATAGTGTGTGTTCTGTTTTGTTAGCAGTTTTGTAAGCGATTTTGTATCCTGCTTTTTTGAATTTGTGGGCTATTTTTTCAGTTTGTTTGTTGATGTATGTTGTAACGTTACATATAATCAACCCAATACCAAAATAAAACAAACTGATTATAAACAATCCAAAGCAAAATAAACAACAAAATGGGAACATTAAAGAAGCACCTAGGACGAATAGTGACTAATTTCGGGGAATAAAAGAAATTATTATTAACAAATAATGTATTACAGAAGAAATGAAGACACACTAATAAAGACAAGACAACATTGACCCAAATACCCAATAGATCAGACAGTGAGAAGAAGACAGCAACACCCATAACAAGAGATTTATTAAGGATGATAATAGAATCAGTGCGACTAGGGAAAATAAAATGGATTCAGCTACAAGAAGAAATAAATAATGACAAGAATAAAATAACATGAGAATATAAATTACTGATAATGATGGAGAAAACAGAAGTGATTTAAAAGCTGAATTAAAACCCTATGCTATAACATGACACTGACATCAAACTATTAATAAACTAACTTCAATGACTTGACAATATAACCAGAACTCAACGTTAAAGTTAAAACAATGATGGTAGGAAAATAAAGGGGAGAGTGAATATAAGAATTGTAAATGTGTAAATTAAGAATGTATAAAGATAACAACTAAATGATGTCCAAAAGACTAGTTCAATATGTAAGGTACCGGTAGATATAAAATTATAAGAGAAAACTAGTAGTCAACAATAATGTTGAAATAGTCACAAAAAAGAAGCATCTAACTAGAAATAATAAAAACTAGCAATAATACATATGAAGAATTCAGTACAATATGTAAAAACAAAATCTAAGGTCCAAACATTGTTATGAATCCAGGTGGGAACACATAACCTAAACTAACCAGCAAGTTTCAATTAGAATTGCCCGAAACAATAACAGGAATGTTCTTAGACTAGAGTATATTATACATACATACATACATACATACATACATCCTCGGCGCTACAGCCCAGTCCGGGCCCTGGCCTCCAAAAGAAACTTCCCCACTGGTCTCTACTCCCGGCCAATGTCCACCAGTTTGCTGCACCCAGCCTCACCACCTCATTACCAACCTGGTCCAGCCATCTTGTACGCGGTCTTCCCTTCCTTCTCCTTCCCATCGGCAAATAATTCATCACTCTTTTTGGGATTCTATCCTCCGCCATTCTCTGCACATGACCAGCCCAACGCAATCTGTTAATTTGTATGAGTTGCACGATCGGAAGATCTTTAAACCTTTCGTACAACTCTCGATTATGCAGTCGCCTCCAAATGTCGTTTTCCCTCACAGGGCCATAGATTCTCCTCAGTACCCTCCTCTCAAAAACGGATAGTTTCTGCTCATCTAGTTTTTTTAACACCCAGCATTCCAAGCCATACATCAGGACTGGTCTAATCAAGGTCTTGTATAGGGCGGCTTTTGTATCTTTGCTTATTAATTTTGAATTAAAATGTTTCACCAGTCCGTAGTAACACCTATTAGCAGATAATATCCGTTTTTCAATATCTCTAGAGGAGTCATTTCCAGAGTCCACATATGACCCGAGATATGGAAAACCCTGAACCTTTTCAAATTCATAATCGTTAATGCGTAGGGACAGGGCACGAGTGTTGGCACCTACAACCATATATTTGGTTTTGCTTTGGTTTATAACCAAGCCCATAGCCTTAGCGGACAACTCCAGTTCCTGAAAGGCTTCCTTTAAGCCAGATTCAGACCTACTTATGACGTCAATGTCATCGGCATAGGCCAGAAGCTGTACCTCCTTGTGAAATATGTGTCCGCTAGTTTGAATTCCTGAATCCCTGATGACCTTTTCTAGAGCTATGTTGAACAACAGACACGCTAAGGCATCTCCTTCTTTCAACCCATTCAATGTTTTTAAGGAGTTAGATAGATTTGATTGTATTCTGATTTGGCACTTAGAATTGGACATAACTACTCCAATCATACGCACCAACTTAGATGGTATATTCAACTCCTTCATAGCTCTATATAGCATTTTCCGGTTGATTGAATCATATGCCGACTGGAAATCCACAAAGAGATGGTGAGTGGCCACTCCATATTCCGTTTTTTCCAGGATTTGCCTTAGTGTAAATATTTGGTCTGTTGTTGACCTATTCCTAGTGAATCCACACTGATATTCTTTTATGTTTAGAGTATATTATAATATAAGCAAACTAGAGACTATAAGGAGCATTCCATTAACAAAAATAATTATATAGAAGGACTTGTGTACATTAGAAGTGTAAAATAACATGTTCAGAGGTACAGCATAGTGTTGGCACATTGAACAATATAAATAACACATAAAATGATAACAAAAGAACAGGGACTAATGTCACTATGATAACTGAGATGTAATACCACTAATGTAAGGCAACTCAATAATTATTGCCATGAATTTAATACTAATGATGTAAATTAAATATAACTCATATGTGAACCCAGATGCATGAAGCAGTAGGTATTTACCAACAAATGTCAGAATACCAGAGCTGCCAAACCTTATCATTACTATAACAAACATTATGCAAACTATATGTAATCAAAAGACAAAGGTGTAATGTAGAATAAGAAAGAAAAAATGTAACACTCAAGGATACTGAATGATAGGCTGATGGAAAGTGTACATAAATTAAAATAAAAGAATACTAGCTAATACTGAGGTAATCAGAAGTTGTGATGATTAGTTCAGTATAGATAGGTCACAGCAAATATGGTTTAGAAACCAATACTAACATAAAATGAATAAAAACAATTAGCAATGTCATAGACCAGGTGTCTAGCCAAAAGAAATAGAATTATTATGAATAATAATTAAGTAATTATATAAAATAATACTGTGCAATAATTATAAGATGTCACAGAGAACAAAGGTGAACAATAATAATGCATTAGATGTAAGAAATATTATTATAAGAAAAGGATAAAGACATTGTAAAAAATATTGAGGTAGGCCTAAACTACCATAGACGGTTTTTAACAAATTACCACCTTAAACTTTAATGAGAAGGGGTAATAATTGATAAGGAAGTAGTAATGATAAAAGTTTATTAAAATTGAACAGAATAAATAAGAGAAAATGGAAAATAAGATATGTAAATAGATAGTAAGAAATAGTAATATTTATTTTGTTAATCATTATCAAAGTTATATGGTGTGGGTAACCAAAATACTCGTATTAAAAAGACAGAAGCAATGGGAGTAACAAAAAGTTGATTAGAGTACTTATAAATGAACAATTTGAAATATAAGGAATTAATTATTTACAATTCCTTGGGCTTACATAAGTGAACCGAGTTTTGATAATCTCAAACCCAGCGAGATGATGCCAAGAACGTGTCTATTTTGCTGAATAATACCAAAAGTACACAGAAATTGCAAAAACTGACCAATCAGGGGTCATTATTGAGCATTAGGAACCAGGTTTTGACACAGGTGAGGACACAGTTGATCTCGAGAGATTGACGAGGGACCCACGTAGGTCACCGCAAACAACAATGCAGAATTGATAGCCGACAGCTGATCAAAATCGTCTTAACCTCGAATAGCAAAGTTGAGTTTAGGTCGAATGTAAACAAAGTGAAAGTATTGTTATTTCAGTGTTCTAATCCGGAGTACGTGCGCATAGGCAGTGAAATAATTAATAATTATTAAATATTATTTAATTAAATAAAGAAGTTGAATAGTGATACTACCAGAAACGATATCGAACGCAAGTATAAGTGACAATTACTAAATACTCAGAATAGTGATAAAATTTTTAATGACAATATTAGCGAAACTGATTAACCATATTATATAAATTTAAATCCAACAAAGCTTGGAACAATATTTAAATTAATAATTCAAATAATTATTATTGAAGAAATTAAGAAACAAAGACAAATGACTTTATGTATTTAATTGATTAAAATGTTTTATTAAATGGTAGTAATTGTAAGAGAAGAGATTTGGTCATATGGACAATTAATAGGTTTTAAATGTAACAAGAGCTATTAAGCGAATTTAAAAGAAATGAAAAAAACAAGTGAATTAATTTTAACCAAACCTTATTTTCATAATTAACTTGATGAACATACTGAGATAGGATGTATCAACTAATTAATGATAAACGTTAAAAACTGTGATTGACCTCCACAGACGATCTACACAACAAAGTACAAAACTTCATGGAACAAAACAACATCACAGAACTAAAACAAGACCCCACCTACAGATACCAAAACACAGTAAAACAACTAATCAACAAAGCCAAACACATAATGACACACAAACAAAATCCCTACATGAGACAAATCCGACCACCAGCCCCTACCTCCAAGCGCTTTCCAAAATCCATAAAGAAGAAATTCCGATCCGCCCCATTATCAATTACCGCAATGCCCCTGCATACCAACTCGCAAAACATCTAGACAAAATTATCAGACAACACACACAACTAGACAACAACATTGCAGTAAAAAACAACACAGACCTAGTGACAAAAATAAAAGACATACACATCCCTCATAATGCCACATTAGCCTCCTTTGACATTAAAAACCTGTACACATCTCTGAAACAATCACCATCCTACAAAACAAACTCAAACAGAACACACCAGACGAACTTATCAACGAAATAACAGAAACTCTGAACATTATCACAAAACAAAACTACTTTACATATAACAATAAATTCTACACACAGAATGATGGCCTACCCATGGGCTCATGGCACCCATATCCAGCATTCTAGCAGAAGTCTTCCTCCAACACTTAGAAAAAACAAAAATCCTCACAAACAATGACAGACACTCACATAAAATACTATATTAGCACAGATACGTTGATGACATTCTAATACTGTACAGGGGTAACAAAAGACAATGCGAACAATTACTAACGCACATAAACAAAATACATAAAAACATAACCTTTACTGCCGAATACGAACACAACAATAGCATAAACTTCTTAGACCTCTCCATCACAAAACTTGGTAACACAGGCACAAATTCAGTATATACAGAAAACCGTCTACAACTGACACACTAATACACAACTCCTCCAATCACCCAATACAACACAAACTAACTGCCTTCAGAACCATGATACATAGACTTAACAACATCCCCTAGATGAAAAAGACTACAAAGACGAACTAAGCACAATAAAATATCTAGCAGAATCCAACGTATATGACAGAACAATAGTCAATAAACTCCTACACAAAACACAAAACAAACAACAGACAAAGACAGAAAACAACAAATTCATAACAAACATACTACAACAAACAAACTGAAAAAATAGCCCACAAATTCAAAAAAGCAGGATACAGAATCGCTTACAAAACTGCTAACAAAACAGAACACACACTATCAAAACACACACACAAAGCACAAAACAAATTCGATCTACCTGGTGTTTACAAACTAAATTGCTCAAATTACAACAAATTCTACATAGGCCAGACAGGACGTAGCTTCAAACAAAGATACATTGAATACACAAAGGCACTCCACTCCACTACAGAATCCACCTTTGCAAACCACCTCATTGAAGCAACCCACACATACAAAAACATCGACAATAACATGAACATTCTACACGTACACACAAAAGGACAAAAACTAGACACTCTAGAACAATTGGAAATATACAAACACACGAAAACAAATAAAAACGACATCCTAAACGAACAGATGCAATTCAAATCACACGCATTATTCGAACATATCACACCTCACACACACAACATCGATCTTTTGAAAATCGATTTCGTCGCCAACAACAAGATGAACAGTGCTATCAGCGGCAACCTCTGAAGAAGCTTTTTAAAAGTGAAAACCGGTTCAGGTTGTAAGGTAAAGCTTTTACGTTTTTACCCATAAAAAGTTTTGTGTTCCGAGTCGTAGTGAAATAATTATATTTGGTTAAGAAACGGACACGTCATGGACAACAAAATCCAAGAAATCAATTGTACTGTTTACTAATCACTGTAAAACTATTAGTAGATTCCTGTTAGTAGATATTATTTTATATACAAATTGTATTTAATCTATAGTTTTGTTTATTAATGATAGTACAATATTTGATTCTCATTACAATAGGAAAAATGAACCCATCTTAATAATGAAACATACAGCCCACTGTTAGTGATCCCCATTATACTTTGCCACTCCTACAGTCATGAACTTGTGGCAAATGAAAAGTCTACCCACTTTCTTAAACACAGTCTGTTGCATAGCCTTAAATTTCTGAAGCCAAAGGCTAGTTATAGCAGGCTGAAGCTAAGGTAGCTAATTAACAATATTATTTAAACGTTTTTAATAAATTTAATAATAAGGAAATTTAACAGATACCATAAATTATTAAACATTTTAAGTTAGTTTACATTTACGTTGATATATATTTTACATATACATTAATAAATATGAAACAAATATTTTATTCTGGGTATGAGTGACATGTATCATTAAAATGCACATTGTATTGTTTTGTGCATTAATTTGCATCTTAATTTTCCTCGTATTTTGCACTCACATAAGATTTTTTTATAAATAAAGTAATTAAGTAAAACTTGTAAGCTTCATTTCATTATAATGATAATTAATCTTCTTATATATAAATCCTTGAGCCATTAAAAAATAAATTCAATGTGTTTAAATATGGTACTGTGCTTTTTAACTATATTTATGCATATTATTAATTATAAACAGGACATTCTAAGGCTAAATAAAATATGATGTGATGTTTATAAATTTCTTGCTACGTGTTAGAAACTTTGCATTAGTTGTAATCATTTCAGTTAAATCTTTAAATTAGTGACCTGTAAAATCAATGATTTATTGTTTACTTTAAGTTAAAATTACACATTTAATAAGAGACCTCATCCAGCTAACAAATTTTTGGTAACACTTTTCCCTAATGTGTGGTTAACACAGAAAACAATTGAAGAAGAAGTTTCATTTGACTATTGATTTACCTCAATACCGTACGTTTTGTAGATTTCCAATTTTTTTAAGATCCTTAACATTTTTAACAATGGTGTGGTAATTTTTCCTTACTAATACCATTCGTAAAGTATGAAGCCATTTAATAAATATTAAACATTATATGTGATTTATAAATTATTATTTTCTCTATAATTATTTTTTATTAAATCAGATTCATAAACATTTATATTTACATATTTTTACGTTCATTTGCAATCATTTTCTGGACATTTCTACACGTAGGCGAGATAAGATGACATTTTAAATATAAAATGTGATCCATTACTCATACCTTGTCCTTGGGTGGAAAGTTTACTAAATTTCATGTATCAAATGATGGAATTATCTAATATGGCCTTGACATTTTTGTTCTGAAATTAGATACATTGTGTGTGTGTGTGTGTGTGTGTGTGTGTGTGTGTGTGTGTGTGTGTGTGTGTGTGTGTGTGTGTGTGTGTGTGTGTGTGTGTGTGTGTGTGTGTGTGTGTGTGTGTGTGTGTGTGTGTGTGTGTGTGTGTGTGTGTGTGTGTGTGTGTGTGTGTGTGTGTGTGTGTGTGTGTGTGTGTGTGTGTGTGTGTGTGTGTGGTAAAAACTGAGATATAAATATAACCGTTACTGTTTGACATATATAAATAAAATAGTGTATTATTTAAACATAAAACCAATTATATAATAACTCTAATTTTCTAATAAAATACTATCAGATTCAGCTTGCATGTAAAATTAAAATTATTATCCCCAACAATTGTCATAATTTGTCTGGGAAAAATTTCCTCGCTAAAGTATTAAAAATGTTAATACTGGTAACAAAAATTTAATTAAAGTCGAAGTTTTAATTTTTACTAGGAACAGTGGTGAAGCGTGCATAAGTTACTCAGAAAGAGTATAAAACTAATGTAAGAAGTTAAATATCATGCGACATGACGCGAGTGTGAGCCATGGAACCTTGCTGTTAGATGCAGTTGTATGCAGAGATCAGGGTAGATGTTACTTGAAATGTCTTTTTAACTTTTTAACATGGCTGGAGGTGAGGAGGGCTTCGGTGGACGGCAACGAGAGAGGATCTGCGTGCACAACATAAAAATGTGTCCCGTTCATCACGGCAGAAGACATGTCTCCCCCACACTGAATTGTCGCCTGGCTGCCTGTGTTTGTTTAATTGTGCTAGCATAGTGAATACCCTATTTGTTTTTGTTATGCTTACAAATTATTTTTAATTTTGTATATAGTTGTATAGACTAAGAAGTGTGTAATCATTTACGCAATAATTATTTAATAATACATATTTTTAAGTGTCGTTATTTAAGTGCTTTAAGCATACTGTTTAATTGGAGCAAAATGAATACATTTAGTATCAGTTCTGTGGCAGAAGTATTTGATATAAACTGTGACAACTTTGATTCATTAGAATTTTTGTTAAAATACAAAATCCGTATGTTACATTTAGAGCAAAAGGTATTACTAACATCAAAAATATCTTGGGTGTCTTTATTTTTGTCACAGAAGGATGGAAAAGTTATCAGAAAATTTCAGGTTTGTTATAAAAAATATAGGTGGCTCTCTGGTTGTAAACAAAACAAAACTTTGCACTGTTATTACTGTTTGATGTTTAATGGAGAGGAACCATGGAGAAAGGTTGGAGTAGGTACTATAAAAATTTTGAAGCTATAGCCGCTAAACATGCTGGTAGCAAAACTCATATGAAAAATTCTGAGATGTTTCACGTGCTAGTACGTAACAGAATTGAAATTGTTTGTCCAAAACATCTAGAATTGAAGCAGTACAGCACAATGAAAATGTGGCATGAAATGGAAGGATGTGCCATTTGGTAGATGTTGTTTGTTATTTAGGGAGTCTTTTTATTTGTTAGACTTATCTGTTTTAGAAGTCTTAAGGAAAATAAGCAATCTATTAATAGCTTTATCTTGATATTTAGACTAACTTATATAACGAAATGTGTGTTTCAGTATGTCACTTAATTATTATCTGATAGAGGTAGCATTATCTCTATTTACCATAGTTTTACTGGTTCATTAAGAACATCAAAAATCTTAGTAAGAGACGCTTACTTAGATAGGCTTTTGGCTTGTATTTTTATGTCTACCCAAATTATTTTGTCACCCTTCGCCACTGACTAGGAAATAGGAATCATTTATACACCAGAACAATTAGAAGAGGCATTCATGATTGTTGGAATTTGCATGTTTTGTATAAGATATACACTTCTATAATATTTTAGACACCTTTCATTAGTGAAATGTCAGTATCTGGAGTACAAACCTGGAATCAGGTGTACAGATTATTACTTACAGTAGTAATTCAACAAAATTGCATAGTGATGTATTGCATAATCATTATCTCATTAATATAACTCATTAAAAGTAAATTTATAACATTCAAAAATATGTTTAATATAGTTTTTCTTATTATTTTTTATAAACTGAAACAATAAAATGGTAAAATTTGAATGTAATTAATTATCATTTGACTTTTTGTTAAATTCATTTTTACTTGAAAACAAAATAAAAAATCAGTATGGAGAACCATACATGACTTCCATGTTCTAAGATTTATATTTAAAATCATTTTCAAAATAAAATATTTCCATAGAAACTACTTCTTTCTACTTACTGCTTCAGCCTTAACCAAAGTACTGTGGTCACTAACATATACCATCTCACGTTATCGAACTCGATTTTCACTGATGATGCAAGTCGATGGCACTGTCGAAACATCTGGTTTTGCAGAAAACATTGAACTACGGCCAAACAGCCCAGGAAGGAATTTTAACAACAAACTACTTCTTAGTTGCCGATAACGTAGTACACATATAAAAAATTATCCCCTCCCCATTCAACTATAATTTTGCATTTATAGAAAATTACCCCCACCCCGTTCAACTAGCTTCTTCATTTATAGATATTTCATCTAGTTTCTACAGTGGATTATTATGATCTTCTTATCAGGATACTTTATTTATGAAAATTAAGTACTTTACATACATACACACATTCTCGGCGCTACAGCCCAGTCCAGGCCCTGGCCTCCAAAAGAAATCGTCCCCACTGGTCTCTACCCCGGCCAATGTCCACCAGTTTGCTGCACCCAGCCTCACTGCCTCCTTACCAAGCTGGTCCAGCCATCTTGTACACGGTCTTCCCTTCCTTCTCTTTCCCATTGGCAAATAATTCATAATTTTTTTGGGATTCTATCCTCCGCCATTCTCTGCACGTGTCCAGCCCAACGCAATCTGTTAATTTGTATGAGTTGCACGATCGGAAGATCTTTAAACCTTTTGTACAACTCTCGATTATGCAGTCGCCTCCAAATGTCGTTTTCTTTCACAGGGCCATAGATTCTCCTCAGTACCTTCCTCTCAAACACGGACAGTTTCTGCTCAACTAGTTTTTTTAGCACCCAGCATTCCGAGCCATACATCAGGACTGGTCTAATCAAGGTCTTGTATAGGGCGGCTTTTGTATCTTTACATATGAATTTTGACTTAAAATGTTTCACCAGTCCGTAGTAACACCTATTAGCAGATAATATCTGTTTTTCAATGTCTCTAGAGGAGTCATTTTCAGAGTCCACATATGACCCGAGATATGGAAAACCTTGAACTTTTTCAAATTCATAATCATTAATGCGCAGGGACAGGGCACGAGTGTTGGCACCTACAACCATATATTTGGTTTTGCTTTGGTTTATAACCAAGCCCATAGCCTTAGCGGACAACTCCAGTTCCTAAAAAGCCTTCCTTTAAGCCAGATTTAGACCTACTTATGACGTCAATGTCATCGGCATATCCCAGAAGCTGTACCTCCTTGTGTAATATGTGTCCGCTAGTTCCTGAATCCCTGATGACCTTTTCTAGAGCTATGTTGAACAACAGACACGCTAAGGCATCTCATTGTTTCAGCCCATTCAATGTTTTTAAGGAGTTAGATAGATTTGATTGTATTCTGATTTGGCACTTAGAATTGGACATAACTACTCCAATCATACGCACCAACTTAGATGGTATATTCAACTCCTTCATAGCTCTATATAGCATTTTCCGGTTGATTGAATCATATGCCGACTGGAAATCCACAAAGAGATGGTGAGTGGCCACTCCATATTCCAACGTTTTTTCCAGGATTTGCCTTAGTGTAAATATTTGGTCTGTTGTTGACCTATTCCTAGTGAATCCACACTGATATTCTTTTATGTTTAGAGTATATTATAATATAAGCAAACTAGAGACTATAAGGAGCATTCCATTAACAAAAATAATTATATAGAAGGACTTGTGTACATTAGAAGTGTAAAATAACATGTTCAGAGGTACAGCATAGTGTTGGCACATTGAACAATATAAATAACACATAAAATGATAACAAAAGAACAGGGACTAATGTCACTATGATAACATGAGTGATAAGTTTATATATTATACTTTATAATAAATAAAGTGTATATATATGTATATACAAACCCAGGCGCCTCCCCCCCCCCCAAGGCCTAATTCTAGATACACCACTGATTTGTCATAAGCCATATACATTAGAGTCAAATACAATCTTTGTACCAATTATGTGAAAGGCTTCGATAACCTCACTTCAGTAACTTCCCTTTATATTTCCATTGCAACAATTTCTACAAGGCCCTACCCATGGGTCATCTCCCATTTGGTTTATATCAGCTGTTTTCTGAACTTATTCTATAATTCATAGAAATACATATTTAGTTCAGTACTTGTATTGTCACTGCACTTCCAGTCTCGTATTCAGTAACCTTTTACTTACCGTACCTAAAAACTTTATTTCAGCTGTTTGAGCTGGTTTGGGATGGTTTGTCCAGGCATTGGTGAGAACAGTTATTCCTTTACATTATAAAATTCCAGACCTTGTTTTATTCTTTACTGTTCTTTGTACCATTTCACACATCATTTTGTTTTGTATCTAAATTTTCATTTTCATCATCAACATAATTGTAACTTATATGAAAAATTAGAATATTACAATTTTATCCTCACCTTTTTGTAAAATTTTATTTTCAATTCCGTATTTTGAACACACTGGAAATTACCCAGTAAAAGTCTTTGTCTTCTTATGAGATATTTAAAATTATATATCACAGAACATATGAATATGAAATAGAATATCTTCACTCTTCAAATCTTCAATCTTCTGAAGTACCTTGTGATCATAAATAACTAAGTATTTTTATATCTGTTTGTGGGATGTAATTTTATTCATGAACTTCCTTCATCATTATTATTTTTACAAGACACGCTTGGAAGGTGTTGTAGCTAAAGTCCCTATAATATTTAAATCAAGCAGTGGTTTACCAAACGAAGTACTTCAACCAAAGTTTGCACATCACACTGGAAACATCACTGATTTTTTAAAAAGCAAAAACAAATCAAATAAAAATTTAATCAGTACCTACTTGAAAACATAGTAATACACAATAAACTAATTAATGACACAAAAATTATATACGAGTATGTAATAGATACACGTGTGTGTGTGTGACTCACTTCTAAATGTGTAATCTACATAACTCAGCAATTGGTGGTGTAATGTAACAGCTTATCATGTGACTGTTGTATACTATTTCCGTTCTTAGTTCAATCCTGGTGTAAACAAACAGGCATGACACATCAGAAATGCTATTTGCTACTTGAATTAGAGGTGGTCAGTCTGACAGAAGGAGTACAGACAGGGTACATATAACATTGGTACTGTATAAAAAGATGTTATTGTAATAATCTGTCCTGACCAAAGAAAAATTTGAGTGACTGTCAGACCGACAGTGTAATATATTTATAACACCAGTTAATGGCTTTTTTATAGAACATTTAAAATCACAACAAAACAAAAAAGTAAAGTTTATTTAAAACAAAATGTGATGGTACATAAGTCCGTCTAAAGAATTTATTGGTACAGGATAACAATTTTATTGTATTTTCATATATTTAAAATGGTTAGGTTAACTTTCCCCCAATGTATTACACACGACGCAGTTTGTCGGTACAAATCGACTCCAAGGTCATGGCCTACGTGATTTTTGGCACATATATCTGGACACAACAAGTTGCGAATTATGTTGAAACGTCATGAATAATTCAAAAACGTAACGACTGTGATGCAAAACAATGGCGTCATCTGCTTGAAACAATAGAATGATGACGTAATAACCCTTCCACATGGGTACAATGTACCAGTTGTTCCCTCTCAGTCTGCAAGATACACTCCGAGCGTTAATACGCAAAATATTAGCTGGCAGGTTTTGCCAGCAAAATTGTTGTTTGGAGCTATAAAATGTAACCAAAATGTAACAAAGTGAAATTTTAAACATCCACCAGTAAATAACAGTTCAAATGTGTTAATTAGAGTCAGTGACAAAAGAGAAAAGCGACGAGGGACTTTCGGCCGAGCATCTGCCAGACAACGTGGAGTGCTTGACGACAATTGCAACCCCACACCCTCAGGGAAGTCAAAATTATCAATACACTTTAATATTTTTCTGAGCTCAAAAATCATGATAACTTAAAAATGTATCTTTGTTAATGTGTGTGTGTGTGTGTGTGCACGCGCGCGCGCGCGCGAGAGCATGGAAGCATGAAAGCGCCGGCATTTAAAACAAAATTTGAGGCATTGGTTTGTGTCATACAACGATCAGAAACTTAATAGATCAATTTTATAAGAGCTGCAGCCGATTTAAAAAAATGGTTTTTATAATGAAATTAAATATAAGAAAGAAGTAATTGAAAGCAATGAGTAATTAGTATGGGCGGAAGTATATGTAGACGCCATTTTGTTTTTGGTTGTATAAGGCGCCATCTTTGGTTTCCGTAAGTGTAATTAATGCAAATTCAGAATTATTAAAAATATTGTATGTCACCACAATCAGTGGTGGCGATAAGGCCCCGCGGCGCGGGGGGGGCCCGACCCTCTGGAGGGCCCCGCCCCCCCTGGCCCCTAGAAAAAAATATGAAACGAGCTATAATAGGAAAAAAAGTTTTAATGGGATCTGACTACCGGCAAATTTGTATTTAAAATACGAAATATACGTTTTATTTAAGTGTATAGACATGCAAAAAAACTACGTTTTCCGAAATGACATTACTGTTTGTAGTTTGTAAGCGAACCTTATCTTATCTCTTGTGGTGCCCATACGTCCGGTGCGGATTAGACTTAAGGAGAACTTGTATATAGTATATTCAAGAATTTTACAAATTCAGTTACAAACTAATTTAAATGTTTGAAAAAAGCTAGAATGTTACTTTGATATTCGTTTTTAAATAATAAATTTTTAACACTCTGTGTGCGGTACTGTTTCATAGTCTGAATTTAGATCTTTTACGTAAAAATAAATCATTCTTTTTATTTTGGTTTTTTATAGTTTGTATAGAACTTTGTCTATTTAGCAACAATGAATTTTAAGAGTTTGTACACGTGTAAATGTCCTTTGGAAATTGCAAACGCTTTGTGATAGACGAGAAAGTATTCACAAACCATTGTTGTGAAACACACGTAAATAGAAACTCATTTGAGTGTTTTCCCCTATTACGTATACAAAACTTAACCATTTTTATAGGGCCCCCTAATTAGTTTCGCGGGGGGCCCCCGTTTCGTTAGCGCCGCCACTGACCACAATCGTTGTTAGAGTCATTATTTCGAGACCCCTCACTGCCTCTGATCTCACTTAGAAAGAATCCTGGACCCTAGCGATAAAATTAATGTTGGTTATAGAGCCATGTGCTCAAACCGGATGTGGAGAGAACCATACTGTAAGTACCTATTTATACAATATTATTATAAATAAATATATTGTACAGAATGGGATAAACAGAGTGAGTTTGTTAACAAATGGCGAACCGAACAGGTACTTTATATAAAATCTTAATTATATAAATAAGCCAGAATACAGAGACACAGGGGTAGCGAAGTAAGATAGAACATAACACGTGATTAAGAGGTTATGTTGTTAGTAAGTAGATCTATATATAAAGAAACAATTTAAAATAAAGACATTTGACAAAATTTTCTCAAAATGGCAGACGATCATGAAAATGTCAGCATCACTGACAGTGTAGATGAAAACCAGATGAGCGTAACTGAATCGCAAATCATGAGTGAAGGAGTTCACTCAACACCAGTCACAAGTAAAAAGATTGAAGAGAATGATATGATAAAGATGATGAAATTGCTTTTTAATGAACAGAATGCAAAATTCGAGGAGGTAAAGAATGAAATTAAAAAACAAAATTTTAATTTTGATAAACGAATTAATGAAATAAATATACATTGTGAAAATATGCAAGAGCAATTCTTAGAAGCGATAGATCAGGTGTTTGATAAACAAATCGCCAGAATAGATGACATTATTAATAAAGTTAAAATGAGTAATTATAATGATAATTGTGAGATCAAAATGAGGGTAGCAGGTAATAGAGAAACAAATAAATTAAATGAAAATAAAGACGACAAGGTAAGTAGTGGTGAGAGTTATGATAGTAGAAGTAAAAATATGGTATTAGAGAATAAAGTGGTGAATATTGATAGTGATAATGAAATTTTAGAGAGAGTAGAATATAATGTTGGAATGTTAGTATGTGTTGATGAGAGAGAGAGAAAGTGGAGAAAGAATATACAGGTAGAGGGATTGCAGGGGGTAAATTTTTCCCATGATGTTGTAGTCGGGGGTGAAGAAAAGGCTTCACGTGTTTATTTGGAAGACAAAAGGTCTGCAAATAGTTGTCCCTGGATTTTTTGTGCACCTGATAGGTGGTGCAGTAAGTATGAGTTAGTGTCCCCTGCATATTTTGAGAGAGAGAGGTATTGTGATGAGAGAGAAAGAGAGAGATAGAGATTTTTAAGGTGAATAGGAATTATAGAGAGTTTGTAGAAAGGTTAGGTGTAGAGATGGTGTACAATTATATTGAAATTTTACCTTGCATTGATATAGGAGCAGTAGATGATGTTATAAAAGATGATAATATGACTTACCGGAGTGTGACAGACAATACTAAAGGTGACAGGACCATACCCGATCATGACAAATCATATGAGATTGTCAAAAATTATAAAAAATTGAATAGTCTGTACATTTATGATACTAATATAAGAGATTCAATAATAAACAATGTATGTAGACCTAAGATAAGATTATTATTTGATGATGGTGGATAAGTATTTTATTGTGTTATGAACATTTATATATGTGAATAGTGTGATTTTAAAATGGATTGTATTATGAACTGATTAATGGTCAATGATAAAATAATAAGTTGAATTGTATATTTTTTTGTGTGTTAATGTTAAAGGTATTTGTATATTATATGTTGTGTAAACCATGTAGGTAACAGGAATAGTAATGATGAAACATAAATGGTAATTGAGTGTGTGGTTAGGAGGTTGCTGCAGGGGTAGCAATGGTGACAAATATTAAGAATTAAGTATATGCTGTCGATAATGGTGTTGAATAAAATATAATAATGATGCTGCTTAAGGAAATATTGAAATCAGGAAAGCTGATAGATAAAATTTTTAAAGTTAGTTGGTTTGCCATGATAAAAGTTATGTTTTGAATTTTACATGATAGAGATAGATAGTTGTTGTTACTTTTGAAAAGTTAAGAAATTGTTTTACGTGTTATGATCTTAGGATAAGAATATATTTTTTTCTTGTGGTGGAAAGAGTAAAGTAGTGTTGACTGGAGGCCTGTTCTGGTAAAGGTAGGAATGTAAAAGGAGAAGGACATTCTGTCTTAAATCTTGTTGTTTGTCATTTGAAACTTTAGGGGTAAGAAAGACCAATGCCTCTGGGCATAAACCAATGTAACTAAGGGGAGACATATCAGTTATGGATATGGGATTATACAAGGCCACTATTTTAAATTTTGTACTCAATGTTTCAGAGTTTGGTGATGCAGTGACGGCGGTCCTGAGCTGGCCTGCGTGTCAGAGCAGGAATGTTGAATGCCTAAATGGCCTTGCGGTGTTGGGATCTCACCTGAGAAGTCCAGTAAGGTCATGCAGGTACTGTCATCATCATTGGACCAAGGGTAAGTTATTGTATTTCTTTTTTATGTACACACTACAGGGGGTTGTGGCGCCATATCTGGGCTGATCCCTTTAGGAGGTGTGAATGAGTCAATGAGAGTTTTTATGTTTCGACATAAAACCTCTCATTGAGGGGGTTTTGTGACGGTACATAAGTCCGTCTAAAGAATTTATTGGTACAGGATAACAATTTTATTGTATTTTCATATATTTAAAATGGTTAGGTTAACTTTCCCCCAATGTATTACACACGACGCAGTTTGTTGGTACAAATTGACTCCAAGGTCATGGCTTACGTGATTTTTGGCACATATATCTGGACACAACAAGTTGCGAATTATGTTGAAACGTCATGAATAATTCAAAAACATTACGACTGTGACACAAAACAATGGCGTCATCCGCTTGAAACAATAGAATGATGACGTAATAACCCTTCCACATGGGTACAATGTACCAGTTGTTCGCTCTCAGTCTGCAAGATACACCCCGAGCGTTAATACGCAAAATATTAGCCGCCAGGTTTTGCCAGCAAAAGTGTTGTTTGGAGCTATAAAATGTAACCAAAATGTAACAAAGTGAAATTTTAAACATCCACCAGTAAATAACAGTTCAAATATGTGAATTAGAGTCAGTGACAAAAGAGAAAAGCGACGAGGGATTTTCGGCCGAGCATCTGCCAGACAACGTGGAGCGCCTGACGACAACTGCAACCCCACACCCTCAGGGAAGTCAAAATTATCAATACACTTTAATATTTTTCTGAGCTCAAAAATCATGATAACTTAAAAATGTATCTTTGTTAATGTGTGTGTGTGCGAGAGCATGGAAGTGTGAATGTGCCGCCATTTAAAACAAAATTTGAGGCTTTGGTTTGTGTCATACAATGATCAGAAACTTAATAGATCAATTTTATAAGAGCTGCAGCCGATTTTAAAAAATGGTTTTTATAATGAAATTAAATATAAGAAAGAAGTAGTTGAAAGCAATGAGTAATTAGTATGGGCGGAAGTATATGTAGACGCCATTTTGTTTTTGGTTGTATAAGGCGCCATCTTTGGGTTCTGTAAGTGTAATTAATGCAAATTCAGAATTATTAAAAATATTGTATGTCACCACAATCATTGTTAGAGTCATTATTTTGAGACCCGTCACTGTCTCTGATCTCGCTTAGAAAGAATCCTGGACCCTTGCGATAAAATTAATGTTGGTTATAGAGTAGGGTTGGCCGAAAAATAAAAAAATTATTATTTTGAAGTGCTATACCACGGAAAACTTGCCTCTAGAACAGTTATGTGTAAATAAAAAAGGTAAATTATATTATCTTACACCTGGTGGTAGCGCATTAGCCCGAAACTTTGAGAAAATATACAAATTTCGTACTTTTTCCAAAAAATAAAGTAGAGATAAGAACTCCTGGTACAATCAATTATCGGCTCATTTTAGTAGGACAACATGTAGTAAGGATAAATAAAATGAAAAATAATACATTTTACTTTATTTTATTAGTACATTAAACTTCAAAAACAACATAAAAAACCAAAATTGACATATTTTAAAGAAACAAATAAAAGTTTATTTTCTGTCACTTGGAATGTTTAGTTTGTAAGGCAATGTAGTCTTTTACTTGTCTTATTCAGGTAGTTTGAATTTAGATTTGCTTGAAAAACTTGGCGTTGATGATCTTGAAAAAAGTGTTGTTCTTATAAAAACATCTCTTGAACTAAATCCAACCACCTTTCGAGATGCCTCGGTGACAAGCTTGACGCATCGTTCTACTGCTTGGGTATGACATGGGAATTTGTTAAAGTTCCATTCAGCTGCTGTTCCACTTGATTTGACCTTAGACCAAATCTCTTGATCGGTGACTCTTCGCAGCAAAGGTGGTGGTGAAAGTGTAGTAGTGCCCCAGTGAATCATTTCGATGTGGTCCTTAGCTTGGAAATTGATTTTGGGTGTTTGGAAACTCCTGATTGACTTCCTTTTAGAAGCTACGTTTCTAGCCTTTATAATTCTTCTATAACCCAACTCTCTTAAATGATCCCTTTTATCTACTATCATACTCAAAAGTAAGTTTTCTGGATGGGCAAAAAATGCGTTTCTCTCAATTACTGGGTCAATGACCTTTAGCAAGTTTTCTGGAAGGAATCTTGACGATTTTATAACTTCAAAATCATGTTCTGGTCCATTTGTGAAATATTTACTTGTTTTAATTTGAAACCATACAGGCATATATGATTTTAAGATGAAAGAAGCTAAGATCTTGTGTTCATCTGTTGGGTTTTCGATACTTATATACAATCGGAGAACTCTGTTCGCTGTTGTTAACCACCTTGAGTGGGAAAGTGGGCCAGGTTCACGAGCAGATAAATCTTCAGGGCAGTTACCTGCTTTTATAGCACAACTAATGTCCAGCAGGTACTGTTGATCTCTGCTTAGTATTTTTCGGTCAATATCTGGAATCTCACACTCAATACTGTTAAAATTTACCACCGGGAGTTTTCACATTTACTGAGTTGTGTGCCAATCGGACCACTAAATGATTTTGGTCCCGTTGTTTCACCATCTAAAGCTTGAAACAAATGCCGGAATGGCAATTCATTAAAGTGTAAGAGACACACCCCCCACTGTAGTGGTCTTTTAATGTGTTCTTCGATTTTACGAATGACACCTGTTTTCCAACCCATATTAGTAACGGTGCCATCACATCCAACTACGTCCAGTTCCTGAAGTGAAAATCCAGTTTCAGTTAAATAAGAGATAATGCTGTTAGCAATGTCTTCAGCAGAACCAGAAGAGGGTGAACCATGGCCGATGTAAACAGAACCTGGTTCTTTTAAAATCGTGTAATGCTCCTCTTTTATTGTTCTTCGAAACTGCTTTGAGTTAACTTTTCCAATCACGAGAGTGTTATCCTTCCTTCCATCAAAATACAGTCCTTGAAGTGGGTTATGCTTTTCCTCGTTTTGCATTTGAAGTACTGAACGGTTAACACTTTTTTCCCGTCTAAGTTTATTTTTGTCAACAACATAGGTGTTGTCTTCATCAGTTACAATACCAAAATCCCGCAACAGACTTGAAGCCACAGCTGCCGTTGCTCTATCTGACAATCCAAAGCGATCACTAGTCAGCGCAGTATTTTTCAATTTAACGCGCATCTGCCATGGTGACTTAATTTCAGACTTTGGTAATTTAAAATCTTCATCGCTGTCATTTTCAGTGTCTTCAGACGAATTACTTACTACCTCTTTTGGCAGGCAAGTTTCTGTATCTGTTTGTTTTGAGCAAGATTGCTGTGCTATCGCGTCAATTGTGGAATGAGTTGTTTTATGTTCGATTACCTTTCTTTCAAGTCTTTGAGTAATTTTTTTTGTTTCCTTTATGTCCACACTTCCAATTTTTCCTATGCCATGTTTTCTTTGCAAGTACATGAATTTTAGTTCAATGACTGGTATTTTTTTTGCTTTTTCACACGTACATAGACACAGGGCACTCACAAACTTCAGTGGCCTTTTGGCAATTGCAGTCTAAAGTTATTTTGCACTTACAAGCAGAGATATCAAATAGTAACAAAGATTTCTGCTTGAATTCCTCAACTCTCTTTTTGAACTTTTCCTTTTCCTTATCCCGCTTATAAGACTTCATAAGATTATGATAACTGTTATGGTATGCATTAATTAACTGAACAATTCTGTAAAGCGTAACTGTTGGTATTGAAGCTTTATCAAACACGGCTTTAACTTGTGGTGCCACAATATTCGAAACTTGAGAAAAACTTACTGACCTGTCGTTTGCTTTCAATGCCAAATTGTATGTTCATTGAAAATCACTTGAGAACGTCTTCATACTTCGGAAGTTTACTCGCAGATAACTCCTTTGGGTGACCGAATAACATTTGGGTGACAATTAAACTCGCTGCGAGTAATTTTCTTAGACACAGCCATTAGGACACAGTAATAAAATAATGTTATAAACAGACACTACTAAAACAAACACACTTATCAGTTATAAACTAACATTATTGAAGCAAACACTACTGAAACACACCGTCACGGTCATTGCCTGGCTCAACACTGACAGATACTGTTGTGTCACGGAGCTCACAAATGGCGGGAGGCGCGCGCGCTTTGCATTGCATTGTGGGTAAATTCCATAGCAATGGTGTGGTGGTGGGGGGTGCAGTACAGGTGCAGAGCGACAACTGGAACTCTAGAAGTGGTGACGGGCTGCAATAGACACTGTTGCGCGTCGCGTACGGTTTGTAAAAAATACATTAAATTACAGATTTGTAATGCTTTGCGCTACCCAGAATAAAGTAATTTTTATAGTTATCTTAATCCAACATGTTTTTTTGCATTACTTTTAAAGCTTTTTCAATATAGCAATTTTTTATCTTGTATTTTTATAGGTCCAAGATAACCTTGTATTTTTCAATAAATTTCAAATATTTAAGCACAATGCGCTACTGATAGATGTGATATTTTTTTTTTATTTCATCTGTGTTTTACTTAGGTGCCCTAGAGGCAAGTTTTCTGCAGTATAGCGTTTCAAAATAAAAATATTATAAAAATTCGGCCCACCCTATTATAGAGCCATGTGCTCAAACCGGATGTGGAGAGTACCATACTGTAAGTACCTATTTATACAATATTATTATAAATAAATATATTGTACAGAATGGGAAAAAGTGAGTTAGTTAACAAAAAATAGATGCTTGATAATAACTTACCAGTCTACTGTATATTATCAGTTGCTGTCAGAGAGTAATTCATCCCTACCATATCTGAGTCGGACTTGTATCATCACTTGAATCAGTGTTATTATTGATAAGTCTGTCCACAATGACTGTGGTAACATGGACCATTTCCTAGAACTTATCTTCTTACTAGATTATATGCTCAATACAATGACACCGCTTGGCTTGTCCACCTTTGTTACATTTACAATTTACATTTTCTCTAACAATTGTTTATATCAGCCAGCTTGTATATGTTGTGTTGTAACAGGCAAAATATCCTTTCAACTAGCTCTATATTAATTCAGAAGGATTCAGAATACAGTGATAAGGAGAAAGTATTAAAACGACGTGTCTTGATTTAAGTGGTAAGATAACTCTCACATGACTATACAGACATTCTGCACATGCGTGAAACACATTACTGTGTGAATAGTGTCAATGCCCCTGGCCAGTAGCATTTCAGATTTGCCACATGGGTTTGTTTACTTCAGGATTAAACTAAGAACAGAAATAGTATAGATGAACACAGTGCACCATAGGCAGAAAGGTGACGTAGGAGGGCATGGTCACTGCAGTGTTGCTACAACACCGTTGTCCCTATGGGAAGCACTCCCTACAAAGGGTAGCACAAGAGGAACACTTCATACATTCTGTAATCTTGGTGGTACACATACATACATTCTGTACATGGTGGTATCTTGTCTGTTACAGCCTGTGTGCAATCCCCACTCCTGAGAGAAAACTTTGATGACAACAAACTATGTCATACAGAAATGTTTAACTTATACAACAGTAATGATTGATAGTCAAGTATGGTTGTAAATTAACTGTAACTGTAAGCCTAGTCTACAATGAAAATTCATAAACTTCTCAAATTTGAATTTAAACCTTAAACTCAGTGAGAACAATTAATACCACAATTAAAATAAAGTAATACGTAACAGTAAAGGAGTGAACTAATAAATTAAACCAATAAAACAAATAATTCTTAATAACGAGACGAGTAGTGCGAGTTTCGACCTAATTGACCGAAGTGAATTTAAACATTAGCACACACATTTTATCGAAGTGAACCACAAAACACTTAACCAGGACCACTCCACTAACACCAGAAGGAATAATCACAACTGCGGGGACGAGGAACTTTGAAGGGACGACATTTATTGGAAGAAATTTTCGTCGAGCCGACTTCATTAAAACAGGAGCAGTACGGAAGCCGCCATCTTGACTCCCACAATTCAAAGCGAGCTTTGCCTATACGATCGTCTAGACTTCAATGGTTCGAAAGTTAATCTTTAATAAACATTATATATTAAATAATAACGTTGTAATTTTTAATTATTAAGCTTTTTACATGTAAGTGCTATACTTTCCTGACCTTACCCTTCTCTGACTATATAAAATAACCGTTCAAAGAATCTAATAATTAATATAAAATACAGATGTAAAAATTAATCGATGGCCCTGAGAAACGAGTCGATACTACTGTTGAATAATCGATTAACACTCGATACATTATACCAATTGTTAATAAATCTAAAATTTCTGCAAATTGGTTTCTATTTATTTATAAATTTAATAAATAGAATTAAAAATAAAATAAATTTGAGATCACGGACTATCCGAAAGGCGGCTTTTACCAAAGTGGAAGGAGAATACCTAGTTAAGAAGAAGAACCGTCTATCGATTAGTGCTGGTGATATCACAATTAACTCAGAAATTAATTCTAAAACTCAAAGTGATATAGTACACTGGAAAATAAATAAAAGAGTTAAATTTTTACACGAATCAATTACGATATTTATTTACTAAATACTGAAACAACAAAAACAATATATTACAAAAACACCAAAATTTTTTATTTTGGTAAACCATTTTTATTAATTTGTAAACGAAGAAAATTATTTGATTTTGTTACAAAATTGGCGTCCAACTAAGGGGCTTCAATTAGTGATTGAAAGGCCATTATAATTTGCCCAATTCCTAATTCAAGCTTGGCAGCGGTTATCCAGTCAGAGAAATAAGAAAAATGCAACATCGAGCAATATCGAAGAAAAGGGCGGCGGAGGGCGAAAAGGAAATTGATATGGAAGACAAGGAGGCAACGCCAGTGGATGACGTGGAAATGATGCTACCTCCGACCGAACCAACCAAACCAATGTTACAAGAGGAACCGAATCAACCCGTACAACAGGAGAGACAACCCGAGAACACCGCGCCAACCGGGGATGTTAAGTTCCAGGAAACCCTAATGAGAATGATAATGGAAATGAGGGAGGAAAGCAAATCAATAAATAAAAACATAGAATCCACAAATAAAAACATAGAATCCATAAAAAAGAATTGAGGAAGGACAACCAATCCACAAAGGAAGAATTGTGTAATAAAATTGAAAACACCAATAAGAGAATTGAGGAAACCAGAAAGAAGATGGAAGAGAAGATGGAGGAAAACAGTAAGAAGATGGAAGATGACAACCAACAGTTAAGGGAGAATAGTAGGAAGATGGAAAGTGACAACCTACAATTGAAGGAAGAATTAAGGGAAAATAACAAGAAAATGGAAGAGAAGATGGGGGAGAAGTTGGAAGAATTGAGAGAGGATAACCAACTATTAAGAGAAGAATTAAGGGAGGTTAACCAGGAAAATTTGGACAAGTTAGATGAAAGGATGGAGTTGTTAAAGGAAGAAATGAGCAAGGAACTCAACGATAATAAGGAATACACAAACAAGAAAATAGAAGAAGAAACCATGGTAATAAAACAACAGATCATGGAAGTGGACGGAAGATGTAACCAGACCGAGAGGGAAGTACAGGAATTCAAGGAAGTGGTAAAAACCAAATTCACTAATATCGAAGAGCACAGTCGAAGGAAGGCGGAAGAACACCGGAAAGAAACTCAGGAAGAATTAGGGAAGGTACGGAACCAAGTTACGGGAAGGTGCGACGGTATGGAAGTAGCAATGACGAATATCACCGGTCAACTGTGGCAGAGCCAGGAAGAGATGGAAGTAATTAGAAACAGACCCACTAACTTCACGGGTATCCCCATAAACGAGAATCGGGAATGGCTGAACTTCTGCCAATATAAAAGGAAGCCAATGGAGTTCTTGGCCCGAATCGAGGAATACATTGCCAAACATAGTGGCAACAGATGGATTAATAACCGAGAACTGTTGGACGAATCATTCCGGGAGATGACTGACAATTGGTGGATGGCAAACAGGAGTGAGATCGCCGACTACCAGCAATTCAAAAACTTATTCAAGGCGAAGTACTGGTCGGAGACCACCCAGAACTTAATACGCGACAGCATCTGTCATGGCCGATACAAAACACAAATGGGTAACACTATGACCGCATACTTCCTCGGAAAGGTATGTCTGGCGAAGCATTTGGAACCGGCCATACCAGAAGAATGCCTCGTAAACAAGCTATCGTACCATTATGACGAAGAAGTAATAAGAGCAAGGAGGGGTAGCCAAATAAAAACGATACAGACGATGACTGAACTGTTGGAGAATTGTGAGAACGAAGAGTACTATCAGCAAAGCAGAAGGAGGAATGATCGGCCGGAAATCAGAAATAATCAATACCCGAACAACGGTAATAACCATAACAGCAATGGATACCAAGGGGACCGATACAATTCAAATTATAATAATACCAACAATAATAATAATAATAATAATAATAATAATAATAATAACGGTCCTACTAACCAAAATGCAAATAGGAATAATAACGGTTACCAAGGTAATCGCAATAATTATTACCAGAATTCAAATATTAATAGTAAGAGAAACCCAAACCATAATAATACCGAACGGTATTATAATAATAATAGAGGGTACCCACCAAACAATAACAATAATAACAACAGATTTTCCCGGCCCAGGGTAAATTTCATACGAGCCGAAGGAGACAGCCAACAAAGATACACCCATCAGCGGCGTAACAGCTTCCACGAGTATGAGGATCGGCAGAGAAGCAGAGAACGTGATGGTCCGAGGTACAATCTGCCTAGACGAAGTACCAGTCTAGATGACCCAGAATGGAACCCAAACCGAGAACAACCATTTAAACCTCGCACGGAGCAACAGGAATCCACTCAAGGTTTCCCGACTGACGCCTCGGTTGGTCCTAACCTTAATAACAACGAAAATGAGAATTTAAACGGGAGGAGGCAGTGATGAATTATCATGACCCTTCACTGCTCCTATCTCCTGGGTATCAACAAGAGTTGCAAAGAGCAACTAACTCTAATAATATTACAATCATTAATTGCAACTACTTAAAAAATATTAGAAACGAACTATTGGAGGAGGACGACACTCGCCTCAATAGTCTAAACAATGAAATAATTTATATAAACGCGGAAGTGGAAGGAGTCTTCGCCCAATTAATGATCGATACAGGTGCGAATGTATCTATAATTAACACAACTGAATTGGAGAGAATCCAAAGGGGATGTGGTCAAATATTGCCGACATTACCGATAAATAATATTCTATTAACAGGTGCCACTGGTAACCAAAACAAAACGATCCGAAGGCAAGTATCAGTAAACGTGATTAGCAAGGGTATAGCTATAAACATGGTATTCTTAATTGCGACAGGATTGCCCTTTAATATATTGGTGGGGTCCTATGTGCTAAGGAGGAACTCTGCTATCATCAATTTACGCACAGAAAAGGTATCGCTGTTTGCAGGAGGGTTGACCTGGACGGCTGATTTAGTAGGTAGCGAAACAGAACATCCCAGCAGTATCCACTAACAAATTCGAAACTTAAACTATATCGAAAATAACTCCATCATTAACCCCATAATATACGATAACACGGATGAGGATTTATGGTCCCAAAAGATACAAGAAATAAGGGATTTCCGGGGCGGAATCACAAGGGAGAATTTGCCCATACACCAAGCGAATCAGTTAATAAGAATATATGAAAAGTACCGCTCAGTATTTTCAGACGAACCCGGTAAGGTAAAAAATTACCAATGTACACTTCAATTTAGAGAAACAGTAGAGTTTAACCGAAAATCATACCCCATTGCGCATTCACGAAAGGAGGCTGTAAGAGCAGAAATAAATAAAATGATTAACAGTGATATCATAGAGAGTAGCCAATCTCCATTCACCAACCCTATCGTGGCTATTCCCAAGAAAAACGGCCAAGTCCAGCTTTGCTTGGATGCGCGCGAAATAAACAAAATGATAATCAAAGACAGAACATCGCCCGGGGAGATAGAAGAAATCTTGAAACGATTCCATGGTACCAAGTACTTTAGTACCTGGGACACGGTATGCGGTTACTGGCAGGTGGAATTATACCCACAGAGTCGTCAGTATCTGGCATTCATAATCGAGGGGCGCAATTACCAATTCAAGAGATTGCCCTTCGGACTCGTGAATTCAGTTGCCATCTTTGTGACCTGCATGGACCAGATACTTGGACAGGAAGCACTTCAGTTTACCACCGTGTATGTAGATGATCTACTGATTACCTCAGAAACTTGGGAGGAACACTGCTACCGCGTGGAACACGTACTTGAGAAGTTGTCTGTAAATAACATCACGCTTAAATTAGAAAAATCCAAGTTCATTGCAAGAGAAGTTCAGTTCTTGGGTTTTAACTTGAATGACCGAAGAATCTCACCGTCTGCAGAAAAGGTGGAAGCGATCCATAAATTCCCTGCACCCAAGAATAGAAAGCAATTACAGTCATTCCTGGGACTCTGTAATTATTACCGCAAGTTCCAGGAACAATATTCGGAATTAACCGCAAGGTTTCAACCACAATTATCATCAAAAAACAAATGGATCTGGGGTCAAGAGCAGGATGTGATTTTCCAACTGATAAAGGATAAATTTCTGGAAACAATAATACTTCGCCACCCAAATTTTAAACTACCTTTTTTCTTGAACTGCGATGCCAGCAACATCAGCCTAGGAACGACGCTGTATCAAGAAGATGAGAAGGGTCAACATCAAGTGATTAGCTTTGCGAGGAGATCTTTAAACCAGTACGAAAAGAACTACACTGTAACTGAAAAGGAATTGCTGAGTGTAGTATTCGCTTGTGGTAAATTCCGCACCTACATTCTGGGTTACCCAGTTACCGTCCGAACAGACTATAATACAATATCGTTCCTAAAAAGATGCAAATTGAATCACGACAGACTGACAAGGTGGATACTTGCCCTTCAAGAGTACAATGGGAATACATCCCAGGAAAAAAGAATGTCGTAGCAGACGTGTTATCACGTGTTAATGTGGAAGAGCAAACCTTCGAGGGAGAGAAAGAAAGCGTACTCAAAATCTACCACATTATTAGCACCAGAGCCGATCTAGCCACATTATTAACGAACCTTAGCACCCACCAACAAGCGGACCCAAAATTGAAAAATATAAAAACTCGATTGGAAGAAGGGGACGAAACCGTCGGTCAATATTATCAAATAAATAAAGAAATCTTATTCATTAAAACATCATTAAAGCAGGGGACTTGGAAGGTGGTTATTCCAACCCATATTGAAAAAGAGATAATCATAAATTATCATATACGATATGGGCGCCTTAAAGGTGATTAAGGCTCTGGAGGAGAGCTGCCGCATAAAAACATAAACTGGAAGGTCCGGATGTATATCAAATGTTGTCATATATGCCAACTGGTAAAATCAAACAATGAAAAGAAGGAAGGCATTATGATTCCTATAACATCCCAGGCGAAATTGGAGAAAGTATTCTTAGACATCTGCGGACCATTTCCCCGTAGTGGCGGTCGACACCCATACAAATACCTGATAATCGTAATGGGCCATTTCACTAAGTTTATTAAGCTATACCCAGCTAATCGGGCAACTACTAGGAAAATTCTGGGAATAATAATGGAACAGTATATCCCAAACATAGGGAAACCATCTTCGATCATCACGGATCATGGAACCCAGTTTAAGGGGATAAAATGGCAGGATACCCTATTATCAATGGGTGTTCGAACGTACAAAACATCGGTCTACCACCCGAGCAGTAATCCGGCAGAGAAGGTGTTAAGAGAAGTGGGGAGGATATTAAGAACTTATTGTCACCATCAACAGAAAAAATGGCAAGAATATCTATCAGCCACGGAGGAATTCCTCAACTTGGCATACCATCCAGCCATAGGAATTACCCCATACTCCGCCATGTACGAGAAACCACCCCCATGAGAGATTGAAGAAATCCTAGAGTTCCCTATGAATAACGTTTATAAGTTCGACAATTTAAAATTTTACAACAAAGTGGGCGAAGACCAGGAGATGCGGCAAAACAAGTATCAAAAGGCTAGTGGTAAAATAATAACTTATAAAATTGGAGAAAAAATGCTATTGAGAAATCGTGAACTACCCAGCACGATAGAAGGAATAACGAAAAAGTTATTGTTACTGTACACAGGACCATATATAGTCTCCAAAATAAAGAACAATAATACGTATGAAATAAAGGAAATGGGTTCAGAGAGAATCAAAGGCATATATAACCAGGCTTCCATAAAAAAATATTATGAGGAGTAGGAATTTAAATAAAACAAATAAATTCTAAAATATAGTAAGATCAACTTACTACCAATTATATATGAAACTAATTATGGAATTAAAGAAAAGAATTTGGAAGTTAAATAAAACAAATAAATTCTAAAAAATAGTAAGATCAACTTACTGACAAATATTTATGAAAATAATTATGGAATTAAAGGAAAGGAATTTGGAATTTAAATAAAACAAATAAATTTAAAAATATAGTAAGATCAACTTACTGACAATTATTTATGAAACTAATTATGAAAATAAAAGAAAGGAATTTTGAATTCTGAAAACAAACAATTTATAAAATATAGTAAGAGCAACTTACCACAACTATTTATGGAAATAATTTTGAAGAGAAAGAAAAGGAAGTAAGAACCACTGATACAATTAAAGGGAATAAACTTGTGTTGGAATAAAAATAATAAAACCTTTACGCAATACAAGGAGAAACAATGACCACATAAATATTATAAGTAAAGAATTCATTTGGATAAAAAACAAGAGCGAAATAATTTTTTTTTTTTTAAGAAAAAAAATATAAATAAATCAATAATATAACTATGATCATAAAATAAATGTCAATTATAATAAAGACAATTAGAAGAATAATTGCTAGAACATGAAACAAGTGGAACAAATCATGAGAACTAAGAAAAAACCAAAATATCATAAAATATATGCTACCAATGACCAGAAGCAGATTGTGATAACAACAAAGGAATAACAGAGAGTTCACACAAAAAACTTTATACTTAATAACTAGTGATAATTATATTAATAAAAGAGCTTCCCACCATAATAAGAAATAAGATATCAGTAGAGCTAACAAGTCAGAAGAATAACTGAGAAGAAAAATAACTGAGATAGAAATATTAACAAATCTGAGCAAATACGAAGTGAGGTATCCAAAGATATTTTTTAATAGTCGTAAAATAGACTATTCTTATCTAATTTTTATTAATGACTGTCTGTAGATGATTCCAGCAGTATTATTATGTTTTGAGCAGAGATGAATTTCCTCTGATCTCAATGAGAAGTGTAGTATGGCCAGCAGAGTATATGTAGCCACAAGTGCCTCTCTGAACTGCCCCAGCTCACGTGTTAGGGAATGTTAGGGAATAAATATCCCAAGGATAAAACACCAAGTTAAGAAAAAATGAAAATAAATAATAATAAACCTCAGATGACTATTACTATCAAGGAAAATCAATTTAAGAATAAAATATATGTAAGCTCAAATATGAAGAAGCAAAGATAGAAATGGAAAGCAAGTCAAGAATTATAATATATAATAAGTATCATAAGCAATTATTTCAGACAAACTCAAAGTATGGTCTGAACTAATCACTTCTGGAGGAGAGCAATCTGTAGCATGACAGATTATCCACTTAATAATGAATGAAATATGATCATAAATAAATATCAATTAAAATAACTATCAAAGAAAAAATCCAAATGAAAACAAATAAGTATCACAATAAAATACAATCATAACTTGAAGAAGTAAAAATACAGAAAAAGCAACTATGCAACAAATATGTGTAATGAAAAATAAATTAAAAAACTAAAATAAAGTAAGGAAATACCCAGGTAGGATAGGAGTAAGTAAGGAAGATACCCCAGAACGAACCAACGTACATGATAAAACAATATGGTAGTGAAGAAACCAAGAATGAGAATCATGAAGTAAGACAAAACCCAGAACAAACCAAAATACCAAATAAACAGGAATGATTTTGAAGATACAAGATAGTAGGAAGAAGGCTACAAGAATTACCCAAAAGAAACCCAGTAAGGAGAAAACAAAAACCCCAAAAGAATTTAACTGTCACAAATGAAAGTATAACACCCCAAAACAGAAACTAATGTAAAATAAATGTAAACAAAAGAGTTTAGAGGTATCAGTAAAAGTGCACCCATAAAAGTTATTTTATAATGAATAAAAACAAATCTTAAGAGTCCTCCTTCATAAATAAATTTCTTGATAATATAAAACTATAAAACTGATTATTGATAGTATCAAGAAATAATAGGGGACAAGTGCAAGTTATTATATTATAGTAAATAAACTTCAAGAAGGTGTATTAAATGTATAAACTTAGAAAATGTGTACTTTTAAACAACTTTAAAGTTTTAATTTAACTTAATAAATACTATTTGATAGAATAGTATTATGAAAAGCAAAAACTAAGGTTTCTAAGAAAGTGCCACTCTTTATCTAAAAACATTCACTGAAATGAGAAGGATAAATAGAGAGCAGGTAGTTAATAAGTGAGGTGACAAGGGATACATCCCTAATATAAAATAAAGACAGATAATACTGCACAAAAGTAATTTTAAGGAAGTTTAAAAAATGAAGGAACAGATGTGTTATGTTTCTAGTAAATGACTCTATACCTAAATGTTGGAAGTAGAGTACAATGTTTTATTATTCTAAAAGGTTTATTATGCTTAATAATGGTAATCAAGAATGAAATGTCTGAGTGTGGATACCATTCTTTTATTATAAAGTGTTTATTATGTGTTACTAGGAATAATCAAGACTAGAATGTCTGAGCTTAAGTACCATTTTTTTTTAATGTCAAATAATTGTTATGTATTAATAGTATGAATTCAATACTAAATGTTTTTTGTAGTAAAGTAAGGAATTGTTAATTAATATTGTATTAGAAAGAAGGTCAGAAGGGGTATAAACAAACTGTATTATTCAAAAACTTTGTATGTAAAAACAGATAAAATCTAGGCCAAAGGGTAAATCTCAACTACATTATAATTGATGAATCAAGTCCAGTAAACTAGTTAAACTGATGAAATTTATGTAAGGTAAATCAGTCACAGAGTAATATAATGTAAATTATACTTTAGAAGGATATGGTAAAAAGATAGGAAGAATTAGAAGAAAAAAATGCAAATGTAATAACTGAAAATTCTGAGGGGGGAGTCATAAATTAATGAATAATAATTAAAAAGATAACCATTTAATAAAATTACAAGAAATTAAGGGAAGATAAACATTTTATGTCAATCTGAGATTTAGGACAATCATAAATATAACATATAAAATGGCATACATTTGGGGAAGGACAGGAAGTAAATTTTAAAGCCTACTTTTTCAAACTGAAAGAAATATAGCATTTTTAGATACAAAACTTTGTAAAACTATCTTATTTGGTATCAAATCAACCAGAATGAACTAAAGAAAGAGATTATGTATTTAGTATTTCATAAAATTAAATAATAGCAAAAATATATTCAGTAATATAATGTAAATATTTTGCATGTAGCGGAAGCCAAACAGATTTAAAACAATGTATTGCTAATATTAAATTGGCTAAGACGTTTTCAGGAGACGAAGGAAATGAGAACAGTTAATTATTGGACCTTGTCGAACACATTTGAACGAGATTTTTGCTTATATTAACCTATAAAGCAGACAAATATGGCGATCGGTCTGTAAGCCTAGTCTACAATGAAAAATCATAAACTTCTCAAATTTGAATTTAAACCTTAAACTCAGTGAGAACAATTAATACCACAATTAAAATAAAGTAATACGTAACAGTAAAGGAGTGAACTAATAAATTAAGCAAATAAAACAAATAATTCTTAATAACGAGACGAGTAGTGCGAGTTTCGACCTAATTGACCGAAGTGAATTTAAACATTAGCACACACATTTTATCGAAGTGAACCACAAAACACTTAACCAGGAC
Source organism: Magicicada septendecula (assembly GCA_034769895.1). Lineage (NCBI taxonomy): Eukaryota > Metazoa > Arthropoda > Insecta > Hemiptera > Cicadidae > Magicicada > Magicicada septendecula. The sequence continues at coordinate 681,831,576 of CM068368.1, read as the reverse complement.
CACTCCACTAACACCAGAAGGAATAATCACAACTGCGGGGACGAGGAACTTTGAAGGGACGACATTTATTGGAAGAAATTTTCGTCGAGCCGACTTCATTAAAACAGGAGCAGTACGGAAGCCGCCATCTTGACTCCCACAATTCAAAGCTAGCTTTGCCTATACGATCATCCAGACTTCAATGGTTCGAAAGTTAATCTTTAATAAACATTATATATTAAATAATAACGTTGTAATTTTTAATTATTAAGCTTTTTACATGTAAGTGTTATACTTTCCTGACCTTCCCCTTCTCTGACTATATAAAATAACCGTTCAAAGAACCTAATAATTAATATAAAATACAGATGTAAAAATTAATCGACGGCCCTGAGAAACGAGTCGATATTACTGTTGAATAATCAATTAACACTTGATACATTATACCAATTGTTAATAAATCTAAAATTTTTGCAAATTGGTTTCTATTTATTTATAAATTTAATAAATAGGATTAAAAATAAAATAAATTTGAGATCACGGACTATCTGAAAGGCGGCTTTTACCAAAGTGGAAGGAGAATACCTAGTTAAGAAGAAGAACCGTCTATCGATTAGTGCTGGCGATAACACAATTAACAAGGAAATTAATTTTAAAACTCAAAGTGATATAGTACACTGAAAAATAAATAAAAGGGTTAAATTTTTACACAAATTAATTACGAAATTTATTTACTAAATACTGAAACAACAAAAACAATATTTTACAAAAACACCAAAATTTTTTATTTTGGTAAACCATTTTTATTAATTTGTAAACGAAGAAAATGATTTGATTTTGTTACAACATGTATAAGATACAATCTGTATGGAAATCTATAAATATCAGGAATTCATCAAGTCTCAAAATATTTTAATATTCATGTTGAATGCGGTATCCAAGTCACTTGTACGAATTAATAACTAAATTACCTTAAATTGTCCGCCTTGTGACTTCTTATAATTTTTCTATATCTTAGACTTCTAATCTTAATCTATATCTGATGATGGAGCATAAGCTCTGAAATGCGTCATAGAAAAATTATAAGAAGTCACAAGGCTGACAATTTAAGGTAATTTAGTTATTAATTCTCAAAATATCATTAGACAAATAGACTATCAATATATAGAGGAATAAAAATAAACTGTAGCTACATCCCCCCCACCAGTAAAAGTATTACGTAATTCGTGAATAAAATGAGGTAAGGAGGTTTACTTTGAAAAAAAAAAAGAACATTGATCCTTATCTCAGGTTGAGAAGAACTCACAATGGAAGGAGGAAGGATGAAAGGAACAACAAAGTAGGGGTTTCCGGCCACCCTGCAGTGAGGACTGCTTGTAGCATTTGTATGGAAAATAATGGAGTAAGAACAGTGAGAGGCAGATGGAGAGAAGACCCAAAGTTAGCAATGAGGACAAGATGCAAAAGATTTTTAGAAGCTTGGAAGTCCAGAACATACTTAACAGATAGACATCAAATTTAGAATTTAGTGGAGTGATTTGACTATGCCTAGAAAACGACAGGAGCTCCAGTTTAGGGAGGGATCAGATTGTTTTATGTGAACAAACGTCTTAATAATATTAATTAAATAATCCTTTCCAATATATTTAAACTGTACAAAAAAACACTAACAAAACATCCATTTATTCAATTCATAAATAATTAATTTATGTAACAAAAGATAATTGTTGTGATTGTTTATAAACACTATATTGATTCCAGGAAACAAAGAAAATTTGTAAAAAAAAAATTTAGTATAATCTGAATAAACGAACTCCTGAATGTCTTTTACATAATTTACAGTAGCTGAAGACAAATGTCTCCACTAATAATTCAACTGCCACTTTACATTCCTGTTACATAATAACTTAAGTGTACATACATTTCTGTTAGTAGGAGTGTTATAGTTGTAACACAATTGTGTCCCTACCCCTAATAGATTGATTGGAGGACTTAGAGAGAGTCGCTATTAGTAAGGTATGTGAAAGAGTGTAGGGTAAGGCTAGAAAAGTGTTTAGAGAGTAGGAGGTGCTACTTTCACCTCCCTCCAAATCATATTTTTGCTCACCCTTCCACACCTTACTCTATTCTATAGCTTTTTCAATAACCTAGGAGTCTTAACTCCAACTGAAACCTTCTCTCAGTCCTTGCCAACTTTATCCACCTTCTGCCCCATTATTTTGTCCTTACCCACTTTCTTTGCTTCTTGCACTACTTTTATGTAGTTTTAGCCCTTCACCCTCCAATTACATTTTTTATCATTCACTTTCTCATTCTCATTTGTTCATGCATTTTCATTTTCTAGTGTTCTAATGCATACACACACAAATGTCCCATTTTGTTGTTTCAATTTTGATACCCATAATATTAAAAATTTATCTGGAAGTATTATTTCAATGGAAAACTAAAACATCAGGTTGATTTATTTTTTGAGAAAAAAACATTTAAAACAAAGGCCAGAACATTGTCACTACTTGCTTCAACATTAAATATCTGTATGATTAATATCCACTGAATTTTGTACATTTCTGTAAAAGTTTCAATAGAAGGCTTATTTTTTAATAACTGCATTTTTTTTTATCTGATTTGTTTGTACCTGTAAAAGAAATTTCTTAATACCTTGTGTTGTTCATGTAACGCAACTTTGTAGAGGAATTTTTTTTATTGCGTAGAAGGAACAGTAGCAGGTGTCAGCTGTCAGAAATGATATACGTTGGAGTCGACCAGCCACCGTTCGGACGACACGTGCGACACATTAGCAACGAAGTAGGTACAGCTAGAGAAGACAATGCCTCAGTTATAGCAGATTTTCGGCGTAAGAGTATTGCGTGGGAACGGGCTGCAGTAACAGAAAAACAAAGGAATACGTCTTACCGAGCCAATTACCAAGAATACAAATACGATGGCGACGCGAGTATTGTCAAGCCACGTGTGGGAACTTAGCGACGACACACAGATGTACAGGGTTCACAATGGCAAAACTCATACGGATGTTACATGAACAAAGGACCATGCATGGTGAAGCAGCGGGGAACTTGTTTACCAGCTAGAGTACGGGCTGAGCAGGAGAGCTGCAGAGCAGATGTGCCTTACCGAGAAAGCGACCTCCGTCAGTGTGTGAACGAAACGAAGGAAGTAAGGGGACAATGCTGCAATTGGTCACACCTAAACTAAAGGACACACGGGTAACTGGACAGCAATTAGTAGGAATGAGCTGAATGGAAATACAAGAACAATTGGATGATGGACAAGCGTGATATTCGGTCTTTCGTCTTACAGCAAGGGAGGAGCGAAACAGGAAGATATAAGAGAAGGGATCTAGATGAGCCTACCACGAATTAGAGTTTGGTAAAGGCGGTTGTTTAGAAGACGTTACCAAAGAGACAAGGGTCCAGAGCGAATAAGGATGAAGCCAAGAGTCTAGGTAGAGACTCAGGGAGGAGTTTTCGTGGAAAATGAAGACGAAAACCAATAAGAACGTAGATGGTGGGAAGGAGTGAATTGGATGCAGGAAAGTGGAAGGAATCAAGGTATAAAAATACGTGTTGACGACGAGCAAAGGGGGCATACGTACGTTTTTGTCTTAGTATAACTTTGTCTTATACATTTTGTCTAAGTATTATATTCGTCGGGAGTCTGTTTATTTCGCCAGTACAAAATCGGAAGTCTTATTCTAAGTCTTAGTAACAATAAGAGTCTTAGTTATGGAGTTTTCTCAATAGTAATTTTTGGTTAATCTTAATCAGACTTTGTATTATCTCAATATACTGACGAGTCGTAAAGTGCGCAGTAAAATGTTGATGGTGAATCGCAAGATCGTATTGTACGTAACGAAGTAGAACTTAAAAAGAGACTTAGTTCAAATTAAAAGTTTGTATAATAACGAGTTGTGTAAAGACGCTCAAAAACTCTGACAGTGTGAATAAAGTAGAGACATTGTGCGTAATCGTGAAAGACAATTAAGAAATATGAATGATATATTGTGAAAGGCAAAATTGAAATATGAATCAATTAATGAGAGAAATTTTGCAATGTGTAAAGAAGTCATGATTTAACTACTTATAATTAAGTTATCATAACGAGATGAATCCTCATAGAAGTAATGAACGAATTAATAATGTAATGTATCATATATTATTGCGAAATAATGTTATATTTAATTTCAGAAATTGATGACCATTGCAGAAAGTCTGAATAAATTATTGTTCGTAATGCAGAATTTGGTGTACAAGTCAAATCATTTATAATCACCCTAGTTAATACCAATTATCTTATGTAATTACACGTATATACAAATGACACCCAACGAGTGGAATAAATTAGTGATAACGTAGTAACACTCATAGTAAAGTCAAAGTGATCTGACTGTTAATTAATGGTACTTATCACACTTATTACACGTACATATTTAATTCAATGTGATATAGGCATTAACAGGCATATCTACATATGACGCCCATAGAGTGGGACTAATTAATCAATCTATTCGCAATAAAACAAATTAAAAACTTATTTGCATGAGATTGCATCATTATCAAATTTGCATTGATATATATTAAATATCCATAGTTATCTATGGCTTCACAACGAACGGCTCGAGCAGCATAAAAGGTAATTATAATTTCTTACTTTTATTACATTTATTATTTATTAACATAAGCAATCATATACACATTTGTATTCATTAAGAAAGAAAGATAAGAACAGTGGTGAGCAATTTGATTTTTTTTTTTTGTAAAACGAAATGGGTTATCTAAATATGTTAAATTTACAATAATTACAAGAAAAAATTTATCTTTTTTCTTGTTTACATTCATATCTTTCTTTTCTGTTATCACAACTTATTTGAATATATGAACAAATATCGGTATGGAGAACCATACACGACTTCCATGTTCTTAGATTTATATTTAAAATCATATTTGAAATGAAATATTTCCATAGAAACTACTTCTTTCTACTTATTGTTTCAGCCTTAACCACAGTACTGTGGTCACTAACGTATACCACCTCACGTTTTCACACTCGATTTTCACTGATGATGGCAGTCGATGGCACTGCTGAAAAGTCTGGTTTTGCAGAAAACATTGGACTACGGCTAAACAGCCCGGGAAGGAATTTTAACAAAGAACTACTTCTTTGTTGCCGATAACGTAGTACACATATAACAAATTCTCCCCTCCCACTTCAACTATAATTTTCATTAATAGAAAATTACCCCCACCCCGTTCACCTAACCTCTTCATTTATAGATATTTCATCTACGTTTCTTATTATTATTAACTCCTAAAGGCAATGCCTTGTCGCTGTAGCCACGTCACTCTATCCCTTGCGATATTCTTCATTTCTCCATAGGACCCACTATTCACGACACTCATTGTGCAGCGGAAGTATGCAGTTCTTGGTCTTCCTTTGGGCTTCTTCCCCACTACTTTGCCCTCAAAGATGTTAGTTAAAAAAGCACTATGTCTGATCACATGCCCTATGAACTTAATCTTCCTCACCTCTATACTCCTAAGCAGTGTTCTATTCTCATTTATTTCCTCTAAGATCTGTTCATTCGTCTTCCTATCTGTCCAACTAGTTTTTGTCATTCTCCGCCAAATCGACATCTCCATTGAAGTCTGTCACTCTCCACCTTCCCTAAGGTCCACGATTCACACCCGTAAGTTAAAACACTCCATACAAATACCTTAACAAACTTTTTCCTTGTTTCAATACTAATATGGTTGCTTGTTAATAAGTTCCTTTTGCTCTGGAATCCATGCTTTGCCAGAGCTACTCTCCTCTTAATCTCTGCCAGACACTTATTCCCACTTGTAACTATGCTACCCAGGTAACAAAATTCAGTAACGTGCTCCAATATTGTGTTGTTCAACATAATGGTTGATTTAATGTCTTCTCTTTTTTTACTTACAACCATTATTTTACAACCATCACTAAGTTTCTACAGTGGATTATTATGAGCTTCTTATCAGGATACTTTATTTATCAAAATTAAGTACTTTACTCTTGTTAAAACATAAAACGTTGCAGGTAAACTACCCCTTTCTCTTAACCGATCTTCACCAAAATCAATAGACCATCAGTCCACTACAATTCAGGGATACATGAAAAAAAATATTTGATTCTGTTTGAATGTGTGGCAGTTATCGTTCGTCATGAAAACATTTCTCTTGTTACAACATAACATGTTGCTGGTAAACTACCCCTTTCCCTTAACCGATCTTCAACAAAATCAACAGACCTTGAGTTCTCTATAATTCAAAAAGGTATGCAAAAACGTAGTTGATTCTGTTTGAATTTACGGCAGTTATCGTTCGTCATATAACAAATTGCCCTTGTTAAAACATAAAATGTTGCAGGTAAACTACCCCTTTCCCTTAACCGATCTTCACCAACACCAACAGGTCTTGAGAACTCTACAATTCAGGGCTGTATCCAGAACATTATTCGATTATGTTTGAATTTGCGGCTGTTATCGTTTGCCATAGATAATACCCTTGTTAAAACAAAAAAAGTTGCAGGTAAACTACCCCTTTCCCTTAACCGATCTTTACCAAAAACAATAGGTCTTGAGTACTCTACAAATCAGGGCTGTATGCAAAAAATTATTTGATTCTGTTTGAATTTGTGGCTGTTATCGTTTGCCATAGAAAAAAATCTACAGACACACACATAGACAGACACACACACAGACACTTTCCGAAAAATGACTTTTTTTATGTTTTGAGTGTAGTACAATCAGAATCTGCAATAATCTCGAACGCGATTTTTTTTCCAATCACCATACTTCCATTTCCTTAAGAAACATGGAAGTAAAAATTACCCTTGATAAAAAAAAACCTTTGCAGGTAAACTACCCCTTTCCCTTAACCGATCTTCTCCAAAAACAATAGGTCTTGAGTACTCTACAAATCAGGGCTGTATGCAAATAATTATGTGATTCTGTTTGAATTTGCGGCTGTTATCGTTTGCCATAGAAAAAATTACCCTTGATAAAAAAACGTTGCTGGTAAACGACCGCTTTCCCTTAACCGATCTTCACCAAAAGCAATAGGTCTTGAGTAATCTACAATTCAGGTCTGCATGCAACAAATTATTTGATTCTGTTTGAATTTGCAGCTCTTATCGTTTGCCATAGAAAATACCCTTGATAAAATGTAAAACGTTGCTGGTAAACTACCCCTTTCCCTTAACCGATCTTCAACAAAATCAACAGACCTTGTGTTCTGTATAATTCAAAAAGATTTGCAAAAAAGTAGTTGATTCTGTTTGAATTTATGGCAGTTACCGTTCGTCATAGAAAAAAATTACCCTTGTTAAAACATAAAATGTTGCAGGTAAACTACCCCTTTACCTTAACCGATCTTCACCAAAACCAATACGTCTTGAGAACTCTACAATTTAGGTCTGCATCCAAAACATTATTTGATTCTGTTTGAATTTGCGACTGTTATCGTTTGCCATAGAAAAATATCGGTATGGAGAACCATACATGACTTCCATTGTAAGCCCTCTTTAACTTAGGCTGTTAAAAAAAAAGATTTTTTTTTTTTTTTTTTTTTTAAAGTGGGGCCACAAGTTAATTAGAACTAGACCAAAGCCTAGAGAAGCCAAAAATGCGCTGCATCCAGTGAGACGGGACTTGCAATGAAAACTCATAATCACGTGTCCCGGGCGGTTACAATTATAACAACCCACCGCTTTCGTTTGCTCGCGATTTTGAACTGGCTGGGCCTGTCGGGGGAAGAAAGGCTCTCTGGGTCCTTCCGATCTCTGCGGTCTTGGTTCTTCTCCTCTACTGTCTCCCCTCGCGTGGTCGCTCATCTGGATGGCCTTGGTCATGACGCAGAGCCTGTCCAGGTCCGCAAACCACCGCGGCCGCTCTGCAAAAACTAGACGTAATCGGTCTTCGGAGGAGACGCCGTCGAGAATGTTCTGGACCACTTCCTCCTCCGACATGCCCAGTCCCAGTATACGAGATACTTCCCGGATTCGTTGCACGTATTGGGCTAAACTTTCGCCCCGCGCCTGCACTCTATAAAAGTGTCGATGTCGCAACTGCTCCATCAATCTACCGGGGACGAACGTCCCCAACACCACCCGGTGGAACTCCGCCACTCCACCTTTACGACGCATCACCTCCGCCACCCTGTCAGCCATTGTTCCGCGACAATAGGGGAATATGAGTTCGAGCACCGTACTTTCTGACATGCCCGGGTAGTCTACCAACTGGAAGACGGTCCTAAAAAAAGGTAAAAGTTTCTCTGCCTCCAGTCCATCTACGACTGGTAGTTGTTGAATTATGTGAGAAAGTGGGTTGGGCAGCTTATGGTAAGACGCCGCCACCAAACCGGCGTGAACAGGTTCTATATCTCTATAAGAGGAATTTACGGCTGAGACCACGGACTCAGCAACTGGAACCGGCGTGGATGCTCTAGCAGGTTGAGACCCCTGGAGGGTCGAGGTGATCTGCTGAATCAGTTCGCTTATGTTATGGGCTGGCACTAGTTCGCCGCCTTGTGCTTGTAGATTCTGCAGCCTAAGTATCACATGCTGCAGCCGTTGCCGGATTCGCCGGACACCGATAGAGCACACCGGTCCCGCCTCCAAACTTTCTACGCAGCTAGCTAACTCCCGCAGCTCCTCTCACTTCTCACTACAAATTTCCCACTCGCTCTCTTGGTCAGTAATGGTGACCTTAGAGAGCACGTCACCCGCGGCCAGCACTTCTCGGAGCTGCCGTCGTAAAATTTGAACATTCCCTCGAGGGTCTTTGCCCCGGGCCCGGAGCTCGAACTCAAGTTCATCCCGCAAAAACAGCTCGGGGTTTAGTGCACTCATCGTCGCTTCGCGGTCGGCACACAAAACAAAACACACAACCTTAGAACTAAAAACAATTAATACAGGAATCAGAAAAACACGAGTACTAATCCTTCCTTCGAGTAGACTGCGGGTCCCCCTACCGTTGCGAGGACCCAGCCCACTTACCTGAACTGCTGTCTCTCAACGACTCTACACAAATGGAACGCGACACACACACTAACACACAACACGACAAAAACACCGACCAACGAAAATTTTCAAAAATATTCTCAATATTTCTTCGGCTACCGTATATCGGAGGAGACCGACTGCCGATCGGGCCATACCGCATAATTAAAACACCTCCCCAAATATGGGCAAGGTAATACTCAAACCATCTCCACCCAGGCACAGAGCTGCGATAAGTCGCGTTTCCAAAGGAATGTCCCCTTCTAAAATTTCTCACCACGTGGCACTATCAACTATTCAAGGCGGGCAGTACATGTACATATATAACACAAAACCTTAAACCTAACAAAAATATTCACCTTTAGATATAGGGCCTTTCAAAATTTTTCTAAGTTCCATTAGAACTCCCAACATTTTTCCTGAGTTTGCAAGCCCCGTCACACCCACAGGACCCACGGGTTGACCCTAATCTCAACCACGCTCTGCTACCAAATGAAGACCCTCTTTAACTTAGGCTGTTAAAAAAAAAGATTTTTTTTCTGAAAAATTTTTTGAAATTTTTTTTTTTGTAAAGAGGGGCCACAAGTTAATTAGAACTAGACCAAAGCCTAGAGAAGCCAAAAATGCGCTGGATCCAGTGAGACGGGACTTGCAATGAAAACTCATAATTTAAACAATTAATAAATCCCTTTTATTATTCTATCTCCATTTTGAAACAATATTAATAACAAAATCAATAAACACAACAGTCAGAATCTATTATTCCCTTAAATTGTTAATTAAAATAATTTATACACCTTCAACAATATCACCTGAAAATCATTTATTAACACAAATAAAATATATTTGCTATCTCTCTTTAAAATGAATTAAAATTTAAAATCATTACTATTCTTTAAATAAAGTTTCCTGTAAAATATTAATAATATAAAATTTATTTTCTATGTTCTCTTTAAAATGATCCATTGAACTTAATGGAGATAATTTTTATAGACTTCTTGATAATATTAATTATAATAACGAATTCTCAAACAAATTAATTAAAAATTAAATAGTGCCAAATCCACATCCTTGTTATTCAAGTTAATTAAAATAAATTACTTTCTTAGAAGAAATATTCAGCAAAAATTAATTGAGATAGAATAAATACTTGTTATTAAAATTAAAAGGATATATAATCCTATGTTTCATCTTTCTTTTCTAAAAACCCTATATCTAAACTCCCCACCAAAAATACACCTAAATGTACAATACATATAACCCCCCAAAATACACACACAAATATACAAAACATCACATGTTCCACAATAAAATACAATTATACAAAGATCTCTTGCTACGCCCTTTTCTTACCCCCATGAGGTATATTATTAATTCTTTTATGGACATCCATGTTAGGATTACAATACTTAAGTGGTTCATAACACATGACATGTGTATTAGTTTATGCTTATGCAACTCCAGTAGTCCCCAGGACATAATAAATTCCAAAATTTGGCCAAGTGCCTAATACTGTTATAAAATTCTGCCCACTGGGCTCTTATACTGTGAGAAATAAAAATTTAGAAAACAATGAACCCCCCCCCCCCAGTTATCATAATTAATTAATAGAATATATATATATATAGAAACATTGCTAAGTTGTGAAAATAGAAATATGTCATGAATATTATAACCCTTTCAAAAAGTACTTTTGGCCCAGAGACCGACATGTTCGTTTGCCAGTCGGTGCATAATTCAACATGTCTCAACAACACGTTCAACACTGTATGGACATGCACCCATTCAGGATTAAACTTGTGAAAATCCACCTAACTACCCCAGAAATTTCTATACCATATGAACCAAACTGAATTTAAAATTTAGAAAATATATATATAAAATGAACACTAAATTGAACCCAAGAAATTACAAATTGAATGAAAAACTTAAAAGCTGTAATGAAACACATATACTGAAATAAGAGGGAATTATACGTTTGAATGTTAGAACTGCCTACGATACATGCCAGCCTCTGAGCTGACAATTTTACAACAAATTAATAAAATTTACAATTGATTTCACACCCAGTTCACACACTATACTGTCCCGTTAATTGGGGATCCAATTAAATGTTTAAAAACTTGAAAGTGTTGTGGTTGATTGATAGAACTGGTTCACTGGGTCTTTTGAGTGCATCTCTACGTATAAATAATATAATGGTTTGAGATCACCTGATTTTTGTCCATGGGGGTGAGGTGGCAATCTCGTGGCCTACATTACAGGTGTTGGTGCGGCGTCCTGGCTATTCCTCCGGTAGATGAAGTGAGAGCGAATGGTGTTACAACTAAAAGTTGTATTATTGACCGATCCTCACTAACTATCCACTAAAACATTCATTATTTGATTCTGTTTGAATTTGTGGCTGTTATCGTTTGCCATAGAAATATCGGTATGGAGAACCATACATGACTCCCATGTTCTAAAATTTATATTTAAAATCATATTCGAAATGAAATATTTCCATAGTAACTACTTCTTTCTACTTATTGCTTCAGCCTTAAACCACAGTACTGTGGTCACTAACGTATACACCTCACGTTTTCGCACTCGATTTTCACTGAGATAGAAGTCGATGGCACTGCCGAAAAGTCTTGTTTTGCTGAAAACATCGGACTACGGCTAAACAGCCCGGGAAGCAATTTTAACAAAAAACTATTTCTTTGTTGTCAATAACGTAGTACACATAAAAAATTCTCCCCTCCCCCTACAACTATAATTATCATTTATAGAAAATTACCCCAACCCGTTCACCTAACCTCTTCAATTATAGATATTTCATCTACGTTTCTACAGTGGATTATTATGAGCTTCTTATCAAAATACTTTATTTGTCAAAATTAAGTACTTTACTCTTGTTATAACATAAAACGTTGCAGGTAAACTACCCCTTTCTCAAAACCGATCTTCACGAAAATCAACAGACCTTCAGTCCTCTACAATTCAGGGCTGCATCCAAAACATTATTTGATACTGTTTGAATTTGCGACTCTTATCGTTTGCCATAGTAAATACCCTTTTTAAATTATAAAACGTTGCCGGTAAACTACCCCTTTTCCTTAACCGATCTTCAACAAAATCAACAGACCTTGAGTTCTGAGTTTCAGTTCTGTTAACTCAAAAAGGTATGCAAAAGAGTAGTTGATTCCGTTTGAATTTACGGCAGTTATCGTTTGTCATACAAAAAATTACCCTTGATAAAACATAAAATGTTGCAGGTAAACTACCCTAATCCCTTAACCGATCTACACTAAAACCAGCAGATCTTGAGAACTCCACAATTAAGGGCTGCATGCAAAACATTATTTGATTCTGTTTGAATTTGTGGCAGTTATCGTTTGCCATAGAAAACAATTACCCTTGATAAGAAAAATGTTGCAGGTATATTACCCCTTCCCGTTAACCGATCTTCACCAAAAACAATAGGTCTTGAGTACTCTACAAATCAGGGCTGTATGCAAAACCTTATTTGATTCTGTTTGAATTAGCGGCTCTTATCGTTTGCCATATAAAATACCCTTTTAAAACATAAAACTGTGCTGGTCGTTTTACGAACCGGCGAGTAAATACGAAAAATAAGCCGTAATACTGTATATTTATTATATTATATAAATAATATTTCGTAACGCTCAATTGTTTAGCTGTTTCTGTGTTTAACGTTTAACGAAACGGCAAAATTTAGTTCGCCGTGGTACACGCCACGCACCCTAGCGGTCGCCTTGTTCGCCTGGAAGCTGCAATTCAGTAAAGCGCATTTCCATACGTTTTTCGCTTGTCTCCTTTCGTCACTCACATAGTCAACATCACGTACCTCATCGACAGAGCGGAGTCTATTTTTTTGTAAGGATTCTTTCACCCAGCATGAGTAGATAAACTCGCACAAAACTGCGGTAAGTTGCATTAACACATATATTATGCGTTTCGTAAAAAATAAAATGTACATTTCAATATAGTAAGTGTGAAAGGAAGTTGTTAATTTTACAACCGCGTGGCGTGTATATCAGAAGTAGTCAATATCCAATATATGTATCTGAAGTATTCAATATAACCAATATAGTAATTAAGAGACAATATTTGTCGGTATCACTGTAGTGGTGTGAAATCCTGCTATTTTGGCGGATGTGATAGTTTTTCAAATGTAATAACACGTGCTGTGCTAGTCATAAATAGACAGGTTACAGTGTGTCAAACTTTTGCCCACATAAGCATAATCATACTTAAATATTATATGTTGGTTTTGGGGGAGTCTAAAATTTTAACTAAAACGAACCAAGTAATGAGTTTAAAGGGTTACGAGTTGGCCAGTTCAAATTGTTATATACGGTTCTACCCAGTGTACCCAGCCTTATAGAGTGAGAATAAGTGTTGGGACCAGTCCTCTAATTATTTATGTATGCGCAGGGCCCCTGGTCTTAGACGTGGACGCTGGCACAGGATGAACATCTCCGCCTGAACGATTAACATAGACTCTCGACTTCGCCTGTCGTAGGGGACAGCAACATGACCACGTCCAACCAACACCACATACCCTGGAAGTAGGAACTTCAACATCACCAGGTGACCTCAAACCATTTATTATAATTTTATTTGATCTACACAGACACCCGGATCTGTGCTGTTAACACCTTATAACACTTTTGGAGTATGAGTGATACACTGTCACATTTCGTTCATCTTTCAAACGTTTTAATCAGGCCCCACTTTAACTAGACAGAATTGTGCGCGGATTTTGGGGGAACTTTGTTGATAATGTACTAACTTGGTATTAAGTGTAAGCCCGGGGGCTGGCATGCATCCAAGGCCTATCACATTTAATTCACTCTTTATTTTCTTTCTAGTTTCCAGTAAAAGGGGGGTATTTTAAGTATTAGGGGACTGGTATTTCCATGTAGGTAAGGGGGGAGTTCCGTGTGTGACAGGATGAAACCCCACCGGTTGGTAGGGTTTAACTATAATTCCTGTCAACTTAGTTCAGACAATCACTGTCATTTCACATATTTAAATTACATTTTTGGGGTTATGTAAGGGTAATAAGCTTCTGATTCAGTAACAGTCCTGCCCCTGCTTAATCCTGTATAGGCAGCCTTGTATGCAGACATAGGCATGCTCCAGGCTTAGGAACATGTTGGTTCCCGGGCCAATCCAGTTTTCTTAAAATGTTACATAACGGATCAGGTCATATAATTATTGTAAATTTTTAAACGCTATCGCTAAAATATATTTCTCACACAAAATTATAAATTATTATCTCAGCAAATTCATAATTACAGTTCAGGTCAAGGAAAGATGGTGGCTTACCGTCTTTCCTATTTATTATCCTCAGTTATAAATTTTCTGACTTATTGATTATAATCTTACCAAGTTTAAGAGCACTTTAATGTTACATCTGGCATTTTGGCCAACCCAGATTCGTGGGAGCACTAGTGATACCTTTATCCTTTCGGATGTCTGTAGAGAAATGTCTAAAAGGAAAAAGGGGTATATAGGCGAGTGGCTATGTTTTCAAAATTATAAGGGTGTCGGTTATTGATATAGTGAGACTTATAATGTGGATGTGATGGAGATATATATATTTATATGTGTATTTATGTCAATTATGTATGTGTTACTTTTGTGGATTAGGTGTGGGGAAGATTTATTTATAGAAAAATATTTGCATTTATAAAAAAAAAAAAAAAACGAAAACAATAGTTATCTTATATGGTATTTATGTGATTTATGTAGGTGTTACTTTTGTGGGTTATATACGGGGAGATTTATATAAAGCAAATTTTGCATTTATAAAAAACAAAAAGAAAACAATTGTTACCTATATATATATTACTATAATACTTATAACTATTTTACCTCAAGATGTATTTTTTCTTTAGGGACATGTTTCGGGAGATCCTGTTCTCCCATCTTCAACCTTCGCCATCTTGCTTCTGGTGCAGTATTTGTGTGTTGGCTTCTGGATGTTATTATGGTGGTTTGTTGGTCTTTGGTCCTTCAATGTTGCATTATTGTGTGTGGTTGTGGTATCTGTTTTTGTATTTTGTGTATTTTCGATGTTGAGTGCTTTGAATATTGTGTCATGTTTTGTATTGATTTGTATTTGTTCTGGTATTAATTTGTTTTGTGTTTTATGTTTGTAAATCTGTAAATTTTCCCAAATGTTCATTATGGTGCCTTTGTGTGGTATATGTTTTATTAGTGTTACATTGGTTATGTCTGGGAATTCATGTCCTGTGTTTATTGCATGTGTGGCTAAATTGGATTTATATATGTTTGGTTTTTTGTATGCATTTAGGTGTTCAAAATAACGTTTTTTCAGCTGTTTTTTTGTTTGTCCTATATAACATTTATTGCAATCTTGGCATTCAATTTTGTATATACCGTTGGTTGTTGTATTATCTTTGTTGTGTGAGTTATTTAGATTTTGTAATTTATTTTTATTAGTTTTGTATGCTATTTTTATATCTGTGTTTTTAAATAGTTTTGTTAGTTTTGACATTTTATTATTTATATATGTGAATGTGGCCCATTTTTTGTTGTTGTTGTTATTATTTATGTGTTGTTTAGTTTGATTAATTCTTAATTGTTCAGTTTTTATTTTGTATTTGATTTTATTTTCTATTTTGATCATAGTATTTTTATTGTATCCATTTGCATAACCAATTTGGTGTATTATATTTCTTTCTTTGTCAGTTTCTTGTTTGTTTAGGGGTATTTTGTACATTCTGTTAAATAACGAATAAAATGCTGCCATTTTATGTTGTGGTGGGTGGTCAGAATGGTTAGGTATAATGATGTTAGTGGAAGTTGGTTTTCTATATATTGCATATTGTATGTGTTTGTTGTATCTTGTGATGGTTATGTCTAAATAGTTGATTTTGTTATGTTTTTCTTTTTCTTCTGTGAATTGTATTTTGGGATGTATGTTATTGATTTGTTTCATTGAAACATATTGATGTATATATATATTTATATGTGTATTTATGTCAATTATGTATGTGTTATTTTTGTGGATTATGTGTGGGGAAGATTTATTTATAGAAAAATATTTGCATTTATAAAAAAAAAAACAAAAAGAAAACAATAGTTATCTTATATGGTATTTATGTGATTTATGTAGGTGTTACTTTTGTGGGTTATATACGGGGAGATTTATATAAAGCAAATTTTGCATTTATAAAAAACAAAAAGAAAACAATTGTTACCTATATATATATATATATATATATATATATATATATATATGCTATTTATGTGATTTATGTTTGTGTTACTTTTGTGGGGTATGTACGGGGAAGATTTATTTATACAAAAAATTTACATTTATATAAAACAAAGGAAACCAATTGTTACACTATATGCTATAACCTCAATAAATGATGTTGTTGGTTATAACAGAGAGTTTAATTGCAAGTCCCGTCCCACTGGACCCAGCGCATTTTGGCTTCTCTAGGCTTTGGCCTAGTTTTAAATAACTAGTGGCCAATCATTAAAAAAAAAAAAAAATTTGGTATAAAGCATAAAACATCTAAAGAGGGGTTACATTTGGTAGCAGAGCGTGGTTGTATCTAGGGTTAAACCTTGGGTCCTTTGGGTGTGACGGGGCTTGCAAACTCGGGAATAGTTCTGGCAAATTGGAACTTTAAACAAATGTAACCCCTCTTTAGATGTTTTATGCTTTATACCAAAAATTTTTTTTTTTTTTTTTGAAGTTTGGCTACTAGTTATTTAAAACTTGGCCAAAGCCTAGAGAAGCCAAAATGCGCTGGGTCCAGTGGGACAGGACTTGCAATTAAACTCTCTGTTGTAACCAACAATATCATTTATTGAGTGTATAGCATATAGTGTAACAATTGGTTTCCTTTGTTTTATATAAATGTAAATTTTTTGTATAAATAAATCTTCCCCGTACATACCCCACAAAAGTAACACAAACATAAATCACATAAATAGCATATATATATATATATATATATATATAGGTAACAATTGTTTTCTTTTTGTTTTTTATAAATGCAAAATTTGCTTTATATAAATCTCCCCGTATATAACCCACAAAAGTAACACCTACATAAATCACATAAATACCATATAAGATAACTATTGTTTTCTTTTTGTTTTTTTTTTTATAAATGCAAATATTTTTCTATAAATAAATCTTCCCCACACATAATCCACAAAAATAACACATACATAATTGACATAAATACACATATAAATATATATATCTCCATCACATCCACATTATAAGTCTCACTATATCAATAACCGACACCCTTATAATTTTGAAAACATAGCCACTCGCCTATATACCCCTTTTTTCCTTTTTGACATTTCTCTACAGACATCCGAAAGGATAAAGATATCACTAGTGCTCCCACGAATCTGGGTTGGCCAAAATGCCAGATGTAACATTAAAGTGCTCTTAAACTTGGTAAGATTATAAACAATAAGTCAGAAAATTTATAACTGAGGATAATAAATAGGAAAGACGGTAAGCCACCATCTTTCCTTGACCTGAACTGTAATTGTGAATTTTCTGAGATAATAATTTATAATTTTGTGTGAGAAATATATTTTAGCGATAGTGTTTAAAAATTTACAATAAATATATGACCTGATCTGTTATGTAACATTTTAAGAAAACTGGATTGGCCCGGGAACCAACATGTTCCTAAGCCTGGAGCATGCCTATGTCTGCATACAAGGCTGCCTATACAGGATTAAGCAGGGGCCGGACTGTTACTGAATCAGAAGCTTATTACCCTTACATAACCCCAAAAATGTAATTTAAATATGTGAAATGACAGTGATTGTCTGAACTAAGTTGACAGGAATTATAGTTAAACCCTACCAGCCGGTGGGGTTTCATCCTGTCACACACGGAACTCCCCCCTTACCTACATGGAAATACCAGTCCCCTAATACTTAAAATACCCCCCTTTTACTGGAAACTAGAAAGAAAATAAAGAGTGAATTAAATGTGATAGGCCTTGGATGCATGCCAGCCCCCGGGCTTACACTTAATACCAAGTTAGTACATTATCAACAAAGTTCCCCCAAAATCCGCGCACAATTCTGTCTAGTTAAAGTGGGGCCTGATTAAAACGTTTGAAAGATGAACGAAATGTGACAGTGTATCACTCATACTCCAAAAGTGTTATAAGGTGTTAACAGCACAGATCCGGGTGTCTGTGTAGATCAAATAAAATTATAATAAATGGTTTGAGGTCACCTGGTGATGTTGAAGTTCCTACTTCCAGGGTATGTGGTGTTGGTTGGACGTGGTCATGTTGCTGTCCCCTACGACAGGCGAAGTCGAGAGTCTATGTTAATCGTTCAGGCGGAGATGTTCATCCTGTGCCAGCGTCCACGTCTAAGACCAGGGGCCCTGCGCATACATAAATAATTAGAGGACTGGTCCCAACACTTATTCTCACTCTATAAGGCTGGGTACACTGGGTAGAACCGTATATAACAATTTGAACTGGCCAACTCGTAACCCTTTAAACTCATTACTTGGTTCGTTTTAGTTAAAATTTTAGACTCCCCCAAAACCAACATATAATATTTAAGTATGATTATGCTTATGTGGGCAAAAGTTTGACACACTGTAACCTGTCTATTTATGCACTAGCACAGCACGTGTTATTACATTTGAAAAACTATCACATCCGCCAAAATAGCAGGATTTCACACCACTACAGTGATACCGACAAATATTGTCTCTTAATTACTATATTGGTTATATTGAATACTTCAGATACATATACTGGATATTGACTACTTCTGATATACACGCCACGCGGTTGTAAAATTAACAACTTCCTTTCACACTTACTATATTGAAATGTACATTTTATTTTTTACGAAACGCATAATATATGTGTTAATGCAACTTACCGCAGTTTTGTGCGAGTTTATCTACTCATGCTGGGTGAAAGAATCCTTACAAAAAAATAGACTCCGCTCTGTCGATGAGGTACGTGATGTTGACTATGTGAGTGACGAAAGGAGACAAGCGAAAAACGTATGGAAATGCGCTTTACTGAATTGCAGCTTCCAGGCGAACAAGGCGACCGCTAGGGTGCGTGGCGTGTACCACGGCGAACTAAATTTCGCCGTTTCGTTAAACGTTAAACTCAGAAACAGCTAAACAATTGAGCGTTATGAAATATTATTTATATAATATAATAAATATACAGTATTACGGCTTATTTTTCGTATTTAATCGCCGGTTCGTAAAACGACCGGTACAAAACGTTGCAGGTAAACTACCCCTTTCTCTTAACCGATCTTCACTAAAAACAATAGGTCCTGAGAACTCTACAATTTAAGGCTGTATGCAAACAATTATTTGATTCTGATGCAGGTAAACTACCCCTTTCCCTTAACCGATCTTCACAAAAAGCAATAGGTCTTGAGAACTCTATAATTCAGGGTTGTATGCAATAGAGTAGTTGATTCTGTTTGAATTTGCGGCTGTTATCATTTGCCATAAAAAAAAATTACCCTTGATTTAAAAAAACCCGTTGCAGGTAAACTACCCCTTTCCCTTAACCGATCTTCACCAAAAACAATAGGTCTTGAGTACTCTAAAATTCAGGTCTGTGTGCAAAAAATTATTTGATTCTGTTTGAATTTGCGGCTGTTATCGTTTGCCATAGAGAAAAATCTATAGACAGACAGACAGACACACAAACAGACACAAAGGCACACACATAGACACTTTTCGAAAAATGACTTTTTCATGTTTTGAGTGTCGTACAATCAGAATCTGCAATAATCTCGAACACGATTTTTCTTGCCATCACCATACTTCCATTTCCTTAAGGAACATGGAAGTAAAATGACAATGATAAAATTAAATTAATAATCATAATGTTTATAGTGTTTTTGTTATATCATTTTACTGTTTTAGTGCTTTAAATTGAATAATGATTGAACAAATATATGTCTTAGCATAATAGAACAATCTCACCAAATTGTAGTTTAGAGATTATTTTCTTGTTGTAATTCTTCTGGCCTTCAATTTTCCATGTATTATATT
Organism: Magicicada septendecula; assembly: GCA_034769895.1. NCBI lineage: Eukaryota > Metazoa > Arthropoda > Insecta > Hemiptera > Cicadidae > Magicicada > Magicicada septendecula. Next base: position 681,811,478 of record CM068368.1, on the reverse strand, counting down.
GTTATGACGGTCTACTCGATCGTCGTAGGTACACTGGAAACAAAATAAGTACAAGACACCAATTACGTCACTGATCACCAGGTTTAATTTTTACAGTAAAACAGTTCGTAATTAACAATACAGTCTACTACAACAAATCAAATAAAAATTTACCCTTGATTAAAAAAAACCCGTTGCAGGTAAACTACCCCTGTATGGTATGGAGAACCATACATGACTTCCATGTTCTAAGATTTATATTTAAAATCGTTTACGAAATGAAATGTTTCCATAGAAACTGCGTCTTTCTTCTTATTGGTTCAGCATTAACCACAGTACTGTGGTCACTAACGTATACCACCTCACGTTTTCGCACTCGATTTCCACTGATGATGGCAGTCGATGGCACTGCCGAAAAGTCTGGTTTTGCATAAAACCTTGGACTACGGCTAAACAGCCCGGGAAGCAATTTTAACAAAAAACTACTTCTTTGTTGCCGATAACGTAGTACACATATAAAAAATTCTCCCCTCCACCTTCAACTATAATTTTTAATAATAGTAAATTACCCCCACCCCGTTCACCTAACCTCTTCATTTATAGATATTTCATCTACGTTTCTACAGTGGATTACTATGAGCTTCTTATCAGGATACTTTATTTATAAAAATTAAGTACTTTACTCTTGTTAAATCATAAAATGTTTCAGGTAAACTACCCCTTCCTCTTAACCGATCTTCTCCAAAATCAATAGACCTTCCGTCCTCTACAATTCAGGGATGCATGCAAAAGAATATTTGATTCTGTTTGAATGTGCGGCAGTTATCGTTCGTCATGGAAACATTTCTCTTGTTACAACATAAAATGTTGCGGGTAAACTACCCCTTTTCCTCAACCGATCTTCACCAAAATCAGTAGACTTTGAGCGCTCAGCAACTCTGGAAAGGGTGCAAAAAATTATTTGATTCTCTTTGAACTTTCGGCACTTATCGTCCGTCATAAAAAAATTACCCTTTTTGAAACATAAAACGTTGCTGATAAACTACCCCTTCCCTTAACCGATCTCCAACAAAATCAACAGACCTTGAGTACTCTTTAGTTCAAAAAGGTATGCAAAAACCTAGTTGATTCTGTTTGAATTTACGGCAGTTATCGTTCGTCATATAAAAAATTACCCTTGTTAAAACATAAAATGTTGCTGGTAAACTACCCCTTTCCCTTAACCGATCTTCACCAACACCAATACGTATTGAGAACTCTACAATTCAGGGCTGTATGCAAAACATCATTTGATTCTGTTTAAATTTGCGGCTGTTATTGTTTACTATAGAAAAAATTACCCTTGATAAAAAACCGTTGCTGGTAAACTACCCCTTTCCCTTAACCGATCTTCACCAAAAACGAAAGATCTTAGGTACTCTACAATTCAGGACTGTATGCAAACAATTATTTGATTCTGTTTTAATTTGCGGCTGTTATCGTTTGCCATATAAAATACCCTTGTTAAAACATAAAATGTTGCCGGTAAACTACCCCTTTCCCTTAACCGATCTTCACCAAAAACAATAGGTCTTTAGTACTCAACAAAACAGGGCTGTATGCAAAAACGTATTTGATTCTGTTTGAATTTGCGGCTCTTATCGTTTGCCATAGAAAATACCCTTTTAAAACATAAAATGTTGCAGGTAAACTACCCCTTTCCCTTAACCGATCTTCACCAACACCAATAGGTATTGAGAACTTTATAATACAGGGCGGTATGCAAAACATTATTTGATTCTGTTTGAATTTGCGGCTGTTATCGTTTACCATAGAAAAAAATTACCCTTGATAAAAAACCGTTGCTGGTAAACTACCCCTTTCCCTTAAGCGATCTTCACCAAAAACGATAGGTCTTGAGAACTCTACAATTCAGGGCTGTATGTAAAATATTATACGATTTTGTTTGAATTTGCGGCTGTTATCGTTTGCCATACAAAATACCCTTGATAAAACAAAAAACGTGGCAGGTAAACCACCCCTTTCCCTTAAACGATCTTCACCAAAAACAATAGGTCTTTAGTACTCAAGAAATCAGGGCTGTATGCAAAAACTTATTTGATTCTGTTTGAATTTGCGGCTGTTATCGTTTGCCATAGAAAATGCCCTTTTAAAACATAAAACGTTGCTGGTAAACTACCCCTTTACCTTAACCGATCTTCACCAAAACCAAAATATCTTGAGAACTCTACAATTCATGGTAGTATGCAAAACATTATTTGATTATGTTTGAATTTGCGGCTGTTATCGTTTGCCATAAAAAATACCCTTGTTAAAACATAAAACGTTGCTGGTAAATTACCCCTTTCCCTTAACCGATCTTTACCAAAATCAACAGATCTTGAGAGCTCTACAATTTAGGGCTGTATGCGAAATATTATTTGATTCTGTTTGAATTTGCGGCTGTTATCGTTTGCCAAACAAACAAAATTACCCTTGATAAAAAAAAAACCGTTGCCGGTAAACTACCCCTTTCCCTAATCCGATCTTCACCAAAAACAATTGGTCGCGAGTACTCTACAAATCAGGGCTGTATGCAAAAAATTATTTGATTCTGTTTGAATTTGCGGCTGTTATCGTTTGCCATAGAAAAAAATCTACAGACACACACACACATAGACAGACAGACACACACACAGACACTTTTCGAAAAACGACTTTTTTCATGTTTTGAGTGTAGTACAATCAGAATCTGCAATAATCTCGAACACGATTTTTTTTGCCATCACCATACTTCCATTTCCTTAAGGAACGTGGAAGTAAAAAAATCTACAGACACAGACACACTCACAGACACTTTTCGAAAATATCGGTATGGAGAACCATACATGACTTCCATATTCTAAGATTTACCGGTATATTTAAAATCATTTTCGAAATGAAATATTACCATAGAAACTACTTCTTTCTACTTACTGCTTCAGCCTTAACCACAGTACTGTGGTCACTAACGTATACCACCTCACGTTATCGCACTCGATTTTCACTGATGATGGAAGTCGATGGCATTGCCGAAACGTCTGGTTTTGTAGAAAACATTGGACTACGGCCAAATATCCCGGGAAGGATTTTTAACAAAAACTACTTCTTTGTTGCCGATAACGTTGTACACATATATATAAAATATATGCATAAAATTAATGGCTTGTATAAGTTAATGATTGATCTCCATTAAGTAGTGCTCAAGTTTCCAAAGTTTTAATATTATGATGTCCGTAATTAGAACATCAGACCAGGTTTAGTGTGTATGAGGGTACACCGTGGACAAAAATTTTCAACATTTCCTATTGAGCGTTGCTTAGAGTAAAGCTGCGAATTACAGTGTACGTTTCACAGAACAAACACGCGGAAAAGAAGGAGCGCTCCGAAGTCACTCATGGACCCTCAGCATCTTGCAGAGGCTTCATTCCCTAAAGGCGAAAAGTCTGTCTATGAATCGTTCCTCTGTAAACACGTGCAGTTACACTGTCCAGCGATCCACAGGAAGCAAATCGCTAACCACGCTGGACACTTTTTCGGCTTGCACGCGTTATGTTGGTATGGGTTTCGGGACTTTCCATTTAAAAAGCGTGCAAATGTAGGAAAATAAACATGAATGAGGCCAGAAATAACGCGAATATTTTGTGCGTGTGTGTGTGTGTGTGTGTGTGTGTGTGTGTGTTTTCCCTGCCTTTTTATTGCGGTAGTCATATTAATAAAATGGAAACGTAAACATTACTAAACTGAGATATGCTTGCCTGCCACGAACAATATATTTTCTCTCATACATGATTTACATTAAAATGAAAAAATTATAATTTTATTGCCTGGCAACATAATTATTTTATTTTTAACAATTACCATTATTTGAAAAAGTTTAAATGAATTTTCAACTACTTTACTCTTGTTAAAACGTAAAAGGTTGCAGGTAAACTACCCCTTCCCCTTAACCGATCTTCACCAAAATCAAAAGGCCTTGAGTTCTCTACAATTCAGGGGTGTATGCAAAAAATTATTAGATTCTGTTTGAATATGCGGCAGTTATCGTTCGTCATAGACAAAAAAAACCTTGTTAAAACATAAAACGTTGCAGGTAAACTACCCCTTTCCCTAACCGATCTTCACCAAAAACAATAGTTCTTGATTACTCTACAATTCAGAGTTGCATGCAAAAAATTATTTGATTCTGTTTGAATTTGTGGCTGTTATCGTTTGCCATAGAAAATACCCTTGTTAAAACATAAAACGTTGCTGGTAAACTACCCCTTTCCCTTAACCGATCTTCACCAAAAACAATAGGTCTTGAGAACTCTACAATTTAGGGGTGTATGCAAAAAATTATTTGATAGCCTACTGTTTGAATTTGCGGCTGTTATCGTTTGCCATAGAAAATACCCTTGTTAAAACATAAAACGTTACAGGTAAACTACCCCTTTCCCTTAACCGAACTTCACCAAAAACAACAGGTCTTGAGAACTCCATAATTCAGGGCTGCATGCGAAACATTATTTGATTCTGTTTGAATTTGCGGCTGTTATCGTTTGCCAAAAAAAAAAATTCCCCTTGATAAAAAAAACCGTTGCAGGTAAACTACCCCTTTCCCTCAACCGATCTTTACCAAAAACAATAGTTCGTGAGTACTCTACAAATCAGGGCTGTGTGCAAAAAATTATTTGATTCTGTTTGAATTTGCGGCTGTTATCGTTTGCCATAGAAAATACCCTTGTTAAAACATAAAACGTTGCTGGTAAACTACCCCTTTCCCTTAACCGATCTTCACTAAAAACAATAGGTCTTGAGAACTCTACAATTTAGGGCTGTATGCAAATAATCTTTTGATTCTGTGTGAATTTGCGGCTGTTATCGTTTGCCATAGAAAATACCCTTGTTAAAACATAAAACGTTGCAGGTAAACTACCCCTTTCCCTTAACCGATCTTCACCAAAAACAATCGGTCTTGAGAACTCCATAATTCAGGGCTGTATGCGAAACATTATTTGATTTTGTTTGAATTTGCGGCTGTTATCGTTTGCCAAAAAAAAAATTACCCTTGATAAAAAAAACCGTTGCTGGTAAACTACCCCTTTCCCTCAACCGATCTTCACCAAAACAATAGGTCGTGAGTACTCTACAAATCAGGGCTGTACGCAAAAAATTATTTGATTCTGTTTGAATTTGCGGCAGTTATCGTTTGCCATAGAAAAAAAATCTACAGACAACACAGACAGATAGACAGACAGACACACACACAGACACTTTTCGAAAAACTACTTTTTTGATGTTTTGAGTGTAGTACAATCAGAATCTGCAATAATCTCGAACACGATTTTTTTTGCCATCACCATACTTCCATTTCCTTAAGGAATATGGAAGTAAATATCGGTATGGAGAACCATACATGACTTCCATATTCTAAGATTTATATTTAAAATCATTTTCAGCCAAACAACCAGGCTGTGTCTTACCTGCCTTTTTATTGCTGTATTAAATGAAAAATATTATATTACATTAAAATGAAAAAATTATAATTTTATTGCCTGGCAACAAAATTATTTTATTTTTAACAATTACCATTGTTTCAAAAAGTTTAAATAAATTTTCAAGTACTTTACTCTTGTTAAAACGTAAAAGGTTGCAGGTAAACTACCCCTTCCCCTTAACCGATCTTCACCAAAATCGAAAGTCATTGAGACCTCTACAATTCAGGGACGTATGCAAAAAATTATTTCATTCTGTTTGAATTTGCGGCTGTTATCGTTTGCCATAGAAAATACGCTTGATAAAAAAACGTTGCAGGTAAACTACCCCTTCCCCTTAACCGATATTCACCAAAAACAATAGGTCTTGAGTACTCTACAAATCAGGGCTGTATGCAAAACATTATTTGATTCTGTTTGAATTTGCGGCTGTTATCGTTTGCCATAGAAAATACCCTTGTTAAAAAAACGTTGCAGGTAAACTACCCCTTTCCCTCAACCGATCTTCACCAAAAACAATAGGTCTTGAGAAATCTACAATTCAGGGCTGTATGCGAAACATTATTTGATTCTGTTTGAATTTGCGGCTGTTATCGTTTGCCAAAAAAAAAAATTTCCCTTGATAAAAAAAACCGTTGCAGGTAAACTACCCCTTCCCCTCAACCGATCTTCACCAAAAACAATAGGTCGCGAGTACTCTACAAATCAGGGCTGTATGCAAAAAATTATTTGATTCTGTTTGAATTTGCGGCAGTTGTCGTTTGCCATAGAAAATACGCATGATAAAAAACGTTGCTGGTAAACTACCCCTTCCCCTCAACCGATCTTCACCAAAAACAATAGGTCTTGAGTACTCTACAAATCAGGGCTGTATGCAGAAAATTATTTGATTCTGTTTGAATTTGCGGCTGTTATCGTTTGCCATAGAAAATACCCTTGTTAAAAAAACGTTGTAGGTAAACTACCCCTTTCCCTTAACCGATCTTCACCAAAAACAAAAGGTCTTGAGAACTCTACAATTTAGGGCTGTATGCAAATAATCTTTTCATTCTGTTTGAATTTGCGGCTGTTATCGTTTGCCATAGGAAATACCCTTGTTAAAACATAAAACGTTACAGGTAAACTACCCCTTTCCCTTAACCGATCTTCACCAAAAACAATAGGTCTTGAGAACTCTACAATTCAGGGCTGTATGCGAAACATTATTTGATTCTGTTTGAATTTGCGGCTGTTATCGTTTGCCAAACAAACAAAATTACCCTTGCTAAAAAAAAACCGTTGCAGGTAAACTACCCCTTTCCCTCAACCGATCTTCACCAAAAACAATAGGTCGCGAGAACTCTGCAAAACCGAGCTGTATGCAAAAAATTATTTGATTCTGTTTGAATTTGCGGCAGTTATCGTTTGCCATAGAAAAAAAATCTACAGACAGACAGACAGACAGATAGACAGATAGACACACAGACACACAGACACTTTTCGGAAAACGACTTTTTTTCATGTTTTGAGTGTAGTAGAATCAGAATCTGCAATAATCTCGAACACGATTTTTTTTGCCATCACCATACTTCCATTCCTTAAGGAATATGGAAGTAAAATGACTTTTTTCATGTTTTGAGTGTAGTACAATCAGAATCTGCAATAATCTCGAACACGATTTTTTTGCCATCACCATACTTCCATTTCCTTAAGGAACATGGAAGTAAAAAATAATGTGCTTAATTTTGAAAAATACATAAATCTAATACCTAATTCCAAGATTCATTTGAAACTTGGTATGCTGGTTTCTAGGAAGATTTTAAAAACGTTGAATTATTTACCCTTTTTTACTTCCATATTCCTTAAGGAATGGAAGTATGGTGATGGCAAAAAAAATCGTGTTCGAGATTATTGCAGATTCTGATTCTACTACACTCAAAACATGAAAAAAAGTCGTTTTCCGAAAAGTGTCTGTGTGTCTGTCTGTGTGTCTGTGTGTCTGTGTGTCTGTCTGTCTGTCTGTCTGTAGATTTTTTTTCTATGGCAAACGATAACTGCCGCAAATTCAAACAGAATCAAATAATTTTTTGCATACAGCCCGGTTTTGCAGAGTTCTCGCGACCTATTGTTTTTGGTGAAGATCGGTTGAGGGAAAGGGGTAGTTTACCTGCAACGGTTTTTTTTTAGCAAGGGAAATTTTGTTTGTTTGGCAAACGATAACAGCCGCAAATTCAAACAGAATCAAATAATGTTTCGCATACAGCCCTGAATTGTAGAGTTCTCAAGACCTATTGTTTTTGGTGAAGATCGGTTAAGGGAAAGGGGTAGTTTACCTGTAACGTTTTATGTTTTAACAAGGGTATTTCCTATGGCAAACGATAACAGCCGCAAATTCAAACAGAATGAAAAGATTATTTGCATACAGCCCTAAATTGTAGAGTTCTCAATACCTTTTGTTTTTGGTGAAGATCGGTTAAGGGAAAGGGGTAGTTTACCTACAACGTTTTTTTAACAAGGGTATTTTCTATGGCAAACGATAACAGCCGCAAATTCAAACAGAATCAAATAATTTTCTGCATACAGCCCTGATTTGTAGAGTACTCAAGACCTATTGTTTTTGGTGAAGATCGGTTGAGGGGAAGGGGTAGTTTACCAGCAACGTTTTTTATCATGCGTATTTTCTATGGCAAACGACAACTGCCGCAAATTCAAACAGAATCAAATAATTTTTTGCATACAGCCCTGATTTGTAGAGTACTCGCGACCTATTGTTTTTGGTGAAGATCGGTTGAGGGGAAGGGGTAGTTTACCTGCAACGGTTTTTTTTATCAAGGGAAATTTTTTTTTTTTTTGGCAAACGATAACAGCCGCAAATTCAAACAGAATCAAATAATGTTTCGCATACAGCCCTGAATTGTAGATTTCTCAAGACCTATTGTTTTTGGTGAAGATCGGTTGAGGGAAAGGGGTAGTTTACCTGCAACGTTTTTTTAACAAGGGTATTTTATATGGCAAACGATAACAGCCGCAAATTCAAACAGAATCAAATAATGTTTTGCATACAGTCCTGATTTGTAGAGTACTCAAGACCTATTGTTTTTGGTGAAGATCGGTTAAGGGGAAGGGGTAGTTTACCTGCAACCTTTTACGTTTTATTTTCTATGGCAAACGATAACAGCCGCAAATTCAAACAGAATCAAATAATGTTTTGCATACAGCCCTGATTTGTAGAGTACTCAAGACCTATTGTTTTTGGTGAAGATCGGTTAAGGGGAAGGGGTAGTTTACCTGCAACGTTTTTTTATCAAGCGTATTTTCTATGGCAAACGATAACAGCCGCAAATTCAAACAGAATCAAATAATTTTTTGCATACGTCCCTGAATTGTAGAGGTCTCAATGACTTTCGATTTTGGTGAAGATCGGTTAAGGGGAAGGGGTAGTTTACCTGCAACCTTTTACGTTTTAACAAGAGTAAAGTACTTGAAAATTTATTTAAACTTTTTGAAACAATGGTAATTGTTAAAAATAAAATAATTTTGTTGCCAGGCAATAAAATTATAATTTTTTCATTTTAATGTAATATAATATTTTTCATTTAATACAGCAATAAAAAGGCAGGTAAGACACAGCCTGGCTGTTTGGCTGAAAATGATTTTAAATATAAATCTTAGAATATGGAAGTCACGTATGGTTCTCCATACCGATATTTCAATTACTGTTCAAGACATAATTCATTTCCTTCTTGAAATTTAGATGGAAGTAATAATGAAAATAAAGTTTAGTAGTTTAAGGCCCACTAAACTCTATACAGTATGGCTCGCTACATGGATTGTCCAAATCGCAAATCTAATATCATCGTGGTTTTTGAAGTACAAAAATATTGGATTAAAAGTAAAACTGTCCCAAACTGTCTAAAGGCAGTAGTTCATAACTTGATTTACTAGAATCTAACCAATATAATCCTAAACACAGTTAATGTTTGCCTATGTGCCTGTACAGCACTGTATTATGTAATATTATAATATTATTATAAAATATAATGATATAATATAATGTATATAATAATATTACTGATATACTGACTACTGAATAATAATAACATAATATACCGAATATATAATATTTATAAGAAATAATTCGCTACGTGGCACATCTGAGTGTTCAGTGTTATGAAAGCAACTGATGCCGTGCTTCAAAAGAAGTGTAACCCAAAGATAATTTTAAAAATGCTGGTACTAATAGATGAGAGACATAGTCATAGGCAACTGCAATGAACAATGGACGACCTGAACTTTACTATAATACTAAATAGCGGATCTACTTAAATACACACTTCTAGTTCATATACATTCATTCTTTGTTAGTTGTTAGTTACTGTGTTTGTAATAATGCTATGACTTTATTTTAAATATATAGGCCTAATTATTTGCATGTAAACTATTATATTTACCGATTACTTAATAGAAAAGTATTTCGTTGTAATATTAAATATTAAGTAATAAACAATCCTATAATAGACGTAATTGAAACTCTTTTTTTTATTTTTTCATTATAATAATTATTTTACTACATAATAACACTACCGACTCATAAAATATATAATAAAATATAAAATAAGTCCAGGAATTTTATTCTGGGTATTATACATGCAGTAAACCCCGGCCACGTAATGTATTTTATGTTTGTGAGAGACAAATATTAAAAAGTATATCGTGAAAAAAATAATAAAAATACAAGAGCGTGAGAAGGAAAAGAAACATTTTTCTGTTAAAACCCATTGCTAAATGTTAATAGGCATACTTTATACTGTAGCACAACTATGTTCAATAGGTTAGCAGCGCCAAATACAATTTCAACGTTTTTTAGAATGCCTTGTGTCCAGTGCAGAGAAAATTTTGGCGCCTCTTCAAAAAAAAAAGATCCCTTTTAGGTTGGAAAATATCATGTGTCATTGTAGCCCCCTCTTCATTATTTAACCTTGAAGCTGGCAAACCTAAAGGTCTCATCTTAATAATTTTATCTTAATGAGAAGTTTTTTGTGACCACACCCTACTGTTGAAGGGAAACTGTGTTTTTTAGTAGACGAGTAGTTAGTTAATCTTCATTGAAAGTCAGGGCTAGAGCCCTGACTCCGTGAATCCGTGAAACAATTTCGGTTAGCTGCCTACAGTTTTTAATTTTTTGATTTTACCTGTCGGGGCAAAAGGAAACGTTTGACAACTTCTCACGCAAGCTGCCAACAAACAATTACCACCTACAAGACACATGGAACGATCCCATCCGTCCGAAATAATTATTTTGCGAAAATAAACTTTACGCTCCAATAGACACATTAATCTTGAACATTGAAAGCCACCATACGTAAGTTTTAAAACTATAATGAACGATCTGGTTTTTAATTAGTATAACTGTTCTTTAAAATAATATGGTGAACTGAATAAAAATTAACGTAATTATACTAGTTAAAATATTTATTAATATTGCCAGTTTCGAAGAAAAAATTACATTGAACTTTACTCCAGTTGTGAATACGCCTACAACCTGACTATATATAGGTTAGCAAAACAAATGTCTTCGCTTTCTGAGCACCACACACCGTTCATGGAAAAGTAATATGCTAATAATTAATTATAATTTTTATAAATAATTTTTAACAATAAGTTATTAAGATTAACTACTTACATTATACGTTGATTATTATAATTATTTTTTAATTAGATTTCAACTATTATTTTTTAATAATCATATTGTCGAGCAATAATATAACGTCTTCAACGACCTCGATTTTACGGTATAAAATAATATCTTAATAATCACGTTTACGACAATATAAATAAATTTAATCAAATGTGTGGCACAGTTAAAGAGCTCTTAGATACAATCGGCGGAATACAAAATTATAATTCTACAACATTATAGCAATTCTGCTTTAATGTATGGTTCTAAATGTTGGACCTTAACAATCGTACAACGACAGATGTAAAAAATAAAATAGTAGAAATGAAATTCTTACGCAAGGTTGCACTATACACCGATAAAGAACAATGATATTCGGAAGCAACTTAATATTTCCAATTTGAATGAGACCTCTGACGGCGAAGGATGCGGAGGATGTTGAAGGCGGTGATCAGATGAGTTTTTATGAGTCCGAAACAGTCCTTTTGCTTAATCCTTGAAGCTGCTGACGATGTTGATTTTTTTCTAAAAACACGTTTACTACGAATGAAATTTCAGAAGTCTCGTAAAGATTTTATTAATATTGATTTTTGAAAACTAAATACAGTGTAACTCTCAAAGTTGTGTTTATGTTGTTACACTGTACGTATGAAGTGTCCTACCAGTTACAATTATTAATTTAAAGACACTTTCCATTGCCATTCGTCAGAGTTACTGAGAAGGTCAATCAGGGCAACTGCCTATAGTTGCTTCGTCGGCAATCAAATCAACGTTATCAATCGTAATTAACATTTTATCTCCACCAATATAGTTACGTTGTTGAGTTGTTTGTGCGCGTCACGTAAACAAAGGCTATACCGACAGCAGAATTGCGACGACACGACGGGAAGGTGGAAAACTGAGATTGATGATTACTAATTTTGGCAACGCTGCGTCCACGTACATTGAACACGATAATGTCAGGCAACCTGATTGGTGTATAGAGACAATGCCATGCTTTTAAGAACACGCTGTACATCAAAGGCTGTTAACTTTTTGGCTGACGCAATAGCCTATTACAGTACATATCGAAGACCGATTGCTGTAAGTACTTGTACACAACTCAATACACCATCGAACTTCAATACGCGTTGACTTCAATTTACACGGATTTTGATGGTTATTGCAGATAACTGTTATCAGAATAACTGTCGCTAACAGTGTACTAAAACAAAATTCATTTGGGCTTATTTAGCTTTTTAACAATACAGGTATGTCCTTTACTTCATTTTTGTTTTTGTCACCTTGTTACACACACAACTATGTTTTTGTATTTTTACGTTTTCTGTTTGTTTTATTAATGAAAATAATTAATGATAATAATGGTCCAGGATGACACATTTTCTTTTACGTATTTTACGAACACCACAGAAGTAAAAAAGATGTGTTTAAATCGGAAAACGTGGTATGGTAATCAGTAACTTGTTCATTAGTGACAGAGTGTGTACTAAACTACGATAGGTAGTGCTTACCTATCCACGTATCTTAGGGAAGGGAACTATGGTGTTCAGCGTTAACAGTTGAGTTTGTGGTAACGGGTGATTCGTAATAAAATTAAAAGGATTTTCCAAATGGGATGTGTGGGGGGGTGACCGCGCGTGCAGAGACCCGTGTGTACGATTGATAGGAAGTTCGCCGGTTTTATTCTTCTTCTTCGTAGGGCTATGTCCGCTAACGACGACACCTAACGTTCTGGAGATAATGACTTTATTTACTTTGCTTGAAACAGTTCTTCTGATAGTTTCCCATAACATTGTCTCAGGTTCCTCAACCAGGATGTACGTCGCCTTCCTGAACTCAATTTTGCCTCGGTGTTTCCTTGTATGGTGAACTGCAAAAATTTGTACTCACGTGCTCATCGTATACCCAAAGTAAGTAAGTCAACTGTCTTACCTTTATGGTTCTTAAGACTTAGGCCTATATTTGTTTTCATCCTCTGAGCACTTCGACGTTAGTAATATGATTTGTCCAAATAAGACCCTGATAGATTCACATTCCGAAAGGGTCTATTCTTCTTGACTGTTGCACACGCTTCAATAATGTAAAATAGTCCAGAGAATATACAACATTTACATTTTTAGACGAAGTTTAACGGCATGATCTGAGAATACATTCCTCGTACTTACGAACACCTTCTGGAGTAGTCCAGCCATATCCATCCTTACGGGTATCTGACAGCTGTGGTGGTCGCGCTTTGGGGGCCCCGCGCTACTGCATATGATAAAAGGAGAGAAATAAAATGTGTGAAAGAGTCTGAGAGCGAATTTTCAATTACTCTATTTTTTGTAACTCCTTTCTATTTTTTTTAATGGTTTCCTAAATTTATACCTACGCAAATACTGAAGCCATATATTATTACGTGGAATGATGCAAGCCAAGATTCAAGAGTTTAAACAATTATAAAGGCGACAATGCGAGGCGTTATGTATTGAAACAGGAAGACAAAATGTTAAGACTTGATTACAATACATAACGATATCGTCGTTAGTCTTGTTATCAACACTGTCAATACTGAAGTCTGCAGTTCCGAATAGGAAACACGTAAGGAAAAGGATTGATCCCTTTATCTAACAGTCAGAGAAATTAAAATGAGACGTAAATGATAAGTGGCAAGAGAATGCTTGATTATTGTTTTGTATTGTTTTTCGAATTGCTACGATTGTTAATAACAAGCTAAAACAACGTATACAAAAGTCAGTATGCAATTAAATCAATGCAGTGAGTTGCTTTCCAACATACAATGTAGTATATAATATACAACGAATCTACTTTCAACTGTGCATACAATAACCAACAGCATTTTGCCTCCGCCGGCTGTCTGAATTGACATTTACGCTTACTAATCTCAACAGATAAGTAGCTAATAGACAAAGTCAGATAGTAGGGTTTCTTGAACACCTTCCCCGTGCATTTCTACGTTTTTAGATTATTACGATTCATATAGCCAACCACTTTTTATTATCGGTAGTGATGTGTGTGTGTGCGCGCGCGGGCGTGTGTGTGTCTGTAAACTATGAATAGTAGTTGCGGTTATAATATCAATAGTGTTTGTCTGTTGAGGGAGCAAAAGATGGGATAATAACAATACTGATTGTAATGGCCAGCGTTGGGTATTTACGTTCCGTCCGTTGGTAACTGGAACGCCTTTACGACATGTGTACAAACCGTTTTTCTACATTTTCTTACGTCTTGTAACTGATACGGATAAAATTATTTTTATGAACCCGATTATTTCAACAATCTTGAGAGAAAACCTGCTTAGCGGCGTAGTCCAAACAATTTGTGTTCTTATTGACACAGCAGTCGCTCGGTTTGGTTTTGTTGTGCACTGCACGAAGGTATCAATGACAACGACTCTCCGCCTAGTGTCTGCTGTCTTGTAACCAGAAAATAAACAATGAAATAAGTTGATTTCTGGAAAAAAGATAACTTTGTGTTATTGTTGTGATAAAAAAATGCATGGAAGTTATTTAATGCAAAACTGGCAAATCATAAGTAATTTATTACACAACTAACACACTGGTGCGACAGTTGTTCGCAAGTCTTAAGATTACAGCAAGTCTCGTAGGTTCCGGTGGAAAGTGTAGGCGTACTGCATTCTGAATACTGTAGCTAATAACTGATATCATTCGGTAAACCACGTTCGCAAGTCTTAAGATTACTGCAAGTCTCGTAGGTTCCGGTGGAAAGTGTAGGCGTACTGCATTCTGAATACTGCTGCTAATAACGGATATCATTCGGTAAACCACGTTCGCAAGTCTTAAGATTACTGCAAGTCTCGTAGGTTCCGGTGGAAAGTGTAGCCGTACTGCATTCTGAATACTGCTGCTAATAACGGATATCATTCGGTAAACCACGTTCGCAAGTCTTAAGATTACTGCAAGTCTCGTAGGTTCCGGTGGAAAGTGTAGGCGTACTGCATTCTGAATACTGTTGCTAATAACGGATATCATTCGGTAAACCACTTCGCAAGTCTTAAGATTACTGCAAGTCTCGTAGGTTCCGGTGGAAAGTGTAGGCGTACTGCATTCTGAATACTGCTGCTAATAACGGATATCATTCGGTAAACCACGTTCGCAAGTCTTAAGATTACTGCAAGTCTCGTAGGTTCCGGTGGAAAGTGTAGGCGTACTGCATTTTGAATACTGTTGCTAATAACGGATATCATTCGGTAAACCACGTTCGCAAGTCTTAAGATTACTGCAAGTCTCGTAGGTTCCGGTGGAAAGTGTAGCCGTACTGCATTCTGAATACTGTTGCTAACAACGGATATCATTCGGTAAACCACGTTCGCAAGTCTTAAGATTACTGCAAGTCTCGTAGGTTCCGGTGGAAAGTGTAGCCGTACTGCATTCTGAATACTGCTGCTAATAACGGATATCATTCGGTAAACCACGTTCGCAAGTCTTAAGATTACTGCAAGTCTCGTAGGTTCCGGTGGAAAGTGTAGGCGTACTGCATTCTGAATACTGTTGCTAATAACGGATATCATTCGGTAAACCACGTTCGCAAGTCTTAAGATTACTGCAAGTCTCGTAGGTTCCGGTGGAAAGTGTAGGCGTACTGCATTCTGAATACTGTTGCTAATAACGGATATCATTCGATAAACCACGTTCGCAAGTCTTAAGATTACTGCAAGTCTCGTAGGTTCGGTGGAAAGTGTATGCGTACTGCATTCTGAATACTGTTGCTAATAACGGATATCATTCGGTAAACCACGTTCGCAAGTCTTAAGATTACTGCAAGTCTCGTAGGTCCCGGTGGAAAGTGTAGGCGTACAGCATTCTGAATACTGTTGCTAATAACGGATATCATTCGGTAAACCACGTTCGCAAGTCTTAAGATTACTGCAAGTCTCGTAGGTTCCGGTGGAAAGTGTAGGCGTACTGCATTCTGAATACTGTTGCTAATAACGGATATCATTCGGTAAACCACGTTCGCAAGTCTTAAGATTACTGCAAGTCTCGTAGGTTCCGGTGGAAAGTGTAGGCGTACTGCATTCTGAATACTGTTGCTAATAA
Source organism: Magicicada septendecula (assembly GCA_034769895.1). Classification (NCBI taxonomy): domain Eukaryota; kingdom Metazoa; phylum Arthropoda; class Insecta; order Hemiptera; family Cicadidae; genus Magicicada; species Magicicada septendecula. Next base: position 681,795,288 of record CM068368.1, on the reverse strand, counting down.
CGGATATCATTCGATAAACCACGTTCGCAAGTCTTAAGATTACTGCAAGTCTCGTAGGTTCGGTGGAAAGTGTAGGCGTACTGCATTCTGAATACTGTTGCTAATAACGGATATCATTCGGTAAACCACGTTCGCAAGTCTTAAGATTACTGCAAGTCTCGTAGGTTCCGGTGGAAAGTGTAGGCGTACTGCATTCTGAATACTGTTGCTAATAACGGATATCATTCGGTAAACCACGTTCGCAAGTCTTAAGATTACTGCAAGTCTCGTAGGTTCCGGTGGAAAGTGTAGGCGTACACCATTCTGAATACTGTTGCTAATAACGGATATCATTCGGTAAACCACGTTCGCAAGTCTTAAGATTACTGCAAGTCTCGTAGGTTCCGGTGGAAAGTGTACGCGTACAGCATTCTGAATACTGTTGATAATAACGGATATCATTCGGTAAACCACGTTTTTATATTTTGTAGTTCATAAAATAGGACTATGTTCATTATGTCCGTAAACGATTTTCGTTCCTTATCCTTAAAAACGAGGTTGCGTTTGCACATCCGGACTGCGAAAATCCGCGCGCGCGAGTATATTCTCTCTCTCTCTCTCTCTCTCTCTCTCTCTCTCTCTCTCTCTCTCTCTCTCTCTCTCTCTCTCTCTCTCTCTGTGTGTGTGTGTGTGTGTGTGTGTGTGTGTGTGTGTGTGTGTGTGTGTGTGTGTGTGTGTGTGTGTGTGTGTGTGTGTGTGTGTGTGTGTGTGTGTGTGTGTGTGTGTGTGTGTGTGTGTGTGTGTGTGTGTGTGTGTGTGTGTGTGTGTGTGTGTGTGTGTGTGTGTGTGTGTGTGTGTGTGTGTGTGTGTGTGTGTGTGTGTGTGTGTGTGTGTGTGTGTGTGTGTGTGTGTGTGTGTGTGTGTGTGATTTTAAAAATTAATTAGACTACACACTTTTGGGAAGCATTCTCGACAAAATTAACGTGTATCGTGAAAAATGCACATATTAGATAATATCCCGCAATGTACAACTCAGAACATTTTCATGAGGAGCGCATTGATGTGATATTGTGTCCTTAGAACAATGATACTGTCTGTGTACGCCAATCAGATTGTCCCATTAATAAAATGATATGAAGATGTCTGGTCCACGTGAACTCGTCTTTGCCACAATTAGCATAAACAACTGTAGCTTATCACCTTCAATGAAATCTACCCTTCATGTCGTCACCATTCTGCTGTCACCGTGGGTTTCTGTTTATACAGAAACGTAACTCAACACCACTATATGGGGTGGAGCTAAAAATTAATTACGACTGATAATAATTGCTTTGATAGCTGACGTAAACTGTCTCTGCTATACTGTTCATGCTGTTGTTCCCCGACTTCTGTATCCCGACGTAAACTGTATCTGCGGGACTGCTATATCCTGTTGTTTCTTGTGAAAACGGTGGATTATTTTCTGCTACTTGCCTCAGAGTATCGTCTACGTTGCCACAGAGAGCGGTCAGATACATTGAAAGTTGAGGCGTAGAGTAATTGTATGTCGCGTTTCGCTCTGTGTCTGTGTGCGTTACTGAAGGAATGCTTCCCGTTCACATATTGGTTGCAAACGGCAAAGGATGCAGAGACGATTGACTCCTGGAACGTTGTTGGATGTATGCTGGTACGTACTAAGTAAGGACGTACGGAATGAGTGTATGAGTTTGTTACGATTGTGATTAAGGAGCACCGGAAATGCTATGGAGTCTAGCAGAACCGTGGCATTACGGTACAAGTAATTCCTGAAGAACTCGTATCACAGTAAGAGATTTCGTGTCAGCTGGGGCTTCCCCACGAAATAATGCCTAGCGGTAGTCACTTGAGGTTGGCATAAACAAGTTTTGTGTTAATGAGGCAGTTTTAATGGGTAGACCACTGGGACCCCAACACTGCCAAGAAGTAGAGTCTTCCTGTGCATGCATAAAACTGTTTGTACCTCCTTCGAAAGAAACGTATACATTATATTATAGAAGCTAATTACAAATTTGTTTTATGCATATGTCTGAAGGGTTCTGAACAAAATATATTAATTAAATGAAAATGACTCAAATAATTTATTAAATTCTTTTCAATCAATATTTATAAATACTTTTCTACAAATTTTCAGTTTCGTTTTGTGTCTGGTCTAGAACGGAAATGGAAATAAGTTTCAATACTTTTTTGACACGAACGACTCATATAATTCACATGAATCCTTAAATTTTTAGTGACCGTCAATCAGTGAATGTTTTAGTGGATGGTTAGTGAGGATCGGTCAATAATACAACTTTAGTTATTTTGCGTCGACGTTTCGACAATATATAACTAAAGTTGTATTATTGACCGATCCTCACTAACCATCCACTAAAACATAATTCACATGATTATTTAAAAGAGTAGTAAACACCTGAAATCGTTTTTTTGTAGATTATAAATAAATAACATATAAATATAATTTCTTATTTATAGGGACTAAGTCTGTTTTATAATACTATTCAGTCATGTTAGACAGAACTACTAAACAAAGAAACGTATAGACATCGTGTCGCCATCTACCAGATAATCCAACTACATTCGAACGCTAATCTAACATGAAGCACCATCTGGTAGGAATCAACAGAAATGTAAAACTTCCAACCATGTGCTTTTTAACTTTCTTTCCTTTTTCACGATTACATTACGTATATTAATATAATTCTCATAGAATTTAAGAATTGTTCTAAAAAAATAACAAAATACTTTTGCCCGAAGTTGTATGGTAAACTTATCGGACGTTACGTTTGTGCGTCGACAGTTTCATCAAAAAATTAATCTAAAAGCTATTTGATGGTCTCTGAACTTCAGTTGCCACCTGAATTTCTAAACTTATAAGATACTATAAGATATAGTATAAGATACATTCTTTATATGGTGAGTGAACGAAATACAGCCGATGCATACGGTTTTGGTAATCTAAGGATTATAACTGCTCATTTTCCCATACACATATGAGAACAATGAGCTTTCTTGCGACGACCATGGCGTTGCAAGAAAGAGAAATGACCTCAGTAAGTGGTGTGATTCAGTGAACTAGTTAAGATTTGCTCTGCGGAGAAGTCACTGGAGAATGACTAGAGAGGAGAATCTCACCCGTGGTCAGAAAACCGCTACCGATTACCATGACGACGACGATGATAATGATGATGATGATGATGATGATGAATACATACGCGTACTATGTAAACTTCTTGAGCTCCTGTGTGTATGTTTCATGTCTTTGACATACTTATACCTGTTTGTGTACAAATATGTCTGCCTATATGTGTGTGTGCGCGCGCGCGTGTGAAACTGTGTCTTGTGCGAACTGGAAAGTTGTTACCACGAAAATCCAGGTCTTTATAAACAGTTGTCTAATAAGAGTACTGTACGTTCTCCAGAGACCAGTTCACCAACACGGAATTCTGCTCAAGATCAAAACAAAAACCGGTTGAAAAAAAAACCCAAAGGTGAAAATGGTGTTAGCTGGGCCCGGGGTAGGGCAAGCCACCGAATGGGACCCACAAGGTGGGGACGACCGAGAGTCACATGAATAATCCTCGAGTTGCTGGACAATCCTGGAGAGAAATTAAACCCATCGTCAACAATCGGGTCGGCTGGAGACGAATTATATGGACTCGTATTAAGTTATTTCCTAGAGATAGTATTGCCAACTTACCGACTAAAAACAGTAGCATAGCCAAGGTAAATTGTTGATATTAAATTAAATTATAACAAAACTAACATAAGAAGAAGAAAGAAAGAAAGGGAATTGAATATTTCAATTGAAGAAAGAGTTGTATAATTATTTCGTTGTTAATTATTTGATTCAAGTGAATTAGATCACCAGTTTATTATTTTTGAGATTACATCTCTGGCACCTACACATAAATAATTACGTATCACAACACGTATTTAAATACACGTATGTACGTGAGCCCGCGTGCGCGCGTGTGTGTGCAAATCCTACAAATCCTAGTGAACAACCTTACCGTACATATCGTTAAATGTAGCGTGACATACATTCTCTTAACGTTTGTGTTGTTGCTTCTTGCTACGCTTAATGTTTCGACGATCCATAATTAGTAACGTTTTCTGTCGTCATTAATTTTCGGTTAACTGTGCGTCTTATTTTTCCATTCGGAACCAGCAGATCGTGCGGCCAGCATCGCATTGGCAGACATAGACAAATACAAAGATACTTACTGTTGTTTGTTCCTGTTCAGTGGACTAATTGTTGTTGTTCGTGTGATTAATGACGTAAAAATGTCATCTCTCACTTTACCTTCAATTTCTCTTGTATGATCCTAAAAATATAACTACTTCCCTTCCTTGCACTATCTTATTTTTTTACAACATAAGTATACGGACAATGTCTTTCGTCTAAATGGAAGACACTATCTCGATTTGAAATACAATGAATTATTTTTGCGTACATACTTTTTGTGATTGCAACCGTCCTAAAATGAGAACCTGAAAGTGACAGTCAGGATTTAACGTCAGAAATGAATGTAGTCGAGGACGTGTATGAGTGTTTTAGAAGATTAACTTTCATCAGTTATTTGTTATAATTTATCGTGGGTTCTTACTCTCATCCTTGGCAAAGGGTTTTATAATTTTCGGAGCGTCTTGTTCTATGTGGGTGTTTTTATTAATAACCTACTTACTGCATGCAAAATATTTTTATTACCTTGAATTTATTACCTTGAATCAGATTACCTCTAAATGACTGACAATTAGACAAGCCTGTCCCTAGCATATTTTCAAGCGAATATTTTTAGTTAGCTCTGTAAAAATATTTTTTGTAACTAATTACATTCATCAATATTAAAACTTCTGGTCTTGTTAAAAAGCATATAAGGAATGAGAGACTTGGGTTTTGCAGCTATCGGATATCAGAGTAGTAAGATAGGCTGTAATTTAATAAAGTCAGGCAATGAGGACTGTCGAACTGTCCAATTGAGAGTGCCGTGACCAATTCCGCGACCGCAACAAGCTATAGCACAACAGTGACAATCGAATGTACAATCCGTTCTGGCGGAATTTGTTGGTACTTCAAAATCTGATCTTCTGTCGCAAATTACAAAACAATAAACGTACCTAAAACGTCAGTTTACATGTTGTCTGATGGTACCGCAAAGTTTATAATGCCTTACGGTAAGCCTATTATAAATTAAAATGCTAAGGCGCGTTCGTTAATATGTTATATCCAATAACCTAGAAACTCGGATGCTGAAAAGACACCAAAGGCAAAAACTGAGTAAGCAAAGTTCCTCCCAATGTTGCTAGCAGTATTCACATGGGAAGACAGCATGTGAAAACGTTGGGCCCAGAGCAAGCAGATACCAGCAGTCCCGGGATGACGCTTCGAGAATCCGTGCTACTCAAGGCCGAAGCTGCTAAAAATACTTACAGACCAGTCTGCGGAAGTCTGCCATGAAGACATGTGTGGGTTTTTTTTGTTTAGGTGTATGTATTTCTGACTAAATGGACAGATTTTTGTTTACGTATAATACAGAATATGCATTTTTTTTAAGTGTCAATAACCATTGTTTAAAATGTCACCGTACAAATATACTATATGTTGTATATTTCATGTTTAAAATAATTCATATTAAATACCTATAATTACACTTGGATGATTTCGAAATCCTCTGCGATAAGATCAGACAGCCACAACCGGACGTGTGTTTCGCCTGAGACGCAGCAGATCTCGCAGTCTGCTGTTATTCTGGAATTATATTTAAATACGAGTTACACTCTAACAAGATTTTATTCGCTGTAAAGTCCGCTCAATTGTTTCTCAATTAGTTTTTAGTATTAATCCCTATGAATCACAGTGTAAGACATTCTGTTTTGTTAGTTGGGTTGTTCACACAGGAATATACTTACGATGTGCACACTTTGTCTTCAGACAGACGGTACTTACAGTAGACGAACAAAAGTGGCGCCAGAAACCCACTGCTTTGTGCCAGGCATAGACCTCTACTTTTCACACCCCTGGCTCCCTTTGTCTGCGAGCAGGGATGCATGTGTGGAACGTCATTGACTTAATCGGATGTCTAACTTTCCTAGAAAAAAGCGAACCCTTGTGCTAACAGAAAGTGTGTAAAGTAACTTATTCAAAATTAATAACGGTTTCTCGTCTTAAAAGTCTAGAAGTTTCATCTAATAATAATAATATAACATTGTTACACCAATGTAATAATAATAAAGTGTACCTATTTTTTAGATTATCCCAATAAATGCATGTTAAATCTCTGCTTTTAATTAAATCGTCAGTCAAAACGCAATATCGTTGCCAGACTGATTGTGTTAAGACAATCTGAGCCAGAATTAATTTGAGTAAACAGAATTAAAACAAATACCAAGTAGGCTACATGTACCGAGTGATTCTAAAGTGATTACTTTTTTTTGGAGTTCCATCAAATTGCAACCTTAAAACATTTAGAAGTTTTTACAACGGTTACTTAACGTCTAGAAAATAAGTCTATTTCAATTTTATTTTTATTTTTGTTATTGACTAAGATTATTATTATAATTTTGTTGACTTTGTGTACTATAAAACATATGAATATAAATTTAATCAAGATGGGAACAGAAAATTCTTCGTTATTTTGAAGAACTGTTTTACCAGACTACGAAACTTAATTAACATTAACCTCTTCGAGACTGATCTGGCGGAAGCCATCAAGGATCGCTCAGTCCACGTACACTCCCCTAATCGTTTAATCAATTCTGAACAAAACGTTGCATGAGCAAGTGATTAAGTCTGTGGAAACGAAAAAATTTGAAGGAACACTGAACTGGTTTCAGAAATCTTGATTACACAGTGAGTGAATTCTTTCATTAAATTTGTTTATTTGAAAAACGAAATTTGCCACAGTCGATTTTGATCTTCCCAGTATTTATGACGTCACAATAGAAATCGGAATTTGTGACGCGATTACAACAAGAATTCAACTGCAAACCGTTTATTTTGAACAACGGCTTGTCTCAGAATATACTTAAGGGGTAAACCGAATTTGCAAGGTCATACAACTTTAAATTAACCGAGAGTAACGATTATTGTTCAGTAACTCAGTTTGTAGTCAATCTGTTCACACATTATCTACTTACGGAAAGTCCTGTACTTATGGAATTCCAGTAAATGATGCAATATAATTATCTAAATATTTATGTTTATTTATATTTAAACATAAACATTTTAATGTGTTTATAATATTTACATTTTGGCGAGATTTAAATATTAAAATCTACTGAGCTTTCAGTGAAATTTGGTAGCGGTAAGATAAAAAAAGCTTTAAAATGGGTTAAATATATTAAAAAATATATTAACTGTAAAAGAAAGGTATGAGGCCGGGTTGGCTAATTAGGAAATAAAAGACTGAAGATGTTATCAGAAAAGACATAAAAATTGTGAGTGTCATAAAATTAAGGACGCCGCATGAAGGACAGAAACCAGCCAAAAAAAGGAGATATGTCAGACTCTTGGACGTCTCACGTTTATTTGGGTTCACTGGCGAGTTTGGCGGTTAAAGTATCAATAAACTGTATGCCTATGAACGTGTCTGACGCATTGAAACGACTCCTTGTACTCTTCTGTTGTAATCTATACTCTGTCGGCACTGAAGTATGATGGTTGCAAATTAGCTTTTAAATTAATATAATAGATATTGCCAATGTTGTGAAGCTTCTGCAGAAAACGATAGTTTCTCTCTAGGTGACTAGCTTTCGAGTAAAATTGTGTGTACAGTTTGCAGTAAAAGAAGTATGTATCCTGTTCCGGAGAATGTTATCAGATCGTGAAAATTAATGGAAATATAACAGTCATAGACTTTAAGTAGTTGCAGACAAGTTGCTTTGTTAAGAACGTAGTACCAATAACAAATATAAGAAAAGAAAATGAGGTTCAGCTTTGCCTTTTGGCTGAACCGCTGCTGATGCTGTTGTACTGTCCTGAACAACGGTTTTCGGTATCATCACCGTTATCAAGTCCAAAACGACAACGAAAGGTCACGTTTATCACAGAGTACCAGCTCGAAATTCAGCAACAAAATACGACAACGTTAGTCATAAAGTCTGCTAACACGGAAAACCTGACTTAGAAAATATGTTTGTACGCAACGTTACAAGCGTGGTAAATTCGTAATAAATAAGTATTCTCCTTCAACTCTCATTTGGATGGGTCGTAGCGTCTCCACGAAACGTCTTCAGTTTTGTTTATCAGTTTGGTCGTTTCTTTCAAGTTATTCTTTTCTCAATTCGCTCTGAATTATCCCTCTTCAAGTTTCAGCTGGCCTTCCTCCTATTCCTTTGTCCCATGGAGACGACTCGTGACGTCTCTTTCTATTTTCCTTGAAGTGTAACCAATCCAAATCTATTTCACCTTGTTATCTCTCCCCATTTAGGCGTTTGATTCATTCTTTCCGTTACTTTAATATTTCTTATCCTGTTTGGTCAGAAAAGTTCAAAAAATTGTTTTTAAGGTTGTATCAACAAATCTTAAAATTACATATCACGACAATACAGAATAATGAAATTTCACACATACAAAAGTACAGTAACGAGGTTTCACATTACTCAAAATATTGATAAACTTGTTAAAACAGTAACTCAAAAAAATACACAAACGTTAACGCCTAATACAATGCATACCTTCAAATGTGTTTCATGCTAAAAGTATTTACGTATTTTACATACCCTAATCAACTGAAACGATTCATCGAGGACGAATTAGGATAGGGGGAATCGTTGCTTCTTAAGGGGTCCTCAGTTGCTCTTGATGATATTTTGTCTGAAGAGTGAATGTGTTCCTACAGACAGTTTTTCTTTGTTCAGGTGTCCATTGCAACACGGTCCTTTCATCCTTTACTTTTAGAATTCGTAGTGTATATTATCTAATCCTTTCAATTTTCATTGTCAGTATATATAAATAAAGGTTTATGTCAATTATATGCAGTATATACGAATTTCTAATAAGACTCTGTTTGATTCATTATTTCTTCATGTTGTGCACATTCGTGAGATGAACACAGTTCCAATTCTGCACGTTCACAAAACATCCCTCTTTAACATTAAAGAACGAAGAAGCGTTTTACGGATATTGATATCTGTGATAAGAGATGTTAAATCTTGAAGAATTGATTGGTTGGGGTATGTGGAAAGAACTGATCGAAACAGCCATCCAAAAGAGAGACATGAGACGGATAGAAAGACAGGCAAGACGATGGCTGCAGGAAGCCGACACGGGAGTCAGGAATTGGAAGCGCCTGGCGGAAAGAAACAGATAATGAAGGACACTAAGTTCCACGGCTGGCTGAAGCACACCGGAAGAAGTGTTCATCTAAAAGACAGTCCTGTATTAAATGTCACGAAGACTACTTTATTTATTTATTTATTTTTTTTTGTATTGAATACAAACAAATATTCATGTATTGTTTTGAAACAGCACGAAGACTCTTTTCGTACGGACCAAATTTAAAATAACGTTTAAAACCTGAGCCGTGTAAGCTACAAAACGTATTTTTTTTAAATAATACGTTGAGTTAATTTACCATTCATTTAATTAAAAAATTTTAATACTTAATTAACAAATAAATAAAATAATCTGACCGTTGGGCGTATTGTGTAGTTCGTCATGGGAACGGTTCCGGTAGCCATCACGTGTGAAGCATGTTACACCAAAGAAAGATTTTTGGCGCTCGCGTGTGTGTGTGCTAAACACATCAAATTTGGTATTTACAAATATTGCATGCAAACAGTTTTAATTTATTGTTTTTTACATCTACCACTGATCAGTTTTAACTGAATGACATTACATTATATGACTGTCTTCCAACAGATCTTCTTCTATAAAGTAGAGAAATTTCATTCGGAATTTCGTTAATACCTAACGAAAAATAACTAAAAATTATACAAAATAGCCGTGTAAATAGTACGTGAGGACAACTCATAAGAAGTGATATTTTTGGTTGGACAGGTGAACAGCATAAGTATAGCTCGCTTAAACGTGAGGCGTGAGGTTCGCCTATACCGACCAAATACGAAAACGTGCGTGTATATTCGCACGCGCATACTCCTCCCTCTCTTTCCTCTCTCACTCACACTCTCTCTCTCTCTGTATGCGCGCGCGCGTGTGTTTATAGACACTTCTGAATACACATATCCATAACTATAAGATTATTATTATGTATCCATATTTGTATTATTGCATGTACATATTTGTATAAACAGATATCCCTGATTATCTGCGTATTTTTTATACTGTACTTGTTTACGGATTCTTCAGTTTTATACATTTTTTAATTATTTTTTTAATGATAGCTGTCTTCAGTGTACATATGTTGTGAATAAAAAGAATCAGTTGATAAAATTAAACAACCTACTTTAAATTAACTTTAAGAGCATGTTGAAAAAAAACGTTAGATGCAGTTTCGTACGATACAGATGATGTTCCTCGTCTTTCTGATGAATCAAATTGAATGATAGAGAAGACAGTGGAACTTTGGAAGGTGAAGGCCTAGATGACGTTGGATAAGTTCTTAATACGGAGTCTGATGACTACCGGAAACCGGTCTAGAAGAACTTGTACAATCGGCCAGTACCGATTTGTAATGTGGAAAGTGGAAAAAGTGAAGCAGAAAAATCTTACATTATCAGATAATAAGGTGTATCGTACATTAAATAAGGTGAAGCAGATAATTAACTTTACATTATCAAATATCAGTAAGTGAATCATGATCGGCTACAATATTGTTGAGCATTTCACCGCTATTAATCTTGATATTGAGCGTGGTTTTAAGTCAACCGGACGTTAAGTTAAGCTACAAACGTCTAGGGAAGTAGAAAAATCATTAAGCAGTAATATACAAGAACATATAATAACGAATTTCTTCAGAAAACAAAATTAATTTAATACGTTTTATCAAAAATTCAAGCAAATCTAAATATTACTGTATTATTATATTTATTGCTTAGCACCGGCGTAATTAGAAGCTGCTCGAGGGTGAGGGGATGAGACTAGCTCAAAGTTTAGACTTCCCGTTTTTCTTAGGGAAAATGGGAAATTTAGGAATGTTGCCATACAATTTTATAAATAGGTTTTATAATTTCTTTGCGCCCCAAAATTTAAGGAGTTTTCTGTTTGTGCGTGATTTTTTGTTTAGTTTTGCAAATTCATACGTTATTTACCAAATATTTAGTGATTGTCATTATTAAGAAAACTCAAACTTTATTTCATTAATTTACAAATATTGCAGTTCCTTTTATTTCAAAGGTTATTTATGAGCCTTATTTTAAGAAAATTTCTCTGAAACGTTTTTATAGCTATGAGGGACGGGGATTGATCTCCTGATCCCCCCCCCGTAATTACGCCATTGTTGCATACACTACTTCGCCACTGTTGCTTGTATTACACTACTTACAGAAAAAACTCGATTTTTTTGTAGTATATTATTTGTAAAACTACTATAATATTAAAACGTAAAGATTATTTTTGTGGCTAGTACTGTACTTTGTTTTTTTGGGGGGGAATTTATTTCTTATTCCAAGTGCTGTTATCCACGTTTTCGATAACCGAGGTACTAGGCAGCAGGGGCGGATTAGAAGCGCTTGTTGCCCTTTGCCGCCATCAGACTGGTGTCCCCTCTCCCGATTCAAAATTCAACGTTTTATCGATTATTTACACTTTCGCAATTTAGAAAGTTAAGAATTATTCTATTAAACTCTCAAATTACAACAAATATTTAGCTATGATTACAATGAGCATAGTAACACTTAATCTTAGAAAATACTAATGGATCCATTTTTTTTCTTGATTTTGCTTTAACGAAGTCTTGTACAATTTCTTGTAAATCGAGTGATTCAAGTATCTCACTTTCAATATTCAACCTTGCTAACGAAGATAATCTCTCATCTCCCATAATTGAACTCATCCAGATTCGCAGTTAGCTATTGGAATCGTCAAAAGCAGACGATTATAACCTATGTATATATTCAGAAATACATAAATCATTTTACAATCAATAATCCAGTTTAATACTTTCAATGGACAAACTGTAGTATCATGCAATCTATGATATTCATTCGAACGACTTGAAAAAAGTCCTCTTTCTTGGAATTTTACTCGTGGTACAAAGTGCTTCAATTCCATTAGAAAATAGTTATTCAAATCGTTCCAGTAAACTTCTATAAGAGCTTTCGCTTGATTTTCCAACTCGACACTCTCCATTGTTAATAACTGCGTAAGAAAACCAAATAATTGCATAATGTGATCATAAGCTTTGCTTCGCTTATAGTCAATTCAGCTGGATGGTGCCCCCCTGACAGCTGAGATCCTGGTGCCCGGTGCTGCGGCATACCGTAGCGTTATGGATAATCCACCACTGCTAGGCGGCTGCGGATTTTTAGCGGCTGAACATTGATTGCTTTTAACTCCTAGTGCTTTCCAATTGTAACAGTTTCTTCGCCTAACGGAATACACTGAAGTGTTTTATTTATACTTATACGCAAATGACAAAAATGTATGTATTGTTTAGGCCTATATTTTACAGTTGTCACGTTTTTCGCTTATAGTTTGGATTAATGAGGTTTCTCGATTTAATTCGTATCCTATGATTAGAGCGACAAAGAATTAATAGTAATTGTTTCGGTATATGCCATTTTTAGCTTCCGAAACCAAACTTAACGTAGCGGCTCCGAACACTGGCAACTGTAACGCCAGTGGTCATGAGTACATGACTTTGGTGATCAATAAAATGACTTGTTTCTAAACAAGGAGTTTTCTGAGAACTTTAAATACTGAGATCCGCTATGGAAGGCGATGCAAATTGATTTTATACTCTTGTTCATGTATCCAGAACTAACGTATTGCTTCCATATTATAAGGCTGATTAAAGATAGGTCGCTAAAACAAAAATTATGCTCATCCAAGCTGCTTTGGAGCTACAATCAGAAAGACAATTGAAACTGAAAATCTTTTAGAAGGGGGTTAGATTTCCACTGACGTGGGCTTTTAAATACTTAAGGAAGGAACAGTATACACACGACATGGAGAAACAAATAGGTACTGAATTCATCAAACCCTCATTAGAATAAAAGAATTAAGGTAGAAAATGTCAGAATACTCGTATTAATATATTGTATTTCCAATTATTCAGTTAGTTACAACTAAAATGAAGTTTTTTGTGCCTGTAAATTACAACTTCGTAGATAGAAATTTGATATTCCACGAAAAAATATTGCTTCTTCGTCGACAAGTCAGTTCAAAACAAAATCAGACCTGAGGTGCTAGATTTTAATTTTTAATTCGGGTATGTGTTACCGTGTTCAGACGGCAGACGTACATCTGAATTCTAAGCACTGGATTTCAAAATCAGACATTTCCGTTGAGAACGATAAGTCAAGAAATTCTGTGAGACCATCTCTGCTTAGTGAAGAATAACCTGGTACAGCATAAGGTCTGGATGAACTTGTCATCGAACAACATGCAAGAAAAGTGTGGGACATGACGTGTCGCGGTAAACGAGCAGTGTCATGTGGGTCGCAGGCTCCACCCAGTAGTGCGCGTAACAAAAACAAAACGAAACAAAGCGAATGAAGGAAATAAAAGAAAAAGAAAGAATTAATATTAACTCTATGCGGACAAGCGAGGAATTCATCAAACATACTGACTGTATTACCTGTCAAAACTAATCACGACTTGAAGTGAACGTATTAAATCCGACAGAGGACAACACGCCAAATATAACACATCAGTGTTGGTGTTTTGTAAACAAGTTCATAAACATTGTTGCACAGTGGTATTGGTAAACTGACAACTGAGAATATTCGCTGTTGACAAAATGATGCCCTCATACTGTATATAAAATACGGTGGTATTAATCGTTAATTAACATTCATAATAACATAAATACAATTCGTACTCCAGTTACAATGAGACATTGTACCCTCTAAATAAGTACGGTAGGTACTGTTGTTCATCGTTTTTACACAGCATTCTGCACATCGTGGTTGTAACAGTTGTGCAGATTTAACATAACTTATAAACACTCATGGTACGGCTATACACAGCGTTTTACATAAGAAAACTACACTCACTGACATTTTATTTGAATACTATCACTGGAGGAAGTTCTTCTGTGAGCAGTGTTGTTTGGATAAACCGGGAGAACGGGAAATCAGTCCATTGATTTGGAAGAGAATACGAAAAACTGTTTTTGTTGTGATGACTACACTAAACATATGGGGCTGTTCTATCATTAATAAATGATTTGCATTGATTTAGGTTGATGTCGTGAAAGCCTTTTGACTTAAATACAATGACAACTGGCAAAAGACATTAGTAGAATAGCAAAAACAGGAAAAAATAAAGATCTTAGGAATTAAGAGAGGGGGAGAGAGAGAGAGAGAGAGAGAGAGAGAGAGAGAGAGAGAGAGAGAGAGAGAAGCAGAGTCAAAAAATGAAGAGGAATTTTCTTTATTATTCATTAATACAAGTGTATTTTAAATTAAAACTCTGTCCTGAAGAACTACCTGTTGTTTGTTTGTTTGTTTGTGTAGTAGTAGGCAGTAAGGTAGAACCCTCATCTCAGAAAGTATCTGAGATATCCATTTCAAATTTGTACTTCACGCATGTGCGTATAAACATCTGATGAAATAAAATTATTTAAATGTGTGAACTGAAAAGACAAAACTAATGTAAACTAAAATATAAAGTTTTATACTTTACACTAATGTATTTAATACTTTTAACACCTTAAAAAATAACGAAATAGACTTTGTACAAGCATTAATTTTGTTTCATTAATTCCAGACTTTAACAAGAACATTTTGTAAAAACGTCACTTATCTGCATTTTACAGTTTTTAAGGAAAAGATAAATGATCTTCGCCAAGATAACATTTCCAGTATAGGGAGTGCCCGCCCCTAACGTTTGTTAGCTCTTCAGGTCTCGATAATTTTGTATGTTAAATTTCCCACATGCCAGATGCAACGAAATTCCAAGGAGCACTAAGGTGATCCTCACTCTTGATGTTCAGTATCAAGAATGTTAACTTTATGCTCGGAAAAACATGTTCATTGTTAACTGTCCTGATAAAACAGGAAAATTATAGGCTGAAAGACGCGAATTCTATGCATTTTAGCGTCTGACGTCACAATCCATATGGACAAATAAACAATATAGTTCCTGATTTAGCTATGGCAAATATATAGATGCATTTATTGTTATAACATTATACAAGATTATAATTATATTAAAATCTTAATCTGCTGTGCAAATAAAATACCCATTTTAATGTGTCTTGTTTCGTGCAGACTGTTGTAACAATTTAGTTAAATACATTGTAGTTGTGGTAACCGGTACCACAATTGATAAAAAATAATATTTGTTGTGTACACATACAGTTGTATATGATGTAACTATATGTATACTATTAGTATAGTGTATTATTACAATAATAATAAGCATAATATACAAAATAGAGCAACCTTGGGGACGAGTGCCACACGTTGAGTGCTCATTTTGCCTCATCTTGAGGACCGAGTTTTGGAAAGTTTATGGATAGAAGCCTTTCATCGTGATAACATCAGATTAAAATTTCCTAACTGCAATCGGGGGATAAAAAATAATAAATGTATTGTTTATGTTAAAACTTGGTCACTAAAATAAATGTAATAAAATAATAATAATCAACATTACCATTACATCAGCAGTGCCGTCGTCCTCGGCATATATTGTGTGCATACTCTGTGAGCCAATGTTGATAAAAATGATAATAATGACGTGTGGGGGGAGATCTGTACATTCGCACTATTGTCGGTACCGCTCGGTAATTCGAGATATGCTACCCCTCGAATGTTGTTATGACCGATTCCGCCCAGTTTTTTTCTTTTGGGTAAGAGCAAATATAAATATCAGACCAAAGTATAAAATTTTTACTTTATGATCACAAAGTATAAATTTTAATCAAATAGAGGACTAATTTTTTAATAAACAGTTTAGACTGAAGAGAGGGATGAATTGATTTCTGTTGTCAGAAGTCGATTTCCCAAAATTTTTATTAGTAGCTGAGAATATTATATGCATTATAAGTGCGTGGAAATAATTCGAATTTTAAGAATAAACGGAATTTCCGCATTTGGGAGAACTGCATTACAACACGTGAGAGAAAAACTAAATGGAAAGCGCAGAAGGTTCGTGCTCAGTCTACAGAAAGTATGATTTGAATTTTCCTTTTGTTTCCTTTCGCCTGTCGCGTCCTCCATTGTTCGTTGTTAGTAGTCTCTCAATTTCTTTCTCAGTCTTTTCTTATTCCAAGTTTCATTATTACTGTTACCATGCAACTTGAACGTGTTGTCCTCCGATTCCTTTTCCAGCTGATTTTTTCCATAACTGTTCTGGAGATTTTTTCCTCTGTATCTTGCTAACATCTTAGACTTAGTCCGTATTTGTTCAATTCTTTCTAAGTTCCAATGACAGGCTCCAATTCAAAACATTCTCATTTTGTACCATTTTCCCTTTTTCTATCTGCTTCGGAAAATTCTATTGCTGTCCTTGTTATCTAGAATTAAACTATAAAAACATAAATAAATGCCGGTTAACAATAATTTATTTTTGTTACAATGATCCAGTATTTCTGTTTAACCGTTAGTAAAAGCGACACAAAAAATAATGATAAATGTATTCATATGCAAATTACTTGGAGTATATTTTGCAAATGTTGTGTAACGATATTAATAAAAATCAAGGATTAGCATATTAATTAACGAACTTGTAATATCTTAATTACAAGATTAACGAACCGCAATGGACAACGCAGAGCTGTAATTAAATGAATATAGAGGTTAGGCAACTTTCGTGAACGTTCAGCGTTTGGTTTAAAGTACGTTAAAATCTTGGAACAACTAAATGTAATTATAAACATTTTTTTGACTTTTCAACATAGCTGTAAGCTGTAAATAAAAGAAAAACACAAGAACATAAAGCAGAGAATTTAATAGTGAGTGAGTTGGAGAGGGTGTCCTTGGACTAAAGGGGCAGAGACCTGTTTGGAACCGGATGAACCCTCAACCTGGGTTCTTTGTAATTAAAGTCAGGGAACAGACGCGCCAAATTTCAGCTCACAGCTCTCGTCCGGTAACCACGTCTCATTACGTTTCATGTTGTTAACATAACTTGCCTGTTTGTCGATTACCGCAATAAGCCTACCGGGTAATTACCTCAGTAAACGTTACCGCGTCCAGAAACCTGCACCGTCTGCTCCGTTGTACATTTTGTAAAGTTTTAATTATAAATTGAAAATTTAGAATGTAACAATGTTAATTAACAAATTGTTGGGTACGGCAAAACTTTAATAATAAATAAAACTTGCTCTTTTTAAAAAATAATTAATTAGTATGTAGTACTGAATTTATTGTCCATCTTGTTCACCTGATTATTAAATTAAAAGATATTTTACTTTCTTTATTGTTTCAATTGGACTCGTCTCTCCAGCAAAATTACCGTGATATCAAATATTCCAACCTTATGGTAAATGCTTACGTTATAAGCCCAAGCTTTAGTGTAGATCATAGTTTTTAAATGTTTCTACGTTTGTTGTGTGTGTACGTTTTGCTCCATGTAGTGTGTGAAAGAAGGAACACGTCCGGCAAACGTAGTATTCGAACAATTAGTCGAGATAACAGTCTATCATATAAACGCGATTTTACAAATCATAAAGACCCACAGTGTGTTTGTCTTCGATGAAGTTTAAACCATTGAATTAATGAGATTTGTATTATTCTGAGTCAATGTAAAATTTTCGTGACTCGAATTGATGTGAGCAAAAATGAAAGACACGAGTAAAGTTGAAGCATTTGAGAGCAAATTACTGGAAAAGAAATGTAAGATATTTGCGGGTGGGGTGGACGTTAGTCCAAGTAGAACTTTCAGGATGCAGTTAACGCTTAATTACAGACATTGGTAAATTTTCAAGATATTTTATTAAAAAGACAATTCGGATGACGTTTATAAAAAAACCAAAACGCTGTAAGTTAAATTTTATTTGGTACGGCGTTCCATTCTATGGAATGTTTTTTTTCGCTGAGTCGTTAATCGTCTTAATAAAATATATTTTGTACATAAAAAAACCGGTTTCGTTTTGCATACGAGAATGGCGTTTCCTTAATACTGGCCGAAGTTGTGACCGTAAACTGTGTTTATGAAAGAAGTAAGTAGAACTTTATACGGTTTGCGACTCTAGCGAATTACGTGTGTCTGACAAACGGGCAGAGTAGAGCGAGCCTGTATTAAGTTCTGTTTACAGCAAGCTAAACGTGTCTCACGGTGACCTTTACATTGTCTACCAAACGTAAATAACCCAGAAGATTTGAGACGTACCACTAATAAGGGCACTCAAGCACATCCTTGTGAAGACACAATCACAGTCCACAAGAGATCTTCGCTTTGTACACTTACACGCACGTGTGAAGAGCACGCATAAACTCAGTGTATGACAAACATTTATTTGCGGATAATTAATTATTAATTTGGAGCTAGAAATAAATTTGCGAAACTGAAATGTTGTGTGTTGAAGTCAATCTAGATTAAAATAAAACTTTTGCGGTACATGCTATTCGAAATCACTTTTTATTTATATGATAAATCAAATTTTAGGCACTTAAAATGTTATTTATATTAATATTCAGGCAATGTATTATTTACATTTATAATATACCAGTTGTCTTGGTAAACGTCAATAGATAAATAAGACAAATTTTAAAAATGAAAAACCTGCGAAGAATTGTAGAATCCTACGAGTTTCATGAAGCATCAATACCAAACCGCTGACGTCACCGTTTCATGTCCCACTGTCAAATTTATACTTTTGATCCAAACATTTCTTGTGAACGTTAAAAGAGCACGTTTATCGTTAGATGAGACGGTTTTATTTTGTTTATGTCTTCTTGTTAGCAAATTTTTGATAGCACCATTGAATGTATCGTGTTTGATTAAACAGGACAGTCTCGGGAATTCAGTAGTTTAATAATAATCTAATGAAATGAATTTACGCTTTTCGTAACACCACCTCAAAACCGTCATCATCATCATCATCGTCGTCGTCGTCGTCGTCGCCATCTTGCAACTTTCGCTCTGTATATATAATATTCTCAATTCGCAAATTACGTCACATTCTCCGCAGTCTTCAGTTTTCCGTGGATAATTTTTCTTTGTCAGTATGTAACATAACGTCTTTACCACATTGACCAGCCTGAATTACCCTGTGTGCCGTGATTTTGTCGATGACAGAGAATACTTGATTACTTATATAGTTGTATTCACGTGTAGTCATTAACATACACATTCAGAGGCCTAAACAGTACTCAATATTGTCTTTAAAATATCAAAATTCCTCAATTGTCTAAAATTGTTGGAATTACTAAGTCCTTACAAAATGTCATGCAAAACGACTTGTTGAAGTATTCCAGGGTAATGGCTTCCTTATGATACCAAAGTCATAGAACTGAGCAATTTTTATGTCTATGTCCGTCTTGCAACGAAGAGATTATGTTACAACCTAATTACTAAAAACTGCTTCCAAGATTTGTTCCAGGAATTATCATCGATTACAATTTTAGACGACATTGTATATTTTCGTCTAAATATGTTGTATTTTTAGAAAAGGTCGTTTTTCCATCTATTTGTCTGAAATAATCTGTTTGTCTGACATCTATTCCTTTATCATATCTTATACATGCGTATTGAACACAACAGGCGAAAGATCACACCACTCCCTAATACTTAAGATGGTTCCTATGTCTTCAGATAGTCGATACCGAGGGTACAGTCTTATAGTACATGTTTTCGTACGAACTCCTAGTGGCGTTACAGTTAATTTAGGGAAACCCAGATTTGTTAATATTTAGTTTCGTACCTTATCAGACGTTTGGTAACCTAGAGTGGCATCACGAGGGCTGAAACTTTCAGTGGACCGTGTGGTCCAATAAAGAGTCACGTGTCAACGTCAAGGCAAAGTCGAATGTCAGAGCCTAGATTGCTTCTTTAAGGGTTTCCTTATGTACTCAGTTCCTCTAGGTTGAGCGTTATACAATGGGTTGATTATCAGTTCATGAATATGATCCTGTCATGACTCACAACGAGAAGGTATTGTTTTCGAAAATTTTATGTTTATAAAAATTAATCGACTTCGTAAAGGCAGCATGCGCGGAAGTTCTTTCTACGTTTGGGTCAAGTAAAAAGTCTCAACAATAAGGTTATAGGTGCTCGGAAAAATTTAATAAATTTACTTTAATACATTGTTTTATACGAAGTTGTTTTCCCACAGTAAAGTATTCTGTCTCACCGAAATATGGTTGGTGGTTATAGGCACTGTCAATCGCTAGTTAATTTGCCTGCAAGAAAATCACCATTCCATTATGGGATAAAGGAGCGTTAAAATTTATAAAGCTTCGTAACGCAGCATGTTTTAGCTTACCATTTTTTTAATTGTAGTCGTACATTTCCTTAGATTTACTTTATATTACATTTACTTGTACTATATTTACTTCACTTTTCCGAAACTAGGTTCAATATAATTAGGATGAAATTTTAATAGTGTATAAAATATTGCAGTTCTTATAATTTCTGTGAATTTTGCATTTAATCCATTGCCACGTAATAAAACAGAGTACAGTGACGAAGTAGTAATTTTTCAAGATCAAACACTTCTTCGTTTGTAAGTGGTTAAATTATTTGACCACAGTTAGGCCTATATAATATTTTTAGATATTTAGTGAACTCAGGCACTCACTGAAAGACGTTTATTAGAAGTCATATGAAAATCACGTTGTTTAAGTATAAAGTCATGTTCGTCTGTCAAAGCTGTGAAGACGTTCAATAAATCATTCAGCTAAACGTAAAACAGCATTGGGTTTACGAAATGACAAACAACGACACGAATGTTACTCGTTTAAGACACTCTCGTCTGTATTTTTACGATTTATTTTACGCTGCGTCTGAGTTTGTACGAATCTTAATGAAAGCGTTCATCAGTTTCCTTCGTCAGAGTTTGTTTACGTCGGTTATATATTTCCTGCAGTTATTCTTTCCGTCTCGATCGATAAACAGCGCAAACCCTCCTGCAGAGCGAGCGTCGTCCTTGCCCTCAGCATTCGCAAACAATTCAGAAAGCATCACTCTGTCTTCGTTGTAGCACTACAACAGTTCACTGTGATAAGCAAGAAATTAAGTACAGTACAATACGGTGTTCACTTCAGTCAGTGTCACATGCGCCTGTCCTGTGTTCATAAGAGTCCCCTTTTTCGTACCCCAGATTATTTAGCTTTCCGATGTGCTTATTAAACAACTGTTAAATTGTAGCCACTCAGTGTTCTGAGTTCTTCTGACCCATTTCTTGAACGAGTCACTCCACTTCTTTGTTTTCCCTTCTCACCTTCATTTGTTCCTGCTAACCTATTCTTCTTTCATTTTTTCATTGTCTATGATCTTACGTTCGTCCTTTCTGTCCTATTATGCCCAGCTTCTAATTTCCAACTCCTCATTGTGTCTTCGATTTATCTCCATGTAGTTTCTTTGTCAACACCACTATTATAGCGTCCTTCCTGTTTGCTATTCCATACCACGAATGCTTCACGACTGTACTGCCTTCACTACATTTTCCTCTTTTAGAAATTAACATATTTCTTTGTTTGTAATCTTGTGCCTTCACCTATTTGCCTAATTCTGTATGCCTTTGTACCAATAATTTTCTTCATGAGACCGTACTCTAATTTTAGTGTTTCTGTTAACTTTGTTGCCTTGGACAAACTTTTCTGTCTATAATTTCACTTAAATGTTCGAACAGAAAGTTTGAAGACGGTAAATTCTAATTTAAATTGCATTAATTAAAAAATAAATATATTTTTTTTTTTGTAGTTCAGGTAAGAATGTTGGACTTGATAACCCCTGAAGACGTGTCTCGTGGATACAGAACAGAGTACCAGGTGAAGACTAACGTCAGGAAACAATGATGAGTATTACGTCTGCTCCTGTACACTATGTGACGTTCGTACTGATTCCTGTCAGACTACAGTATGATAGACACCAGTTTCTACTTTTTTAAACTACCAAATGTCATACTGGGAAATTTCAAATTCCAAATACTGTTTTAAAAATATAGCGTACAGAATTAAAATTATGATTCCGATTACTTTTATCTTATACGCGTACTTTAAAATATGTTAAAATTATATCAGATTTGCAAAGATGTCGCCTGAACTTAAACTTACTCTGACAGTACACAACGAATCGAGAGACTGAAGTGAAGTGAGAGAGTGAAGTGACACGTAGAGAGATGAACCTCAAAATATTTGTTGATACCGAAGTAAAGAAGTGAGTAGAAACACAAAGCATTATAAAGAAGGTACGACCTCGATAACTGGGGTAAAACTGCTTGGTTAATGAGAGAAGAGGTGAACTAACAGAAGCCTACACACCACAAAAGGGCTGTGAAGCCATTTAATAAATATATAAACATAAATAATTGTATGTGTGTTACTGTAGAGATAATTACATTACATCACACTTATATTCATAAGTTATTTCAACTTATATTTTTGTGTAAGTCTGTTTAAAGGGCTGTTGATTCCTGGAACACTGTCGATTCAGAATACTGACACTTGAAATCTCTTAAACGGCTGAACATTGTAGCTACTGTCTGTTCCTGTCAGCGATTACCATTACTACTACTGCTACTATCACTACTACTACTACTACTACTACTACTACTGCTAATACTACTACAATAAACTGTGTTATCCGGACAGAACTAGGCTGATTTTAAAATATACAATAAAACAAGCGCGCCTATTTGGGATAGAAGAGAAGGGATAGAATAGGCGACCTTGAGTAGTAAACAGAATATTTAACATTCTTTAATAACTTAAAAAATTTATTTTTGTCGTAAGGCGCACGTTCTTGTGTGAGAGGGGATCACTGCATGACCAAATACGTGTGCATCTCAAAAATTTGTGTAAAACTCTCCGAGTAAAGGTCAATCTATTTACTCTGACCTCTGACATTTTTTCTGGAAAAAATTGGAACTTCCTCGAAGCAACAGACTCGTAAAACGTCGAGTCGCGCGCGCACGCGCACACCCACGCAGTTACACAACAGAATTGTAAGCACATCGCTATGCGGAGGCGCAAGTTTGTATGTGTGTCCGTTGTATCTGTGTAATAATTTCTCGTTTGTAATACGGAAAACTGAAGATGCCAATCAATGAAATATTTAATGTACGGACGGAGTGTTGTACGGACGGTAAGTGCGAGAAGTTCAACACTCGACTTTGAAGCGAGTGTACTGAGAGCAGCAAGCATTACAGAACAAGGAATGGAATGATGTGTGTGTGTGTGTGTGTGTGTGTGTGTGTGTACAACTTTCCTTAGAGAGTGTAGTGGCTGGCAAGATGGCGGCCGCGGCTAACCTTGACACTGGGTGCGGTGTGAATGTCCTGTACAGCGGCCAAGGCCACTTCTTCCTTCGGGCAATTCTCTGCAATTCCAATTACTCATTTTGCTTTTTTTCTTCTTCGCTTGATGATTAAATGCCGTCATTAAAGTTTACCCTTATATCTCTCTCTTTCTTTTATCTTTCTTTCTCCGTCATTAAACCATTATTATACAACATGCAAATCGTTTCCTTTAAATCTGAAATCATTTTGAAGCCGTTTATTCAATTATCGACCAGCGTAACATTACTTCCGCCAAAAAATGCATTTGGTTGTATAGCTGAGCTGTAAGGTATGCCATTATCTCGGCAGTACAACCGTTTCTTGTTCATTTAAATATTAAAACCAGTTGTACGGCTTGCTATGCGATGGCCTGACGCAGATCCAATTGTCTGTACGAATTTACCTGAACTTACGTGATTCTTTTAGCCTGTTACCAATATTTTCGAGTAACGCAATTGTTGACGCCAGTGTGAAAAGCAAAAGTATAGACAATATTTTTTATTCACGTCGTCTAATGGTTGCGAAATCGTGTGTTTGGTTGGTCATGGCAGTGACTTCGGGACGTAAAACGCATTCACCGTACGGCTGCAGTCAAACTGTTCCGCGCTGATACCATAGTTATGCTGTCAGCGTATATTTTCTTCTGAACGATCGGACGTATCAGAATTGTACAGAGACGTGCAGACAGTGCTTGTAGCAGCAACAAAGCATGGCGAAACATCGTCAAATAATAGCAGACAGTTCTTAACACTTTTTATTTTTCAAAAGCAAATATTCTGACGATCTAAATTGTGCATTACACACTGGCGAAGTCGCTAAAGAAAATTAAAACATCGTATTCAGTGTTTGACTCTTCCCGTGACTGGAATTTAAAATTCTCTTTCCTTTAGTTTTCTGAGATTTGAGGATTGATATTTGTTTCATGTGTTATGTTACTGACCCCGACGTTTCGGCTACAACTGCTTGGTCTTTCATCAGTGGCTGCGTTGATTTTTGTCACTGGCATGGTCATGACATCCACTCGTGTAGTAAGAACTATGGGAGCTTTATAAGCGGTATGTTTTAAAAGGTAATGAGCCTGACTGTAAAAGAAATTAATTAATGATATTTTAGCTTGAAAACAATTTATCTCCTTTGTTGTAGTTCCCTCGGGAAGCCACACACTTAAGAAGACTTTGTTCCCGTTGATTGAAACACTGCCGGACTTCTTCAACTGTCAATGTTCTTAGCAGGTCCGTCACAAGCTTTTGAATGGTCTCCACATTTAAATATAGCGTTCACTGAATTTGAGATTCATTTTTGAAAGCAGGAAACAATCAGCGTCGTGAAAGTAAGAAGCTGGGGTACCTTTTCGGAAGTATCCTTTTTGGCCAAATAATTGTTCTCAGCAAGTGAGGTGTGATATAGAAGGTTTCGTGGTGAACTCTGGTCGGACTCAAATCTTGTACAAAAATTTCATAAACATTCTGGTAATTTAAAATCAGTTCATAACCAATCATCGTTGCCACAATCAGAATTCATGAGATCTCTCACTTTCCATACAGATTCAGATTTAGATGCACACAGATTTAACACATACACTACGAGAATTGTCAAAAAAAGCCATGAGACGGAATATTTTTCTCACGAAGTGGCAACACTGTGACATAAAGAACGCAGCAGCTGGCAGCTGTAACGTTTGGTTATTTTCATAAAATATTTCTTGCAGCAGTTGGTCGTCCAGAACAGAACAGGGTTCATCCTGGTCCACAATTTCATGGCCATCTTAAAATGCTTTGTCCCACCTAAAACCTTCGGCGAGGACTTGGTTTTGTCTCCGTAAGCTTGTTTTAGCCCGTTAAACGTTTCTATTGCGACGTCTTAAAGTCTGCCACAAGCTTTTGAATGGTCTCCACATTTAAATATAGCGTTCACTGAATTTGAGATTCATTTTTGGAAGCAGGAAACAATCAGCGTCGTGGAAGTAAGAAGCTGGGTACCTTTTCGGAAGTATCCTTTTTGGCCAAATAATTGTTCTCAGCAAGTGAGGTGTGATATGGAACGTTTCGTGGTGAACTCTGGTCGGACTCAAATGTTGTACAAACATTTCATAAACATTCTGGTGATTATTATTTATTATTCATTTCATAAGCAAATCAGTTCATAACCAATCATCGTTGCCACAATCAGAATTCATGAGATCTCTCACTTTCCATACAGATTCAGATTTAGACGCACACAGATTTAACACATACACTACGAGAATTGTCAAAAAAAGTCATGAGACGGAATATTTTTCTCACGTAGTGGGAACACTGTGACATAAAGAACGCAGCAGCTGGCAGCTGTAACGTTTGGTTATTTTCATAAAATATTTCTTGCAGCGGTTGGTCGTCCAGAACAGAACAGGGTTCATCCTGGTCCACAATTTCATGGCCATCTTAAAATGCTTTGTCCCACCTAAAACCTTCGGCGAGGACTTGGTTTTGTCTCCGTAAGCTTGTTTTAGCCCGTTAAACGTTTCTATTGCGACGTCTT